>CM038676.1:47873745-48404290 GCA_021605205.1 Aegilops longissima | reverse complement strand
CCCATCCGGACCGCAGGGAGAAGTCTTCAATCTTGTATCTTCATAGTCTTGGAGTCCGGTCGATGATGATGATCCGGCGGATGATAGTTCGGTGATGATGGTAGTCCGACTATCAGGACACCCCTAATCGGGACTCCTCGGTGTGCATTTTGCTGCTAAGAACACTCGCCAAGTATTTTCAAGAGCACTCAGTCAGCATGGTTTACCTTTGCTCCACTCGCGAGATCATTGAGGCAAGAGATGCTTCAGGCGAGTGGCCAAATAGGCCATAGATTTGGCCCCTACACCATCTACTACCAGCCTTTACCGCCATCAAGTCACAAGCAACGGCTGACTTCCTCGTCGACTAGGACGAGACCCAATACCTATGCCACGCCCATTCTCCACCCATGGCGAATGTACTTTGATGGTTCCAAGATGCGCACCAGTTTGGGAGCCGGCATCGTCGTCACCTCTCCCAAAGGCGACAAGCTTAGATATGTGTTGCAAATCCATTTTGCCGCCTCTAACAACGTTGCTGAATACGAAGCACTCATTCACGGGCTCCGGCTTGCGAAGGAACTCGGCATTCGCCGGATCCTGTGCTATGGAGATTATTACTTTGTGGTCCAACAGTCGTCAGACGATTGGGACGTCAAGGATGCAAATATGGCCAGCTACCGCTTCCTCGTTCAGCAACTCAGTGGATACTTTGAAGGATGCGAGTTCCTCCGTGTGCCAAGAAATGATAATGAGCAAGCAGATGCCTTGGCACGAATCATCTCAACCCGGCAAGAAATACCAGCCGGCGTCGCCCTGTAATGCTGCTACCTCTTGAGCACTGCGTTGGATTTCCTTAAAGAGGAAAGGGTGATGCCGCACAGCAGCGTAATTATTTCCCTCAGTTTTTGAGAACCAAGGTATCAATCCAGTAGGAGGCTATGCATGAGTCCCTCGTACCTACACAAAGAAAATAAATCCTCGCAACCAACGCGATAAGGGGTTGTCTATCCCTTCACGGTCACTTACGAGTGAGATCGATGAGATGATAAGACAATATTTTGGTATTTTTGTGATAAAGATGCAAAGTAAAATAAAAAGCAAAGTAAAAAAGCAAAGGAAATAACTAAGTATTGGAAGATTAATATCATGAAGGTAGACCCGGAGGCCATAGATTTCACTAGTGGCTTCTCTCAAGAGCATAAGTATTTTACGGTGGATGAGCGAATCCTTTGTTGAGCAATTGACAAAATTGAGCATAGTTATGAGAATATCTAGGTATGATTGCTACCTCTTGAGCACTCCGTTGGATTTCCTTGAAGAGGAAAGGTGATGCAGCACAGTAGCGTAAGTATTTCCCTCAGTTTTTGAGAACCAAGGTATCAATCCAGTAGGAGGCTACAGCAGAGTCCCTCGTACCTACACAAGCAAATAACTCCTCGCAACCAACGCGATTAGGGGTTGTCAATCCCTTCACGGTCACTTACGAGAGTGAGATCGATAGAGATGATAGATAATATTTTTGGTATTTTTGTGATAAAGATGCAAAGTAAAATAAAAGAAAAGTAAAAAATCAAAGGCAATAAATAAAGTGATGGAAGATTAATCTGATGGAGATAGACCCAGGGGCCATAGGTTTCACTAGTGGCTTCTCTCAAGACCATAAGTATTTTACGGTGGGTGAACGAATTCATCGTTGAGCAATTGATGAGAATTGAGCATAGTTATGAGAATATCTAGGTATGATCATGTATATAGGCATCACGTCCGAGACAAGTAGACCAACTCCGCCTGCATCTACTACTATTACTCCACTCATTGAGCGCTATCCAAGCATGCATCTAGAGTATTAAGTTCATGAAAGAGTAATGCGCCTTAAGCAAGATGACATGATGTAGAGGGATAAATTTATGCAATATGATAAAAAACCATCTTGTTATCCTCGATGGCAACAATACAATCGTGCCTTGCTGCCCCTCATCATCCTTGGGAAAGGACATAAGATTGAACCCAAAGCTAAGCACTTCTCACATTGCAAGAAAAACCAATCTAGTAGGCCAAAAAAACTGATAATTCGAAGAGACTTGCAAAGATAGCCAATCATACATAAAAGAATTCAGAGAAGATTCAAATATTGTTCATAGATAATCTTGATCATAAACCCAAAATTCATCGGTCTCAACAAACACACCATAAAAAGAAGATTACATCAAACAGATCTCCACGAGTGTCGGTGTACTAAAGTAGGGGTACCTTAGTACCCCGAACACTGTCTGCACGGCGATCCTGGCGTCCCGTGGCAAGCCTTGCGGTGGCGTACGCCAAGACCCTCCATGACCCTTCGGAAAACAAGACCCGGCAAGAGGAGAAATCAAGATGAAGAGACATGGCTCCGGCAAGAGGAGCTTGCCGGGGAAGGGATCTTCTTAGGGAAGGCTTGGTGGCGCCGAGCCCCCAAGCGCGACAAGGTTCTGTCGCGGCAAGGCGCTTGCAGGCGAGGCAACCTCTCTTCATCCCGCTCCAGCTCACCCGCCAGCGTGTCACCACGGGCTCTCCCAAGCACCAGCGTGTCGACGGGCTGTGCAGCCAGCGGGGAGTAGCGATAAGCGGCACCGACAAGCTACCATCGTGGCAAGCGGAGGCGCACTTGACGGTCCCTGTTACCTTTGTTAAGGCGGCCTGAGGCGGGCATTGATGACTCTTGTCCCTTGCCGTCGAGAGTTAGGTATAGATTACTGTACCTTTGTACAAAGCGGTGTACCAACCTATGTTTTACTATCTTACCCTTGTCTACTTGCCACATGTGGTGACCCCTTGTGCCTATAAAAGGAGGCCCAAGTGCAACGTAGAAAGGGTTGGGTCCAGCTCCGGCTTAGTTCATCATACTCATACGAAATCACACTCAGGCTAGGTCTTGTAGCTCCCATTGCTCCCTAGCAAGAACACAAAATAATCCACAGAGCAGCAGTAGGAGTATTATCTCTCCGGAGAGCTCCGAAGCTGGGTAAATCCGCTCGTGTGCATCGCTTCGATCCGCTCTTTGCGCAATCTCCGCTCCCTTCCGAACCACAAGGGGCCCAGGTCCCATAGGTGTTCGTGGGACACGATCAGTTCTCCCCGACATCTTTGGCGCGCCCGGTGAGGGCGTCGAGGCTGTGAACCCGATCCGGCGGTTACACGAGCAACTTCATCAACATCTTCGTCGACATGGCGTCAAGAAGAAGTCTTCGGCAGCAGCAGAGCCGTCGCGTCGAACCCACCACCCTTGGAGCTGTCGGTGGTGGGGGAAATGCTGGCGGAGGAACCGCGTCGTCCGAGAGCCCACAATGCCACCAGGTCAAGGACAAGGCAACCTGAGGCGTCGGCGTCCGAGAGTCCGCCCAGCGTCCGCCCTTCGAGGAGGCGGGACCGGCAGCGTCATGATGCTCGCGGCACCATCACTTTCGTTGGATCAAGGCCAAAATTTGGAGGATCCGAGGCCCTCGAGACCGCATGCACCCCAGCATGCTGAGTGAAGCGAGTCGAGTCGCTTAATGGATGCTGCTCCTCCTAACTTGGTTAGGAGTCCGAGCACATCCGTTCTTCGCCCGTCACGCCGTTGCCGCCAACCACACCAGCGGAAGCCTTGGCTGAAACTCGATTACTTCTAGATTACCCTCCAACGGCCGATAAGGTCGACGAATGGAGGGCCACAAATCAAGTCTCATCGCCTTCCGCCAGCAGCGCGTCCCGCTGACAACGAGTGCCGCGCAGCGCGGCATGGCGACAAAGCGCGAGCTGATGGCGGCGAGACTTGAGGTGCACCACCGTACACTCCCTTCGAAGGCCAAGATCGCCGACTTGCCGGATCCACCTCGACAGCGACTCCACAGCGTCGCGCCGGATCCATGAGCTCGTCGCGACCAGCGCCAAGTTCTCCGAAAGCGGCAAGAAGAAGAGCGCTCGAACCCGTACTCGAGTGCGAAGAAAGCGCCGTCAATCGGACCAGCGCGCCGGGCCACTGCCGATATGCATGCGCCCGAGAGAACGAGGCGACTTACCGTTCATGTAGGTTGCCCTGCGTTCACTCGTGAGCTGCGGCAAGTCCGGTGGCCCGACAAGAAAAACTTCAAACCAGATGTGCGAGAGAAATATGATGGCAGGACACACCCATCGGAGTTCCTCGGCATCTACACCATCGCGTGCAGGCCGTGGGGGACGAGACGACAAGATCCTCGCCAACTACTTTCCCACAGTGCTCAAGCCAAGCGTCGAGATCTTGGCTCATGCACTTGAGATGGCTCTATTTCTTCTTGGGCAGATTTGTGCCACCAGTTTGTTGGCGCCTTCACGGTGACCACAAGCCTCATGGCCAGAGAGTGACCTTCACCTACTCGCCCGGAAGGAAGGAGAGTCCCTGCGCAAATTCATCAGAAGATTCAGCCGTGTGCATTACAACATCCCAGGCGTCCACCTGCTGCGCGTGATCGATTGCATTTCATCGAATGTATGAAACCGCGGGATGAGGGAGGAGATGGCGATGTGCAAAGTGAAAGACGTCGGCCAGCTCTACGCCTGGCCGACAAGTGTGCCTTGTTGAAGAAGGAAGAAGACTCCTAGGAGAGAATGTGGGAGCAGAGTCGATAGTGAGGAGATCGCCCGGCAAGAAAGAGCCGCGCTGAAACAACGGAGGAAGAAAAACCAAGAAGTACTAGTTGTCGAACAGTCCGGCAGGGACGGTGCCGCCAACAAAACCAAGGCTAGTGGCTCCGGCAAGGAGGTTGTTGTTGATGCCGACCGTCAAGCTGTGGACGGCCGCAAGCAAACTGATAGTTCCAACAAGCGATCTTGTAAAATCCACCGCACCAAGGGCCACGATCTCAGAGCTGCAAGAAAGTCGAGCAGCTTGTTGAGCTCTGAGAGAGCTGAATCTGGCGGCGAGAGACAAGGAGAAGGCCCAAGAAGGTCTTGGTACAAACAAGTAAGAAGAGACCCGGTCGGGGAGGGCGCTTGTGGCAAAGGTCAAGCAGCGGCAAGGTGAGCAGACCTCCCAGCGCCGCGACAAGAAGAAGACGAAGATGAAGATGACGAAGACATGGAAGACAATGAAGCAGACGAGCAAGAGTTTCAAAAGGCAACAGAGGTCCTTTGCGTTGACGGTGGCGCTTCTCTGCATACCTCGCACCACCAACTCAAGCAATGGATGCGTGAGGTGAATGCAGCAGAACCCTCCATAGAGTCGCGCAAACCTCTGAAGTGGTCCAGCACGCCCATCATCTTTGACATTGAGGACCACCCAGATCGCATCACTGCGGTCGGGTGCTTGCCGATGTTGGTCTCACCAACCATCCGCAACCTCAAGGTCACGAAGATGTTGGTTGACGGCGGGGCCGGCCTGAACTTAATCTCTTCTGCAGTGCTCCATAAGCTTCAAATCCCTGACAGCGAGCTTGAAGAAACTGGTACTTTCCAAGGAATCAACCCAGGAAGGAGCAAGCCCAAAGGGAAGATCACGTTGCCGGTAACGTTTGGCAGCGAGCTCAATTTCATAACTGAGAGGGTCATGTTTGACGTTGCCGATTTCCCATTGCCCTACAATGGCATACTTGGCAAATCCCACTTTCGCCAAGTTCATGGCCGCCTCTCATTATGCTTACAACCTACTCAAGATGCCCGGCCCGATAAGCGTCATTTCTGTCCATGGCGACAAGAAGGATGCACTTATCTGCGCCGACAAGATTTACCGGGATGTAGCAGCCGCCACGGATAGCAAACCACTTGCGGCTGAAGCTCCGGGGGAAGAAAACCACCAAGTCCGGCAAGAGCTCTGATGCCCACTCCGGCAACCGCACCTCTTGAGTGCTGCGCTACCGTCGAGGACGCCCCATCGAGCTCCACCGGCAAGTGCAAGAAGACGATGGCGGCTCCGCCAAAGACCAAGAGGGTGCCCGCCAAGGAGGGCGGCACTGGTGGTACCTTCACCATCGGTGCCACTTCGATCCTAAATAGGAAGGCGAGCTCGTTGCTTTCCTGAGCGACGTCGATGTGTTTGCATGGCAACCATCCTACATCCCGGTGTTCCCAGGAAAGTAATTGAGCACCACCTAGCTGTTTGTCCTCACGCTACCCGTCAAGCAAAAAGTTAGGAAGCAGCGGTGGGCGCCAAGAGTTCATAGCGAGAAGAAATCAAGAAGTTAGAAGCAGCAGGCCTTGTCGGGAGTCCTCCACCCCGTGGTTGGCCAATCCGGTAGTTATGCGCAAGGCTAATGGGAAATGGAGACTTTGTATTGACTTCAGCGATGTTAATAAAGCTTGTCCCAAAGACCCATGTCCCTTGCAGCGTATCGACCAGATTGTTGACTCCACGGTGGATGTGACCTGCTTTCATTTCTTGATGCATATTCAGGATATCATCAGATCTTCATGGCGAAGAGGATGAAGAAAACCGCATTCATTACACCATGTGGCGCGTCTTTGCTTCATACGGATGCCTTTCGGTTTGAAGAATGCCGGTTCAACCTTTGCAAGGGTAGTCCATGATGCCTTTCAACCACAGATACACAGAAATGTAGAAGCATACATGGATGACATAGTGGTCAAGAGCAAGGACAAAGCAACTCTGGTTCAGGATTTGGATGAAACATTTGCAAATCTGCGCAAGACCAACCTCAAGCTCAACCCCGAGAAGTGCGTGTTTGGAGTCCCTTCCGGCAAGCTTCTCGGGTTCTTTGTATCTCAACGGGGAATCGAAGCCAATCCCGACAAGATCAAGGCCATTGAGCAGATCGAAGAACCAAAGCGCGTCAAGGATGTCAGAAGACTTGCGGTTGCGTGGCTGCTCGGCGAGTTCATCTCTAAATCTGGCTTTGAGCAGCATACTGCCGTTTTCAAAATCTTGAAAAGGCAGGTCTAATGAAATGGACTCCCGAAGCGGAGGCTGCGCTGCAGGACTTGAAGAGATACATGTCCTCCGCTCCAATACTTGTCGCACCTAGGCCACAAGAGAAGTTGCTTTGCTGTATATAGCGGCAACCAATCAAATGGTTAGTGTTGCGTTAGTAGCGGAGAGGAGGAGATGATGAGCCGCAACCGAGGCAGGCGATCCAGCGACAAACAAGGGGCCGCCACCAAGCTCTGGTCCCGACAAGGACAATTAAGCGCAGGGTTGCGACAAGACACGAAAAGGATGGTGCAGCGCCCAGTTTACTTTGTCGGTTCCCTACGCAGGGGCTAGGTCAAGGTACAATGGTGTGCGAAGTTGCTTTCGGCCTCCTCATAGCCTCGAAAGCTGCGCCATTACTTCCAAGCACATGAGATAACAGTTGTCACTCGCTTTCCGTTGAAAAGGATATTACAAAATCCGAAGCAACAGGCAGGATTGTCGGTGGGCTTTGGAGCCCATCAAGCTTTGGTCTCAAGTTTGAAAGCACTTCGACTATCCAGAGCGAGCATTGGTAGAATTCATAGCTGAGTGGGCCTTGACGAAGATGAAGAGATTCCGGAGACAAGCATCCCGTCAAGGAGGCAAATAAAGACTGGCTGATGTACTTGATGGTGCCTTTTCGCTGCAAAGGCGCCCGGTGCGGCGTCTTGCTTATCGCACCACCGGAGAGCACATCAAGTACATAGTCCGGATGCACTTTCCCAAGGAACAAGCAACAAATAATACTGCAGAGTATGAAGGCTTGCTTGCCGGTCTCAGGATTGCGGTGGACCTTGGGATCAAGAAGCTCATTGTCAGGGGGGACTCGCAACTTGTCGTCCGCCACGTAAATAAAGATTATCAGAGTCCGTTGATGGAAGCCTACGTCGATGAAGTGAGGAAGCTGAAAGAGCACTTTGAAGGTTCGCAAATGGAACACGTTCCAAGAGTTCAGAATGATATAGCTGATGGCCTCTCCAAATGTGCCGCACTTAAGTTGCCTGTGGAACCAGGAATATTTGTGCTCAAGCTGACTCAACCAACCGTAACACCGTCAACAGGACAGAGCAAGAAAAGAAAATTGGTTTCCGGCGACTACTTTCCGGCAGAGCTCCCCAGAGCCGCCGCCAAGAAGGTCCCTAAAATCAACGCAAATATCACTGAGGAGCAGTCTGCTCCGACAAACCATGCAGTTTGTATCGATGAAGCAAGCGCCCCGACAAGTTTCCTCCGGCAAGCTTGCCGGGATCATCAAGCTCGGCGGACCCACGTGCTCTTGCCGAGAAGCTGATGTTCCCGCAGATGATAGATGAGCCTTTAGTCCTTGTTGTCGAGCCACGAGGCTCCAAGCATGGGCACAGCAAATCGTCCATTTCCTTGAGACAGAGAACTTCCGAAGAGCAAGAAGAAGCGGAAAAAGTAGCCCGGCAGTCAAGTATGTACCAGTTTGTTGACAACATCTGCACAGAAGAAGACTCAACGGTGTGAAATTGAAGTGTATTTGCGGAAGATGGATGAACTGTTGGCAGAGATACATGGAGGCATATGTGGTCACCACATTGGCGCAAGAGCACTTGCCGCAAAGCATTCCGGCAAGGTTTCTTCGGCGAAGCCCTCCGGATGCAATGGCGCACAAGTAACAAAGTGTGAGCGTGCAGTTCCATTCCAAGCAGATACACCAACCAGCTCAAACTCTCCAGACGATCCCTTTATCCTGGCCCTTCTCGGTGCAGGGGTTCGACATCCTCGGCCCTTTTCCCGAGCCGTCGGAGGCTTTGAGTACTTATGCGCCGCAATTGACAAGTTCACAAAGTGGCGGAAGTGGAACCAGTGAGGAAGGTGACAAGACACGGTCGTCAAGTTCTTTAGGTCAATTGTTTGCCGCTTTGGGATTCCTAACAGAATCATCACCGACAACGGCACACAGTTCACGAGCCGCACCTTCATGCGATCGCCCAAGATCTTGGCGCCAAGATCTGCTTTGCTTCGTTGCTCATCCGAGAAGCAGCGGTCAAGCGAGAGAGCAAACGCTGAAGTGCTGCGGGGACTCAAGACCGAACTTTCGGCGAGGCTCGCATAAGTCGGAAGAAACTGGATCGAGGAGGTGCTGGTGGTTCTTTGGTCGATCAGAGACGACGCCAAATCGAGCCAGCGGCCGGACACCTTCGCTCTAGTCTATGGAACAGAGGCAGTTCTCCCCACGGAACTCGTATACGGGTCACCATGAGTGCTCGCTTACGATGAGCTTGAGCAAGAGCAGCTGCGACAAGATGACGCGCTGCTCCTCGAGGAAGATCGTCTTCAGGCTGCTATACAAGTTGCTCGTTATCAGCAAGCTTTGCGTCGCTACCATAGCCGCAAAGTTAATGCCAGAAGCTTCGAGGAAGGCGACCTTGTTCTTCGGCGCGTTCAATCCGCCAAGAATTCTAACAAGTTGACGCCGAAGTGGGAAGGCCCTTATCGGGTGAAACGAGTCACTAGGACCGGTGTTGTCCGCCTTGAGACCGAAGATGGCGTTCCGGTGAGCAATTCCTGGAATATAGAGCATCTTCGCAAGTTTTACCCATGAGGCGCGGTTGCCGGAACCCGTTCCGGCAACCACTCTTTTGTACAAGTCTTGCCGCTGCTGCATATAATCCTTTGTACAAAGCCGGGTGCAGACCCCGTGCATCAGTAAAGCCTATGTGTTGCGCACAACTTGTCAATACATGCCCTCGTAATCATATATGCATGTGTTTACTAACATTTTGTGCAGCATCCGCACCCGGTAAGCGATAACGAGCCACTAGGCTCCATAACTTTATTTTCTCTTCTTTCTTCTCAAACAAGAAGAAGGTTCACCCACCCACAAGTTAACCGGGGGGGGGGGAGGGGAAGATAATAGTGGTGGCCGCCAAGCGTCGCTCGAAGAACTGTCGCCTTGCCGGGAAATGGACAACAGAAAAGCTAAGTTGCCAAAGCTTGAGCATTCGATTTTTTTAAAGTTATTTTCCTTGAACGACCGTGCTTTGTATGGAAAACCTGTGCGCGAAGGAACCAAATCGTGACTGGTCGCGCCCTTACTTTGTTTCGAGTCCGCTCAACAACTTAAGTGAGCTGCGGCTAGTCCGCGACAAGGTTGCTTGTCGGTAGCGACCCGCCAGAGGCTGCTGAAGTTCCGACTCGGCGCTTCATGGCAAGGGTGCTGCACCGCAAGTTTCCCGAAAAGCGAGGGCAGTAACATACAAAGCCAAGAGTCGAGTAAAGGAAGTAACATAGCAAATATTGCCCAGAATAAAGTTATATTACAAAAATAACTTATTGCGGCACTGGCTAAATTGTTCTCAGAACTGAAATAACAGCGAAGAGGAGAAGAAGGGCGCGCCGGCACCCAAGCCCCGGCAAGCCAGAGTTGCCGGGGGCTGCGGTATCAGATAAGCCTTTCGTCCCTTTTCAAGCATCCCTTTTTCATTAAAAACATCCTACTCGGATATAGTCCGTGGAGAATGAAAAACATGAAAGAGAGGATTACAAGTTTTAAATGCGGATAAGGCCGAAGGCTTACAAATTAAAAGATAAGATGCCCGTAATCCTTTTCCTGTCCGTCTCTTGAGGTAGGTCAAGGAGGCGAGAAGGGCGAAGGAGCGCTAGGCAAGCTACAGGTGCCGAAGGCACCAAGGAACATCCGGGGGCTCTCGAGGGCTTAACGGAGGCAGCTGCGCCGGAAGCGGGGCTCAAGGCGGGCGGCAGGACGTCAGCACGCTGTCGAGGGCACTACGCCCTCGTACTCCGACTTGACGGCCTTGTCGCCATCCCTCTTCCCCTTCCGCAGCCTCCCTACGCCAATCGCCCAAGGAGGCGACCCGGGGAGTTCAAGGAGCCGCGACGAGACGATGGGGTCGCCCGGTGGCGATGAAGCGGCGCCCGACAACTAATCGGGCCCGCTACCCTCGTCGTCGCTGTCGCTCTCCTCCTCGTCACTCTCGCTCGAGGGGGAATCTTCGCTGTCGGAGGAGCTATCCACGCAGCACTTCGCCGAAAGTGCTGAGATCCCGAAGACCTTGCGGAGAGGAGATCACCCTCCATTAACTTAAAATGGAGGTAAACCCGCCATCGAGTGTGGATGCGGTGAGCGTCTTCCACCCACGATCAAGATACATCACATTAGGGGCTGGGAATACAACGCGGACTCGCGTGCGCTGATCCCACAGCCCCTCATGTGCAATCTCGATGTCTCGGCGGATCCGATCCATCGCGCTCATGACGGAGCTGGAAGCCGAGGCGACGACGAGGCGCCCGGCGCAGGCTGACGAAGAACTTCGCAAGGGTCGCCCCCTGTATGGACCGCCCTTGGGAGGGGAACTGGCCGGAGGCGGAGACGACGCGCCGCCCGTCCGCTTCTTCCCAGCGCCCGACCTCGCCCACGACCTCGCCCCTCCCTCTTCCCTTGTGGCTGGCTCGCCACCCGGGCATGGGGTTGGGAGGGTGCGCTGTCTATGGCGACCCTCGCCGCCACCGATGAAGAACCAAGGTTCCCTTTCTCCATGACGAATGAGAGAAAGGGAGCAGGTTGAGGAAAGGAAGAGAGGGAGAGTGCGGGCCTGCGCCCCTTCCGCTCTTCTTAAAAGAAGCAAGGTGGGGCTTGGCCGCCTGCTCAGTGAATCAAGGCATAGGAAGAGCAGGGAATCGGGCCGACCTGCTGCCTCTGCTTGCAACGGCCCAGTTTCCCACTTCCACCGTCCGCGACCCCAAGAGCATGGGAACCACGTGGCGGGGATGCAGAACCGAGGCGACGGATGAGGCGACCTCGCATGCCGCCCACTTCCCCCACGACACCGCAATTGACGCGTGCCGTTACGGGGGAACGCGGCGGATACGGAGTGGATTTTGTTTGGACCCAGGCCGCGCGTGCCCGTGCCCTGTTTTGGGCCTGGCCCAACAGCGCTCGGCACCGTGTATGGCCTGACCGGGGGCTCTGCCGGTGTACTAAAGTAGGGGTACCTTAGTACCCCGAACCTGTCTGCAGGCGATCACTGGCGTCCCGTGGCAAGCCTTGCCGGGCGTCTGCCAAGACCCTCCATGACCTTTGAAAACAAGACCCGGCAAGAGGAGAACTCAAGATGAAGAGACAAGGCTCCGGCAAGAGGAGCTTGCCGGGAAGGGGATCTTGCCGGAAGGCTTGGTGGGCGCCGAGCCCCCAAAGCGCGACAAGGTTCCTGCCGCGGCAAGGCGCTTGCCGGGCGGGCAACTCTCTTCATCCCGCTCCAGCTCACCCGCCAGCGTGTCACCAGGGCTCTCCCAAGCACGCGTGTCGGACGGGCTGTGCAGCCAGCGGGGAGTAGCGATAAGCGGCGTGACAAGCTACCATCGTGGCAAGCGGAGGCGCACTTGCGGTCCCTGTTACCTTGTTCGAGGCGGCCCGAGGCGGGCATTGATGACTCTTGTCCCTTGCCGTCAGAGTTAGGTATAGATTACTGTACACTGTACAAAGCGGTGTACCAACCTATGTTTTTACTATCTTACCCTTGTCTACTTGCCACATGTGGTGACCCCTTGTGCCTATAAAAGGAGGCCCAAGTGCAACGTAGAAAGGGTTGGGTCCAGCTCCGTCTTAGTTCATCATACTCATACGAAATCACACTCAGGCTAGGTCTTGTAGCTCCCATTGCTCCCTAGCAAGAACACAAAATAATCCACAGAGCAGCAGTAGGAGTATTATCTCTCCGGAGAGCTCCGAAGCTGGGTAAATCCGCTCGCGTGCATCGCTTCGATCCGCTCTTTGCGCAATCTCCGCTCCCTTCCGAACCACAAGGGGCCCAGGTCCCATAGGTGTTCGTGGGACACGATCAGTTCTCCCCGACAACGAGAGAGGGGGAGAACATTGTATTGAGATCCAAAAAGAGAGAAGAAGCCATCTAGCTACTAACTATGGACCCGAAGGTTAATTTCAATGTAATCTTCTTAATTGTGGTATGAATATTCATATCCGAAAGATTCAAGACAAAAGTTCATATTGACATAGAAATGATAATACTTTAAGCATACTAACTAAGCAATTATGTCTTCTCAAAAAAACATGGCCAAAGAAAGTTCATCCCTACAAAATCATATAGTTTAGTTATGATCCACTTTTGTCAGACAAGAATATTCTCATCATGCATAACCCCGATGACAAGCCAAGCAATTGTTTCATACTTTAGTAATCTCAAACTTATAAACTTTCACGCAATATCTGAGCGCGAGCCATGGATATAGCACTATGGGTGGAATAGAATATGATGATGGGGGTTATGTGGAGAAGACAAAAAAGGAGAGAGTCTCACATCAACGAGGCTAATCAACGAGCTATGGAGATGCCCATCGATTGATGTTAATGCAAGGAGTAGGGATTGCCATGCAACGGATGCACTAGAGCTATAAATGTATGAAAGCTCAACAAAAAAAACAAAGTGGGTGTGGATCCAACTTGCTTGCTCATGAAGACCTAGGGCACTTGAGGACGCCCATCGTTGGAATATACAAGCCAAGTTCTATAATGAAAAATTCCCACTAGTATATGAAAGTGATAACTCAAGAGACTCTCTATATGAAGAACATGGTGCTACTTTGAAGCACAAGTGTGGAATAAAGGATAGTAGCATTGCTCCTTTTTATTTCTCTTTTTTTGGGCCTTCTTTTTTTTTGCATTTCTCTTTTTTTTGGGACAATGCTCTATTAAATGATGATCATCACACTTCTCCTTATTTACAACTCAATGATTACAACTCGATACGAGAACAAAGTATGACTCTATATGAATGCAATGAACCAAGAGTGACATGTATGAAAGAATTATGAACGGTGGCTTTGCCACAAATACTATGTCAACTACATGATCATGGTAGCAATATGACAATGATGAATGTGACATGATAAACGGAATGGTGGAAAGTTGCATGGCAATATATCTCGGAATGGCTATGGAAATGCCATAGTAGGTAGGTATGGTGGCTGTTTTGAGGAAGATATAAGGGGGTTTATGTGTGAAAGAGCATATCATATCACGGGGTTTGGATGCACCGGCAAAGTTTTCACCAACTCTCAATGTGAGAAAGGGCAATGCACAGTACCGAAGAGGCTAGCAATGATGGAAGGGTGAGAGTGCGTATAATCCATGGACTCAGCATTAGTCATAAAGAACTCACATACTTATTGCAAAAAACTACAAGCCATCAAAAACCAAAGCACTACGCGAATGCTCCTAGGGGGATAGATTGGTAGCAAAAGACAATCGCTCGTCCCCGACCGCCACTCATAAGGAGGACAATCAAAGAACACCTCATGTTTCAAATTTGTTACATAACGTTTACCATATGTGCATGCTACGGGACTTGCAAACTTCAACACAAGTATTTCTCAAATTCACAACTACTCAACTAGCACGACTTTAATATTATTACCTCCATATCTCAAAACAATCATCAAGCATCAAACTTCTCTTAGCATTCTACACACTTATAAGAAAGTTTTTACTATTTTTAATACCTAGCATATTAGGATTATTTAAGCAAATTACCATGCTATTTAAGACTCTCAAGATAATCTAAGTGAAGCATGAGAGATCAAAAGTTTCTTTAAAACAAATCCACCACCGTGCTCTAAAAGATATAAGTGAAGTACTAGAGCAAGAATATATAACTCAAAGGATATAAGTGAAGCACAAAGAGTATTCTAATAATTTTCAAATCATGTATGGATCTCTCAAAAGGTGTGTACAACAAGGGTGATTGTGGGAAACTAATGTAACGCCCCGAGACCGACGCTCCAGAAGACTACCAGCTATTCCGAGTTTCGCCGTGTGTTTCTTTTGTGCTTGCTCTTTTATTTTTGCATTGCATCATGTTATCATGCCATCATGTCATTAACCTTTGCATCTCAACCTCAACTAAATAATTTTCATAGATCTTTTGATCTATTTAAATCGAGGGAAGGGTGACTTCTCTTTACAACATATCGCCCCAATATTAGGGAGCTATATTAAATATTTCTTTAATTTGGAAATCACCATAACACACTTGCAAATTATCCCAATACCTTTGTTATCTTAAGTCTTGGTTTCCAACCTTGCCATATATTCTTTCATCGCTTTCCCAAGCTCCACCAAAATTCAAAACATTTTTGGACACTTCAAAAACCAAGTCCTAGTTCAAACCCATTTGAACTAAATTCAAATGAGTTTGAATTTACATCTTTCAATCCGGGTTTTTCTATTTTCTCGGAACAAGCATATTTTTGTGAGTCCAGGAAAATAATCCCCATGCCCAAACTCTTTCTCTAACCTTTTCTTTTCTTCCCTTTCCTTTCTTTTTCTCTGTTTTAAGAGAAGAGAGGAGAGAGGAGCCAACCCAGCCGGCCTCTTGGGCCTGACCAACCAGACCGGCCCGTTCCACAGGCCCAGCCGCGCCCTATCTAATCCTAACCCTAGCCCGACCTCCACCTCACTCCCATCGATCTCAATCTCTCCCTCTGGTTTCCCCTCAGCGCCGTCACCTACCCTCGCTCCCGCGGCCACTCCTTCTCGATCCCCTCCATCCTCCTTCCGCCGCCACGCACACACACAGAGAGGAGCGAGAGCCCCGCTCGCTCGATTCCCATCTCTCTTCCTCCCCTCGATTCCGTGACTCCACTCCTCTCCTCGCGTCGCCTCTCCATCGCGCCACCGTCCCGCGCCTCTCCACCTCCTCGCGCCGGCCGCTCGAACCTCGTCGCGTCGTGCCGGTGACCGCCGTCGCCGACGAGCTCCACCAGGAGCCCGCGTTTCCTGATCTCCTGCCCCACCGGAGACCTCTCCTGCTTCGCCTCGCCTGTCCACTATCGTTCGCCGCCATCATCTACATCCCCGTCCTCCTCGTTCGCCATGCCTCTTCGTCAACGGTAGCAGTCCCGGCCTCCTCTGCTTCGTGGTGACCACCACCATGGCCGCGGCTACCATCAGCCAACCGCGCGGCTCACCCCCTGCCTCGGCCGTCTTCGACCTTGCCGCATGCACGACGTCGACTGCCTCCTCTGCTACAGCCACGGGCATCTCCTGCCCGAGACGACGTCTCTGTTTTGCCTGCAGCAGACCCGCATCTCCCGCACCTTGGCCGTGGTTTACCGCTGCCTAGACCACCTTCAGCCGGGTGCCCCGCCTCCTGCTTCGGCCAAAGTTCCTTCGCCTCCAAGCTGCTTCTCGAGCTGTCGCTCGAGGCTGTAACCTCCGTGTGTGCTACCACCCCGTGCACGTCGCCAAGTACCACAACATCGATAACCATACATACCGCCAAGAACGACTATGTTGATTCACCAAGTACCCCTTGGATGCGCCATGTTCGACTACATGGATACGACAGGTTCCTCCCCGGACATGTACGACTACCGTTGCCAAGATCGCGAGTACCTCTACCGTCGCCGTGAACGACTACTTCCACGACGTCCGTGAACCACTACTTCCACTACCGTCGCGAACGACTACTTCCACTCGGCCCGTGTACCACTACTTCGCCGTTGAACTCGACCGCTCCAAGCATGCGCTTGAAGGTATAACCCGAGATGATCAACCGTGGACGAATGCTTGTGTGTTGTATGAGATGCTCGAGTTTTGCACCGTGATCGAATTGTCTTTGCACGTTCCTCGTTTGCCATGCCACCGTCATGTGGGACACCCGGTATCCGGGATCACTACCCATCTCTTGCGTGTTCCACACATCCGCACACTTCTCTCTTGCATCGGTATCTCAATCGAGTTACCGGGACCCGAATGTTGCCGTGGCGCCATTTTCGTTATCGTTGCCGTGGCACCCCTTTTGTTCCGCCATGGTGACCAAATGCTCCCTATCATATTAGATGTCAACATTTTCATAAAATTGCATAAGACTTGTTTATGTCACCCGCATCATGATAACAACATTTAAATGCTTAAAAATTATTGTTGCATTAAATTGCTAAATAACATGAGGTTTTTCCGGACTTGTTGTTTGTTGTTCCGGCCTCATTTAAAATTGACTAGATAGATAGTTTTATTATGCTTCACCTCTTGCCATGTTAACAACATTTAATCCGGACATGTATCATACTTGTTTGCGCATCATGACATGTTTATGCTTGTGTGTTTACCATGTTGTTTGTTTCTTTCCGGGTTGCTCAACTTGTAACGCCCTCGATGCGGCTATATCTCCCACGTGTCGAAGCACGACTTAGAGGCATAACCGCATTTAAAGCAATGTCGCAAGCGAGGTAATCTTCACACAACCCATGTAATTCATAAGGGAAAGAGATACATAGTTGGCTTACAATCGCCACTTCACGCAATAAATGAGTAAAGCATTACATCATACAGATACAATCAAGGTCCGACTACGGAACCAAAATAAAAGAAGACTACCCCAAATGCTACACAGATCCCCGATCGTCCCAACTGGGCTCCACTACTGATCAACTGAAACAAAACAACACAAAGAACAAGATCTTCATCGAGCTACTCCTTGAGCTCGGATGCGTCACCTGCACGGTTTCATCGGCACCTGCAAACTGGTTTTGGAAGTATCTGTGAGTCACGGGGACTCAGCAATCTCACACCCGCGAGATCAAGACTATTTAAGCTTATGGGTAGGAGAAGGTAGTGAGGTGGAGCTGCAGCAAGCGACTAGCATATCTGGTGTCTAACATACGCAAATGGGAGCGAGAAGAGAAGGCAAAAGCACGGTCGAACAACTATGATCAAGAAGTGATCCTAGAACAACCTACGTCAAGCATAACTCCAACACCGTGTTCACTTCCCGGACTCCACCGAGAAGAGACCATCACGGTTACACACTTGTTGATGTATTTTAATTAAGGTCAACTTCGGGTTTTCTACAACCGGACATTAACAAATTCCCATCTGCCTCATAACCGCGGGCACGGCTTTCGAAAGATAATACCCTGCAGGGGTGTCCCAACTTAGCCCATCATAAGCTCTCACGGTCAACGAAGGATATTCCTTCTCCCGGGAAGACCCGATCAGTCTCGGAATCCCGGTTTACAAGACATTTCGACGATGGTAAAACAAGACCAGCAAGACCACCCGCTGTGCCGACAAATCCCGATAGGAGCTGCACATATCTCGTTCTCAGGGCACACCGGATAAGCTAAGCGTACAGGTACCGACATAATCCAAGTTGCCAAGGAATGGTCCCGCACGGTGCTCTTGTTTGGACCAACACTCGAGGAGCACGGCCCGGGGTAAAATAAAGATGACCCTTGAGTCTGCAGAACCCAAGGAAAAAGGCTTAGGTGGCAAATGGTAAAACCAAGGTTGGGCCTTGCTGGAGGAGTCTTATTCAAAGCGAACTGTCAAGGGGGTCCCATAAATCACCCAACCGTGTAAGGAACGCAAAATCAAGGAACATAACACCGGTATGACGGAAACTAGGGCGGCAAGAGTGGAACAAAACACCAGGCATAAGGCCGAGTCTTCCACCCTTTACCAAGTATATAGGTGCATTAATTAAATAAGAGATATTGTGATATCCCAAAATATCCATGTTCCAACAAGGAACAAACTTCATCTTCACCTGCAACTAGCAACACTATAAGAGGGGCTGAGAAAAGCGGTAACATAGCCAATCAACGGTTTGCTAGGAAAGGATGGTTAGAGGTTTGACATGGCAATATGGGTTGCATGATATAGCAAGTGGTAGGTATCGCAGCATGGGCATAGCAAAAGAACGAGCATCTAGCAAGCAAAGATAGAAGTGATTTCGAGGGTATGGTCATCTTGCCTGAAATCCCGCAAGGAAGAAGAACGAGTCCATGAAGAAGAAAAACGGACGTAGTCGAACTAATCCTCACAACTCCGGAACGAAACCGAAGCTAACGAGAGAAGCAACCCGGAAAGAAGCAAACAACATGGTAAACACACAAGCATAAACATGTCATGATGCACAAACAAGTATGATGCATGTCCGGATTAAATGTTGTTAACATGGCAAGAGGTGAAGCATAATAAAACTACCTATCTAGGCAATTTTAAATGAGGCCGGAACAACAAACAACAAGTCCGGAAAAACCTCATGTTATTTAGCAATTTAATGCAACAATAATTTTTAAGCATTTAAATGTTGTTATCATGATGCGGGTGACATAAACAAGTCTTATGCAATTTTATGAAAATGTTGACATCTAATATGATAGGAAGCATTTGGTCACCATGGCGGAACAAAAGGGGTGCCACGGCAACGATAACGAAAATGGCGCCACGGCAACATTCGGGTCCCGGTAACTCGATTGAGATACCGATGCAAGAGAGAAGTGTGCGGATGTGTGGAACACGCAAGATATGGGGTGTGATCCCGGATACCGGGTGTCCCACATGACGGTGGCATGGCAAACGAGGAACGTGCAAAGACAATTCGATCATGGTGCAAAACTCGAGGATCTCATACAACACACAAGCATTCGGTCCACGGTTGATCATCTCGGGGTTATACCTTGGAAGCGTGCGTTTCGGAGCGGGTCGAGTTCAACGAAGGAAGTAATGGTACACGTGCCGTAGTGGAAGTAGTCGTTCTCGCGACGGTAGTGGAAGTAGTGGTTCACGGACGTCGTGGAAGTAGTCGTTCACGGCGACGGTAGAGGTACTCGCGATCTTGGCAACGGTAGTCGTACATGTCCGGGGAGGAACTTGTCGTATCCATGTAGTCGAACTTGGCGCATCCAAGGGGTACTTGGTGAATCAACGTAGTCGTTCTTGGCGGTCTGTATGGTTATCGATGTTGTGGTACTTGGCGACGTGCACGGGGTGGTAGCACACACGGAGGTTACAGCCTCGAGCGACAGCTCGAGAAGCAGCTTGGAGGCGAAGGAACTTTGGCCGAAGCAGGAGGCGGGGCACCCGGCTAAAGGTGGTCTAGGTAGCGGCAAACCTCGGCCAAGGTGCGGGAGATGCGGGTCTGCTGCAGGCAAAACAGAGATGTCGTCTCGGGCAGGAGATGCCCGTGGCGGTAGCAGAGGAGGCGGTCGACGTCGTGCATGCGGCAAGGTCGAAGACGGCCGAGGTAGGGGGCGAGCCGCGCGGTTGGCTAATGGTAGCCGCGGCCATGGTGGTGGTCACCACGAAGCAGAGGAGGCCGGGACTGCTACCGCTGACGAAGAGGCATGGAGAACGAGGAGGACGGGGATGTAGATGACGGCGGCGAACGACAGAGGACAGGCGAGGTGAAGCAGGAGAGGTCTCCGGCGAGGCAGGAGATCAGCGAAACGCGGGCTCCTGGTGGAGCTCGTCGGCGACGGCAGTCACCGGCACGGCGCGGCGAGGTGCGAGCGGCCGGCGCGAGGAGGTGGAGAGGCGCGGGACGGTGGCGCGATGGAGAGGCGACGCGAGGAGAGGAGTGGGGTCGCGGAATCGAGGGGAGAAAGAGAGATGGGAATCGAGCGAACGGGGCTCTCGCTCCTCTCTGTGTGTGTGCGTGGTGGCGGAAGGAGGATGGAGGGGATCGAGCAGGATTGGCCGCGGGAGCGAGGGTAGGTGACGGCGCTGAGGGGAAACCAGAGGGAGAGATTGAGATCGATGGGAGTGAGGTGGAGGTCGGGCTAGGGTTAGGATTAGATAGGGCGCGGCTGGGCCTGTGGAACGGGCCGGTCTGGTTGGTCAGGCCCAAGAGGCCGGCTGGGCTGGCTCCTCTCTCCTCTCTTCTCTTAAAACAGAGAAAAAGAAAGGAAAGGGAAGAAAAGAAAAGGTTAGAGAAAGAGTTTGGGCATGGGGATTATTTTCCTGGACTCACAAAAATATGTTTGTTCCGAGAAAATAGAAAAAGCCGGATTGAAAGATGTAAATTCAAACTCATTTGAATTTAGTTCAAATGGGTTTGAACTAGGACTTGGTTTTTGAAGTGTCCAAAAATGTTGTGAATTTTGGTGGAGCTTGGGAAAGCGATGAAAGAATATATGGCAAGGTTGGAAACCAAGACTTAAGATAACAAAGGTATTGGGATAATTTGCAAGTGTGTTATGGTGATTCCCAAATTAAAGAAATATTTAATATAGCTCCCTAATATTGGGGTGATATGTTATAAAGAGAAGTCACCCTTCCCTCGATTTAAATAGATCAAAAGATCTATGCAAATTATTTAGTTGAGGTTGAGATGCAAAGGTTAATGACATGATGGCATGATGACATGATGCAATGCAAAAATGAAAGAGCAAGCACAAAAGAAACACACGGCGAAACTCGGAATAGCTGGAAGTCTTCTGGAGCGTTGGTCTCGGGGCGTTACAACACTCCACCACTACAAGAGGATCTCGTCCCGAGATCTAGGATGGCGCCGGAGAGAAGCGGAAGAGAAAGAGGTAAGACAAAGTTGCTTCTTTGACGAACGAGTGAAACCACGAACCTTGAGAGGTTGAACAAAATGAAAGAAAGAAAACAACGAAGATGAACAAAGTTGAAAACACTCTGTTAGAAAAGAGGAACATGGGATACGACGAGAACCAAGAGGTTTAGTGATAACATAGATATTGAAACCACTCCGGTTAAAACTAGATAGAGAAGGAATAAGATTGATATAATTTTGGCAGCACTCCGACTGAAAATGGAAGGAATTAGAATCATGAACTTGAGAAGATGGGTTGATACTTGATGAAATAAACAACACACTGCCTCCGAAGCTATTGAAAAATGGCACAAGGGGTAAGAAAGATCTCAGACAGCACTCCGGTTGAAAAGAGATGCAAGGCTTGATAAGGCGGAAAAAAAACTTGAGCAAAAGGGCACAACACTCCGGTTAAATGGATAAGTACGAAAAGAACATGGTCTTTGACAAAAACGAGATGATGGGTTGAAAATCGCAACATGACAATGCCTCCGGAACAAAAGAATAGAAGATAGATAATTGAAATAGGGGAATGGAGAAGAAAAATGTCAATTTCTGCCACAAAAGAGCTTGGAAAGCATCCTTGCAAAGAAGAATTGAACGGAGTTGTTGCAAAATCAACAACGAAAAGCACAAGTTTGTAGTGGGATTATGGAAACAACTCAAAACTTACAGGTGAATACATGCCACTACGAAAAACAATTGATTGCTTGAGAGCAACACGGAGATGAAAACATGATTCGCCGAGAGAATAGGAGAAAACTTGGATCATTGATAAGCACCACAATTGGCAACATTCCTTCGGAAAGGCTTTAGGTGAAATCTAAACCAAGATAACTCCAAGGAAGAGATTGATGGATTTAAATATCTCATTCTTGACAACAAGTGAATCATGAAACATGAATGAAACTGTCAAAATGACATAACACCACCTCAAAAGATAAGGTCGAAATAATTGCACTTCGGAATGCAAGATGAAGAATGCTTGAACTCCTCAAAACAAAACATGTGTTGAGCACCATGTTTATTTTGAAGTATGGCTTGACGGATCTTAACTCCGAGAGAAATCTTGATGAACAATTGAAGAATGAAAAGAATCCTTGATGAAGCACCATGTAGAGCCTCCATGAAGAACTCCGGTAAGAAAAGGATGATAAAAGAAAGAGAAGTTGAAAACACAAGGTGAAGCCTTGCAGTGATAAGAAGAAGCTTTGAAATGATATAACCGAGAAAACTTTGAACTCCGGAAAGAAAAGATGAAGCATCTCGGACCGAGAATGTGATATGATGAACAAACTCCGGAAAGAAGAGATGAACAACTTAGAACTGAGAAATTGATACCATTACGAACTCCGGAAGAATGAATCAATTACTTGGATGAAACAAGAACAAGAATTATGTTATGCGTATCCTTCACCAATTTAGATTGATGACAAGCAACAGATTAGGCATACTACTTATTCTCGTTGAAAAAGGATTGAAGAGAGATATTGCTCAACTTGGGAAGGTCTTCAACGATCCGCCGGTAGGATTTGGGAAGAACGAATGAATCTATATAATAACGAAGGAAGAGAACTCTTGAACGAACCACCGTAAGAATTAAAAAAACAAACAAAGAAAAGATAGCGAAACCTTGGGAAGAATTAGAAAATGAACGAAGATATTTGAGGGCATTTAGATACATGAGAACGGAGAGATCATGAACTGATTAGTGAATACTTGAATGATGCACCGGTAAGATTTGGAGAACGAGAGCTGAAAGCTGGAATGAATAATTCTGAGATGATGGGCTCCGAAGAATCAAACTGAAAAGACTCCTGAATTGCTCCGGATGGGTGAAAAGAATTCTCACAATCAAAACAATTATGAGGATGGCACGAAGCTAGAACCATGAATCTTGAAGAGAATGGAGCAAGATTAAAGAGGAACTCTTCTTCGGTCTTCAAAATTCGAGAATGACGACGAGAAACACCACCACGAATTGTTGAGGCACTCCGGAATGAAAATTAGAAAGGTTGAACCAACGATGAAAAGAATTTGAAAGATCTTGGAGAAAGCCACGACTGATGATAATTCATTCTTCGTCAAACTTCAAAAGAATTTGGGAATAGCTCCGGAAAATTAGAAGAGTCGAGGTAAGATCCTGGGAAAAGACATGTGGGTTAGGGCCCACTCAAAAGAAACACCGTTGAGCGATTTAAAAGATAGATTGCACGGTTGAATTAAATGGCTGAATAAGGTAAGACCTCGAAATAGCTAGAATTGATGCGAGTGGAAACACGAATCTTGAGATATCTTCACACTCGGAACAAATGAATAACGAGAGGTGAATGATTAGGGGGGGGGGCACTGGCATGAGAAAGCACTTGAAATGAGGGAAAGATGTGATCGACAAAGCTTAAATTGAATCCACCGGAGAAGAAAAGAACGAAGAATAATAAACTCGAAGCTTCCTTTAGCATCTTCATGAGAATCACCGGATAAGAGCATTGAGGAAAAGAATGAAGAGACTTCACAGCAATAAAATGGGTACTTGGTTAGGGATATATGAGTCCTTGACGAAAAGGGTGGGAGGCGGGAAAACAAAGACAACCTGGGACGGATGAAGCAAGCACCGTTGCAAAGAACTGAGAATTGATCTCGCGAATGGGGAGAATGATGGGATCATCTTGAAGAGAAGCGCACGGTGAGAAGAAATTGAGATGACAAACTCGATGATCAAGAAGGATTAGTATTCACATAGAAATATGAGAACACCATTTAGGAAAGGTATGGAATCAACACTTGACATTGAAGCAACTCGAATACCACAACTTAAAACAAAACAAAGGAGTAGCTTGCAGAATAAGCGGAAACAAACATATGATAGATCCCATATCGTATCATGTGTACATTGGAAAGATATCCTACAAAATACTTGAATTCCACTTATAAACTCGAAACTTTCTGGTTATGCAATCAGGTGTTGGGAATACAGGGACACAGAATATATCACCCAAACTAACAATACCTAGATCCATTGTATCCATCCTTCAACACATAACCAAGAAACCTTCGAAATCGTTTACCTCAAACTTGAAAAGCATCCGTTATCGAGTTATGGCAATACTCTCGAGCTCGCCAAAGATCTTTGGGTTATCGAGGTTATCTCACCAACAACTGCATAAAAGAGATTTTCGATGTTGGCAAAGCTCAGTATTCGAATCGCAGCGATAAAATTGTGACGACAACACCTCGGAGCTCAACTCCCGGACACCGCCACAACCCCTAAATGTCGGGAGGCACCAAGAACAATGTTCTCGTCACAAAACCATCGAACGATTCCAAGATACCAGCGTGATCCTAAAAAAATTAGTGAAATTTGAGGAGAGTAGAGTCAAAACTTCTACGTCGGGGCCTCACCAGAGCGACAAAGGACCGAGGAGTAAAAGAATCCTACTCTCCGATATATATAATCCTAAGACTCAAAACATTTTTCTAGACTCAACAACGCCAGCGATTCGATCAAGCGGGGGGCTCCTAAGTCGGGATGGCTCGATTACCAACATAACGCCTCGATGCGGCTATATCTCCCACGTGTCGAAGCACGACTTAGAGGCATAACCGCATTGAAAGCAATGTCGCAAGCGAGGTAATCTTCACACAACCCATGTAATTCATAAGGGAAAGAGATACATAGTTGGCTTACAATCGCCACTTCACGCAATACATGAGTAAAGCATTACATCATACAGATACAATCAAGGTCCGACTACGGAACCAAAATAAAAGAAGACTACCCCAAATGCTACACAGATCCCCGATCGTCCCAACTGGGCTCCACTACTGATCAACTGAAACAAAACAACACAAAGAACAAGATCTTCATCGAGCTACTCCTTGAGCTCGGATGCGTCACCTGCACGGTTTCATCGGCACCTGCAAACTGGTTTTGGAAGTATCTGTGAGTCACGGGGACTCAGCAATCTCACACCCGCGAGATCAAGACTATTTAAGCTTATGGGTAGGAGAAGGTAGTGAGGTGGAGCTGCAGCAAGCGACTAGCATATCTGGTGTCTAACATACGCAAATGGGAGCGAGAAGAGAAGGCAAAAGCACGATCGAACAACTATGATCAAGAAGTGATCCTAGAACAACCTACGTCAAGCATAACTCCAACACCGTGTTCACTTCCCGGACTCCGCCGAGAAGAGACCATCACGTTTACACATGCGGTTGATGTATTTTAATTAAGGTCAACTTCGGGTTTTCTACAACCGGACATTAACAAATTCCCATCTGCCTCATAACCGCGGGCACGGCTTTCGAAAGATAATACCCTGCACGGGTGTCCCAACTTAGCCCATCATAAGCTCTCACGGTCAACGAAGGATATTCCTTCTCCGGGAAGACCCGATCATCTCGTAATCCGGTTTACAAGACATTTCGACGATGGTAAAACAAGACCAGCAAGACCACCGCTGCCGACAAATCCCGATAGGAGATGCACATATCTCGTTCTCAGGGCACACCGGATAAGCTAAGCGTACAGGTACCGACATAATCCAAGTTGCCAAGGAATGGTCCCGCACGATGCTCTAATTTGGACCAACACTCAGAGGAGCACTGGCCCGGGGGGTAAAATAAAGATGACCCTTGAGTCTGCAGAACCCAAGGGAAAAAGGCTTAGGTGGCAAATGTTAAAACCAAGGTTGGGCCTTGCTGGAGGAGTCTTATTCAAAGCGAACTGTCAAGGGGGTCCCATAAATCACCCAACCGTGTAAGGAACACAAAATCAAGGAACATAACACCGGTATGACGGAAACTAGGGCTGCAAGAGTGGAACAAAACACCAGGCATAAGTCCGAGTCTTCCACCCTTTACCAAGTATATAGGTGCATTAATTAAATAAGAGATATTGTGATATCCCAAAATATCCATGTTCCAACAAGGAACAAACTTCATCTTCACCTGCAACTAGCAACGCTATAAGAGGGGCTGAGCAAAGCGGTAACATAGCCAATCAACGGTTTGCTAGGAAAGGATGGTTAGAGGTTTGACATGGCAATATGGGTTGCATGATATAGCAAGTGGTAGGTAAAACAGCATGGGCATAGCAAAAGAACGAGCATCTAGCAAGCAAAGATAGAAGTGATTTCGAGGGTATGGTCATCTTGCCTGAAATCCCGCAAGGAAGAAGAACGAGTCCATGAAGAAGACAAACGGACGTAGTCGAATGAATCCTCACAACTCCGGAACGAAACCGAAGCTAACGAGAGAAGCAACCCGGAAAGAAGCAAACAACATGGTAAACACACAAGCATAAACATGTCATGATGCACAAACAAGTATGATGCATGTCCGGATTAAATGTTGTTAACATGGCAAGAGGTGAAGCATAATAAAACTACCTATCTAGGCAATTTTAAATGAGGCCGGAACAACAAACAACAAGTCCGGAAAAACCTCATGTTATTTAGCAATTTAATGCAACAATAATTTTTAAGCATTTAAATGTTGTTATCATGATGCGGGTGACATAAACAAGTCTTATGCAATTTTATGAAAATGTTGACATCTAATATGATAGGGAGCATTTGGTCACCATGGCGGAACAAAAGGGGTGCCACGGCAACGATAACGAAAATGGCGCCACGGCAACATTCGTGTCCCGGTAACTCGATTGAGATACCGATGCAAGAGAGAAGTGTGCGGATGTGTGGAACACGCAAGATATGGGGAGTGATCCCGGATACCGGGTGTCCCACATAACGGTGGCATGGAAAACGAGGAACGTGCAAAGACAATTCGATCACGGTGCAAAACTCGAGCATCTCATACAACACACAAGCATTCGGTCCATGGTTGATCATCTCGGGGTTATACCTTCGAAGCGTGCGTTTCGGAGCGGGTCGAGTTCAACGAAGGAAGTAGTGGTACACGTGTCGTAGTGGAAGTAGTCGTTCTCGCGACGGTAGTGGAAGTAGTGGTTCACGGACGTCATGGAAGTAGTCGTTCACGGCGACGGTAGAGGTACTCGCGATCTTGGCAACGGTAGTCGTACATGTCCGGGGAGGAACTTGTCGTATCCATGTAGTCGAACTTGGCGCATCCAAGGGGTACTTGGTGAATCAACGTATTCGTTCTTGGCGGTCTGTATGGTTATCGATGTTGTGGTACTTGGCGACATGCACGGGGTGGTAGCACACACGGAAGTTACAGCCTCGAGCGACAGCTCGAGAAGCAGCTTGGAGGCGAAGGAACTTTGGCCGAAGCAGGAGGCGGGGCACCCGGCTGAAGGTGGTCTAAGCAGCGGCAAACCACGGCCAAGGTGCGGGAGATGCGGGTCCGCTGCAGGCAAAACAGAGACGTCGTCTCGGGCAGGAGATGCCCGTGGCTGTAGCAGAGGAGGCGGTCGACATCGTGCATGCGGCAAGGTCGAAGACGGCCGAGGCAGGGGGCGAGCCGCGCGGTTGGCTGATGGTAGCCGCGGCCATGGTGGTGGTCACCACGAAGCAGAGGAGGCCGGGACTGCTACCACTGACGAAGAGGCATGGCGAACAAGGAGGACGGGGATGTAGATGACGGCGGCGAACGACAGAGGACAGGCGAGGCGAAGCAGGAGAGGTCTCCGGCGGGGCTGGAGATCAGCGAAACGCGGGCTCCTGGTGGAGCTCGTCGGCGACGACGGTCACCGCACTGCCTTGGCGAGTCTGCGAAAGCGGCGCGAGGAGGTGGAGAGGCGCAGGGACGGTGGCGCGATGGAGAGGCGACGAGGAGAGGAGTGGAGTCATGAATCGAGGGAGGAAGAGAGATGGGAATCGAATCGGAAGGGGCTCTCGCTCCTCTCTGTGCGCAAAGGCGTGGCGGAAGGAGGATGGAGGGATCGAGGAGGAGTGGGCGGGAGCGAGGGTAGGTGACGGTGCTGAGGGAAAACCAGAGGGAGAGATTGAGATCGATGGGAGTGAGGTGGAGGTCGGGCTAGGGTTAGGATTAGATAGGCGCGGTGGGCACGTGGAGCGGGCGGTCTGGTTGGTCAGGCCCAAGAGGCCGGCTGGGCTGGCTCCTCTCTCCTCTCTTCTCTTAAAACAGAGAAAAAGAAAGGAAAGGGAAGAAAAGAAAAGGTTAGAGAAAGAGTTTGGGCATGGGGATTATTTTCCTGGACTCACAAAAATATGCTTGTTTCGAGAAGATAGAAAAAGCCGGATTGAAAGATGTAAATTCAAACTCATTTGAATTTAGTTCAAATGGGTTTGAACTAGGACTTGGTTTTTGAAGTGTCCAAAAATGTTGTGAATTTTGGTGGAGCTTGGGAAAGCGATGAAAGAATATATGGCAAGGTTGGAAACCAAGACTTAAGATAACAAAGGTATTGGGATAATTTGCAAGTGTGTTATGGTGATTTCCAAATTAAAGAAATATTTAATATAGATCCCTAATATTGGAGCGATATTTTATAAAGAGAAGTCACCCTTCCCTCGATTTAAATAGATCAAAAGATCTATGCAAATTATTTAGTTGAGGTTGAGATGCAAAGGTTAATAACATGATGGCATGATGACATGATGCAATGCAAAAATAAAAGAGCAAGCACAAAAGAAACACACGGCGAAACTTGGAATAGCTGGAAGTCTTCTGGAGCGTCGGTCTCGGGGCGTTACAACTAACAAGCAAAGACTCAAATCATAAAAGACGCTCTAAGCAAAACACATATCATGTGGTGAATAAAAATATAGCTCCAAGTAAAGTTACCGATGGAAGTAGACGAAAGAGGGAATGCCATCCGGGGCATCCCCAAGCTTTGAATTTTTGGTGTCCTTAGATTATCTTGTGGGTGCCATGGGAATCCCCAAGCTTTGGCTCTTTCCACTCCTTTTTCCATAATCCATCAAAAGATTTCACCCAAAACATGAAAACTTCACAACACAAAACCCAATAGAAATCTCATGAACTCCGTTAGCGAAAGAAAACAAAAGACCACTTCAAGGTACTGTAATAAACTCATTATTTATTTATATTGGTGTTAACCTACTGTATTCCAACTTCTCTATGGTTTATAAACTATTTTACTAGCCATAGATTCATCAAAATAAGCAAACAACACACGAAAAACAGAATCGGTCAAAAACAGAACAGTCTGTAGTAATCTGTAACTAACGCAAACTTCTGGAACTCCAAAAATTCTAGAGAGCAATCATCAAAATCGGGGAAATCTAGCAAATCGCACAAAGTTTTGGGAATAGTGGAAACACTCGCACCCAAATCACATAAAGCATAAAGTTCATGCTCCTTAATCTTAATTTTAATAGTTGGTTCCCATTCATCATAAAGTTTTCTAGGGATAAAAACATCCAACTCAAGTTTTTCTTCATAAGATTGCATCAAGGCATCAACGATATGTTTAGTAAACGCTTTATTTTGACTATAAGCATGAGGAGAATTTAGCACAGATTGTAACAAGGAAATACAATCATTCAAAGAGCAGCTTTCATAATTAAATTCCTTGAAATCCAAAATAGTGGGTTTAGCAACATCTAGGGTTTTGATTTCTTCAATCCCACTTTTATCAATTTTAGCATCAAGATCTAAAAACTCCGAATTCTTGGAACGCCTTCTAGGTAAAGATGGATCGTATTCAGTCCCATCATTATCAAGATTCATATTGCGAAACAAAGATTTAATAGGAGACACATCAATAACTTTTAGATCTTCATCTTTATATTCATAGGAACTAGAAGAACACGCTTTAAAAAAGGCATCTTTCGTAGCACGCATCCTAGCGGTTCTTTCTTTGCACTCATCAATGGAAATTCTCAAGGATTTGAGAGACTCATTGATATCATGCTTAGGAGGAATAGATCTAAGCTTTAAAGAATCAACATCAAGAGAAATTCAATCAACGTTCCTAGCCAATTCATCAACTTTAAGCAATTTCTCTTCAAGCAAAGCATTGAAATTCTTTTGCGGATTCATAAACTCTTTAACACTAGTCTCAAATTCAGAGGGCATCTTATTAAAATTTCCATAAGAGTTGTTGTAGGAATTTCCATAATTATTAGAGGGATTACTAGGATAAGGCCTAGGATTAAAGTTTCCTCTATACGCGGTGTTACCAAAATTATTCCTGCCAACAAAATTCACATCCATAGATTCATTATTATTCTCAATCAAAGTAGACAAAGGCATGTCATTAGGATCAGAAGAAACACTCTTAGTAGCAAATAATTTCATAAGTTCATCCATCTTTCCACTCAAAACATTAATTTCTTCTATCGCGTGTACTTTTTTGTTAGTAGATCTTTCAGCGTGCCATTGAGAATAAGTAACCATAATATTATCTAGGAGTTTAGTAGCTTCTCCCAAAGTGATTTTCATAAAAGTGCCTCCCGCGGCCGATTCTAAAAGATTTCTAGAAGCAAAGTTCAATCTGGCATAAAAAATTTGTATAATCATCCACAAATTCAAACCATGAGTGGGGCAATTACGTATCATTAATTTCATCCTCTCCCAAGCTTGTGCAACATGTTCATGATCAAGTTGCTTAAAATTCATAATATCGTTTCTAAGAGAGATGATCTTAGCGGGAGGAAAATACTTAGAGATAAAAGCATCTTTGCACTTGTTCCAAGAAACAATACTATTTTTAGGCAAAGACGAAAACCAAGCTTTAGCATGATCTCTAAGCAAAAAAGGAAATAGCTTCAATTTAACAATATCATTATCAACATCTTTCTTCTTTTGCATATCACACAAATCAATGAAGCTATTTAGATGAGTAGCGGCATCTTCACTAGGAAGGCCGGCGAAGTGATCTTTCATGACAAGATTCAACAAAGCAGCATTGATTTCACAAGATTCAGTATTGGTAAGAGGAGCAATCCGAGTGCTAAGGAAATCATTATTGTTGGTATTGGTAAAGTCACACAATTTGGTATTATCTTGAGCCATCGCGACAAACTAGCAATCCAACACACGAGCAAACAAAAAGCAAGCGAAAAAGAGGCAAACGAAAAAGAGAGGGAGAATAAAACGGCAAGGGTGAAGTGGGGGAGAGGAAAATGAGAGGCAAATGGCAAATAATGTAATGCGGGAGATAAGGGATTTTGATGGGTACTTGGTATGTTGACTTTTGCGTAGACCCCCCGGCAACGGCGCCAGAAATTCTTCTTGCTACCTCTTGAGCATTCCGTTGGATTTCCTTGAAGAGGAAAGGTGATGCAGCACAGTAGCGTAAGTATTTCCCTTAGTTTTTTGGAACCAAGGTATCAATCCAGTAGGAGGCTACGCGCGAGTCCCTCGTACCTACACAAAGCAAATAACTCCTCGCAACCAACGCGATTAGGGGTTGTCAATCCCTTCACGGTCACTTACGAGAGTGAGATCTGATAGAGATGATAGATAATATTTTTGGTATTTTTGTGATAAAGATGCAAAGTAAATTAAAAGAAAAGTAAAAAAGCAAAGGCAATAAATAAAGTGATGGAAGATTAATATGATGGAGATAGACCCGGGGGCCATAGGTTTCACTAGTGGCTTCTCTCAAGAGCATAAGTATTTTACGGTGGGTGAATGAATTACTGTTGAGCAATTGAAAAAATTGAGCATAGTTATGAGAATATCTAGGTATGATCATGTATATAGGCATCACGTCCGGGACAAGTAGACCGACTCCTACCTGCATCTACTACTATTACTCCACTCATCGACCGCTATCCAGCATGCATCTAGAGTATTAAGTTCATGAAAACAGAGTAACGCCTTAAGCAAGATGATATGATGTAGAGGGATAAATTAATGCATTATGATAAAAACCCCATCTTGTTATCCTCAATGGCAACAATACAATACGTGCCTTGCTGCACCTACTGTCTCTGGGAAAGGACACCGCAAGATTGAACCCAAAGCTAAGCACTTCTCCCATTGCAAGAAAAACCAATCTAGTAGGCCAAACCAAACTGATAATTCAAAGAGACTTGCAAAGATAACCAATCATACATAAAAGAATTTAGAGAAGATTCAAATATTGTTCATAGATAATCTTGATCATAAACCCACAATTCATCCATCTCAACAAACACACCGCAAAAAGAAGATTACATCAAATAGATCTCCACAAGAGAGGAGGAGAACATTGTATTGATATTCAAAAAGAGAGAAGAAGCCATCTAGCTACTAACTATGGACCCGAAGGTCTGAGGTAAACTACTCACACTTCATCGGAGGGGCTATGGTGTTGATGTAGAAGCCCTCCGTGGTGGATTCCCCCTCCGGCGGAGCTCCAGAACAGGCCCCAAGATGGGATCTCATGGGTACAGAAGGTTGCGGCGGTGGAATTAGGTTTTTGGCTCCGTGTCGATCGTTTGAAGTGCGTGGGTATATATAGGAGGAAGAAGTACGTCGATGGAGCAACATGGGGCCCACAAGGGTGGAGGGCGCGCTTGGGGGGTAGGCGCGCCCCCTACCTCGTGCCCTCCTTGAAGCTTCCTTGACTTAGGGTCCAAGTCTCCTGGATCACCTTCGGTGAGAAAATCACGTTCCCGGAGGTTTCATTCCGTTTGGACTCCGTTTGATATTCCGTTTCTTCAAAACTTTGAAATAGGCAAAAAATAGCAATTCTGGGCTGGGCCTCCTGTTAATAGGTTAGTCCCAAAAATAATACAAAAATGGAAAATAAAGCCCAATATTGTCCAAAACAGTAGATAAAATAGCATGGAGCAATCAAAAATTATAGATACGTTGGAGACGTATCAATGATCATGTACATAGGCATCACGTGCGAGACCAGTAGACCGACTACGGCCTGCATATACTACTATTACTCCACTCATCGACCACTATCTGTCGGTGGGAAACGACACCTATGGGATCACTGGAATCCCTTCTACGGTTGCGGGGCACCGGGATCGTGAGAAGAGCGGGACCAATAGGTGACACAAGGGGGATTTACCCAGGTTCGGGCCGCAAGGATGCGTAAAACCCTAGTCCTGCTTTGGTGAATGTATTCAGTGTTCTTGAGCTCTCGAACTAGCTCTAGGTGCTGCGAGGTTCCATAGAGCCGAATCCTTTCTCTATGCGTCGTGGGCCACCTTTTATAGGCGAAAGGGGCTGCCACAGTGGCACACAGGAGGTGGAAAGTGCTACAGTGTCGCGAGTCTATCGCTAGTATTACAGGACAAGACACATTTAATGCGAGGCTTAGGTGTCCCTTCGCTTTATCGGGATGGGGGCGAGGCCCGTCCCGTCCGCCGCCGCTTCTCCTTGCTTCGACACGCGCCTCGGCCAGGGATACATGCGGTGCCATGTAGGCAGGCAGGCAGCTGAGGTGGCGCGGTGGTGGAGCCTCCACGAAGGATTGCATGCCGCCACGCAGGTGTCTGCCCAGCTGGTTGGGTCGGCAGCTGCATGCGAACGGCGGCGAAGACTTATCTGGTGCGGGCATGGTAATGGCCCAGCTGGTGCGCTTTGGCGAGGGCCTTGCCGGGTGGCCCGGCAAGGGTCTTGCTGTGGCACGCTGGCCTCCCCGGCAAGGGTCTTGCCGTGGCGCGCTGGCCTCCCCGGCAAGGGTCTTGCCGGGGGTCTTGTGGGTTTCTTCGGTGAGGATGGTTGCCTTCTTATCCTCATTTGATCTTGAGCATCCTATGTCTTCACAAAGATCTGCATGCCACCACGGAGGTGCCTCCCGAGCCCTGTCACAATGCATTTGTGTGAGCATTGGTGAGCTCAAGGGTGGCTCGCTTGGCTGGCGCGGGTGGGCCGCCCCGGCAAGGGTCTTGCTGGGGCGGCTGAGGCTGCTCTAGCAAGGGTCCTTGCCAGGAGAACCTGCTTCGCCCATCCGATCCTTGTGGTCTTGGTCCTTGTCGCTGCTTCATTTGTCTTCATGGCTTTGGCTCCTCTCCAGCTCCCCTTTCCTGCCATGTCTATGCGTGGTCGTGGTGGGAGGCTCTGACTGCCCGTGCACAAGTAAAGGGGTCAAAAGCAGAGCCCCTACTTTTGTACACCGACAGGAGCCCCCGAGCCTGGGCCACACATAAGCGCAGCACGTTGTTGGGTCAGGCCCAGAACGGTGTGCGGGCAGTTGGGGCGGATTTTTACCGCGGCCACTGTTCTGTCCGCTGCGCTTCCCCATGACCCATGTTGAATGCGTGGTGTGGGGGTCATGTGCGCGCGCATGACGGAAGCATGCTGGCGTCATCTTGTGGTGGACAGAAAAGAGGCGGCTTGTGTGTCTCTTCGAAACCGCAGGGGCGCCTCCCAATTACTGCCCTCGCTCGGGAACCGTCGTTCCACGTGTCCCACTGCGCCCGCCCCTTGCGCCACATTCGCCGCATGCATAACGCAGAGCCAGTAACAGGAGCACGGGATGTGGGTAGTTGCGCGCGTGCGGGTCGATTCCCGCGTGCCTTCAATGGAGCGGGGAGGGTGGTCGACGGCCCCGCTTTCTGTCACTTCAGGAAGTCGGATTGGCCGAGAGGGGGCGGGCGAGCCCTGCCCCCGCCCCTTTATAAAGAGGGGAGCGGGAGGAGCGGTGCCCCTCAATCTTTTGCCACCCGGCTCTCTCCATTCCCGCTTCCTTTCTTCTCCTGCCATGGCGAGGGGACGTGGCGATGCTTCATCTATGGCGGAGAGGGTTTCGGCCAGACAGCGCGTCGCTCCTCCCCAAGAGCTCTTAGCGGCGGAGCGGGCCGCCAGAGGGAGGGGAAGTGGGCGAGGTCGAGGTTGTCGCGGTGCTCGAGGGAGAGGAGGACGGGGCGGCAGATCGGCCTCGCCTCCCCCAGCAGCCCCTCCTTTGACGCAGGTCCATGCCGGGGACAACCCCTGCGAATTCTTCGCCAGGCTGCGCCATTCACCGCGCCGTCGCCTACGCCTCCCGACCCCATTTTCACGGGAGATGGAGCTGGATCCGCCGCAAGTGTTGCGGCTTCACATGAGGGGTTGTGGGAACAGCGGCACATGGGTCGACGTCGAGTTCCCTACCCCTCACGTCATGTATCTTCACCGAGGTTGGAAGACCTTCGCTCGCCTCCACAGTTTGACGGATGGGCTTGCTCTCCATTTCAAACTAATGGAGGGCAGCCTTCTTTTCGTCAAAATCTCCGGGCACTTCGGGACCCGCGTGAGGTGCTGCATGGAGAGCTATTCTGATGATGAAGATTCCTCCTCGAGCGCGAGTGACGAGGAGGACAACGGCAGCGACGGCGAGGCCAGCGGGCGGCAGGATGACGGGTCCGACTAGGCGTCGGGCGCCACTCCGGGTGGCACCGGTGACCCCATCATCCGTGTCGCCGGCTCCTTGAACTTCTCGGGGTCGTCTCCCTGGGCAGCTGGCGTTGGGAGGCTGCGGAAGAGGAAGAGGGCGGGCGGCAAGGCCATCAAGTCAGAGTACGCGGGCACCGACGCCTTCGTCGCATATTGACGTCCCGCCGCCTCGTCTTCGAGCTCTGCCTCCGGCGCCGCCATCACCATCTAGCCCTTGGACGGCCACCAAGATGTTCTCTTGGTGTCTTCAGCCACCCGTAGCTTGCCTAAGCGCCCCTTTTGCCCTCCTTCTTTTCTTGTTCCATTTCCTGAGGAGAGGGACAAGAGAGGGATTACAGGCACCTTATCTCTTTTTAGTTTGTAATCCTTCGGGCCTTAGTAGAATTTAAATCTTGTAATCCCATTGCTCATGTTTTTCATTTCGTATGAACTGTACCTGTATGGGATGTTTTTTTATGAAAAAGGGATGTTTGCCGGGATTTCCGTTCGCGGGAGGAACCCACGACAAGGAGTGAATCATTGTTATCTTTAAGACAAACATTTTCTCGCCCGGCAACAGGCCTTGCCGTTTCCCCACTTCGCTCGACCTTTCTCACGCTCTTGGCGGAGGCAGGGATGAGGTGGGCTTAGGCCCCCCGTTCCTCTACTTTGCTGCCGCGGCTACGACCAAATCCAGACCCAGGGGATAATCCTTGGGTGCCGAGAAGGGGGAGCACGGTAGCTCAGAGATAGAACGGGGTTTCATGTATCCCAGTCCATAACGAAATGCATGATAGAGGATAAAGGACTTATCTGGATCTGCATCCCCCGGCGACCTTGGCTTGCTGCGGAGGGACCCTTGTTCTTGCAGCCCCCGGCAACGCTGGCTTGCCGGGGCCCGGGCGCCGGTCTGTTCCTTTCCTTCCAAAACAGCTCGGCAAGAATACTTACGTGCCCTGCGAACCAAAGGAGACAAAGAAGAACAGAGAGACGCGCACTCGACCTCTAAGCTAGGGGTTAGCCGCCGCTAAGCACTATCAACCCTAACCAAGGAAGAGACTCAACCTAGCATGCATGCAATAACTTAGGGCGCCAGCGCTTCGTTTATTTATGCTCAGGGTCTGCGCCTGGCTTTGTACAAAGGGTTACATGCCTTGCCGGCAAGGCTTGTACAAAAGGGTGGCTCGCCGGGAGGCCCGGCAGCCGCGCCTTATGGGTAAAACTTGCGAAGATGCTCGATGTTCCAGGAGTTACTCACTGGGATGGCATCTTCGGTCTCCAGCCGGACTGCGCCGGGCCTGGTGACTCGTGTTACCCGATAAGGGCCTTCCCACTTCGGCATCAACTTGTTGGAATTCTTGGCCGACTGAACGTGCCGAAGAACAAGGTCGCCTTCCTCAAAGCTCCGGGCATGAACCTTGCGGCTATGGTAGCGGTGCAAGGCTTGCTGGTAGCATGCTGCTCTCACAGCCGCCCGGAGACGATCTTCCTCAAGGAGCGTCGCGTCATCTTGCCGCAATCGCTCTTGCTGAAGCTCATCATAAGCGAGCACTCGAGGTGACCCATATATGGGTTCCGTGGGGAGAACTGCTTCTGCCCCGTAAACCAGGGCAAAGGGTGTCTCGCCGGTGGCTCGATTTGGCGTCGTTCTGATCGATCAAAGAACCGCCGGCAACTCATCAATCTAGCGCCTCCCGCTTTTGCGCAGTCTGTCAAAAGTCCTTGTCCTCAAGCCTTGCAGGACCTCAGCATTTGCTCTTTCCACTTGGCCGTTGCTCCGTGGATGTGCCACGGAAGCAAAACAAACCCTGCTGTCGAGATCCTCAATGTACTGCATGATGGCGTGGCTTGTGAACTATGTGCCGTTGTCGGTGATGATCCTGTTGGGCACCCCAAAACGGCACACTACTCCCTTGAAGAACTTGATGGCTCAGTGCGCTGTCACCTTCCTTACTGCTTCCACTTCTGGCCACTTTGTGAACTTGTCGATTGCGACGTACAAGTACTCAAAGCCCCCGACGGCACGGGGGAAAGGGCCCAGTATGTCGAGCCCCCAGGCCGAGAAGGGCCATGAGAGAGGGATGGTTTGGAGGGCTTGAGCTGGTTGATGAAGCTTCTTCGAATGGAACTGGCATGCTTCACACTTGGTTACTAGTGCCGTCGCATCCTAGAGGGCGGTGGGCCAGAAGAAACCTTGCCGGAAGGCCTTGCCGGCAAGGGCCCTCGACCCTATGTGGGAGCCACATATGCCTCCATGTATCTCCGCCAACAGCTTTAGTCCTTCCTCCCGGGAGATGCACATCAATTTCACCCCATTCGGTCTTCTTCTGTACAATACGTTGTCAACGAATTGGTACAGAGCAGACCGGCGGGCTACTCTTTCTGCTTCTTCCTGCTCCTCAGGAAGCTCTCCTTTTTGAAGGAATTCAACGGTATGATGTGCCCATGCCGGAGCCTGCGGCTCGACGACAAGGACCAAAGGCATCTCTTCTGCCACGGGAGCGGCCGCCTCCACGGCCATAACCTGAGGTCCTGCCGAAGTCGGTTGCCCCGTGGCAGGATCGACATCCGTAGCAATATCTTCTCCGGCGGCTCCGGGGAGCTTGGTGGGGAAGTACTTGCCGGGGCCTAGTTGTTGGGTAACGTAGTAATTTCAAAAATTTTCCTACAATCGCGCAAGACCATGGTGATGCATAGCAACGAGATGAGAGTGTTGTCTCACGCCCTCAGAGACCAGAACGGAAGCGTTGGCATAACGTAGAGGAAGTAGTCGTACTTCTTCCCGATCCAACCGATCCAAGTACCGAACATACGGCACCTCCGAGTTCTGCACACGTTCAGCTCGATGGCGTCCCTCGAACTCCGATCCAGCCGAGTGTTGAGGAGAGTTTCACGTCGACGACGGCGTGGTGATGATGATGATGTTCCACCGCGCGCAGGCTTCGCCTAAGCTCCGCAGCGGTATATTCGAGGTGTAGTTTGGTGGAAGGGGCACCGACACGGCTAAGGAACGATCTCAATGATCAACTTGTGTGTCATGGGGTGCCCCTGCCTCAGTATATAAAGGAGGGAAGGGAGGGGCTGGCGGCCAGGAGGGAGGCGCGCAGGTGTCCTACTCCTACTAGAGTAGGATTCCCCCAAATCCTAGTCCAACTAGGGTTTGACCAAGGGAGAGGGAGAGAGGCGCCACCCCTTCTCCTAATCCTAATAGGACTAGGGAAGGGGAAGGCTGCGCCAGCATATGGCCCCTTTTCTCTTTCCCACTAAGGCCCATCAAGGCCCATTGACCCCCGGGAGGTTCCAGTAACCCCGGTACTCGGTAAAATTCCCAATTTCACCGGAGTGATTCCGAGTCAAACATAGGCTTCCAATATATCAATCTTTATGTCTCGACCATTTCGAGACTCCTCGTCATGTCCGTGATCTCATCCGGGACTCGAACAACCTTGGTACATCAATATCATATAAACTCATAATAAAGCCATCGAAGCGTTAAGCGTGCGGACCCTACGGGTTCGAGAACTATGTAGACATGACCGAGACACCTCTCGGTCAATAACCAATAGCGGGACCTGGATGCCCATATTGGTTCCTACATATTCTACGAAGATCTTTATCGGTCAGACCGCATAACAACATCGTTGTTCCTTTGTCATCGGTATGTTACTTGCCCGAGATTCGATCGTCGGTATCCAATACCTAGTTCAATCTCATTCTTGGCAAGTCTCTTTTCTCGTTCCGTAATACATCATCTCACAACTAACACATTTAGTTGCAATGCTTGCAAGGCTTATGTGATGTGCATTACCGAGAGGGCCCAGAGATACCTCTCCGACAATCGGAGTGACAAATCCTAATCTCGAAATATGCCAACCCAACATGTACCTTCGGAGACACCTGTAATGTACCTTTATAATCACCCGATTACGTTGTGACGTTTGGTAGCACCCAAAGTGTTCCTCGGGCAAACGGAGTTGCATAATCTCATAGTCATAGGAACATGTATAAGTCATGAAGAAAAGCACTAGCAACAAACTATACGATCAGGTGCTATGCTAATGGAATGGGTCATGTCAATCAGATCATTCAACCAATGATGTGATCCCGTTAATCAAATAACAACTCCTTGTTCATGGTTAGGAAACATAACCATCTTTGATTAACGAGCTAGTCAAGTAGAGGCATACTAGTGACACTCTGTAGGTTTATGTATTCACACATGTATTATGTTTCCGGTTAATACAATTCTAGCATGAATAATAAACATTTATCATGATATAAGGAAATAAATAATAACATTATTATTGCCTCTAGGGCATATTTCCTTGAGTCTCCCACTTGCACTAGAGTCAATAATCTAGTTCACATCGCCATGTGATTTAACATCAATAGTTCACATCTATATGTGGTTAACACCCATAGTTCACATCGACATGTGACCAACACCCAAAGGGTTTACTAGAGTCAGTAATCTAGTTCACATCGCTATGTGATTAACACCCAAAGAGTACTAAGGTGTGATCATGTTTTGCTTGTGAGATAATTTTAGTCAGCAGTCTGCACATACAGAGCTGTAAGTATTTTGCAAATTTCTATGTCTACAATGCTCGCACGGAGCTACTCTAGCTAATTGCTCCCACTTTCTATATGTATCCAGATTGAGACTCGAGTCATCTAGATTAGTGTTAAAACTTGCATCGACGTAACCTTTTACGATTTAACCTTTTTCACTTCCATAATCGAGAAATATATCCTTATTCTACTAAGGATAATTTTGACCGCTGTCCATTGATCTACTCCTAGATCTCTATTGCACTCCTTGCCAATCTTAGTGGTAGGGTATGCAATAGATCAGTACACAACATGACATACTTTATAGAACCTATGGCTGATGCATAGGAATGACTTTCATTCTCTTTCTATCTTCTGCCGTGGTCGGGTTTTGAGTCTTACTCAATCTCACACCTTGTAACACAGGCAAGAACTCTTTCTTTGACTGTTCCATTTTGAACTACTTCAAAATCTTGTCAAGGTATGTATTCATTGAAAAACTTATCAAGCGTCTTGATCTATCTCTATAGATCTTGATGCTCAATATGTAAGCAGCTTCACCGAGGTCTTTCTTTGAAAAACTCCTTTCAAATACTCCTTTATGCTTTGCATAATAATTCTACATCATTTCCTGATCAACAATATGTCAATCACATATACTTATCAGAAATGTTGTAGTGCTCCCACTCACTTTCTTGTAAATACAGGCTTCACCGTAAGTCTGTATAAAACTATATGCTTTGATCACACTATCAAAGCGTTTATTCCAACTCCGAGATGCTTGCACCAGTCCATAGATGGATTGCTGAAGCTTGCACATTTTGTTAGCTCCTTTAGGATTGACAAAACTTCTGGTTGCATCATATACAACTCTTCTTTAATAAATCCATTAAAGAATGTAGTTTTGACATCCATTTGCCGATTTCATAAAATGTGGCAATTGCTAACATGATTCGGACAGACTTAAGAATCGCTACAGTTGAGAAAATCTCATTTGTAGTCAACACCTTGAACTTGTCGAAAACCTTTTTGCGACAAGTCGAACTTTGTAGATAGTAACACTACTATCAAGATCATCTTCCTCTTGAAAATCCATTTATATAATATGGCTTGCCGATCATCGAGCAACTCCATCAAAGTCCACACTTTGTTCTCATATATGGATCCCATCTCAGATTTCATGGTCTCAAACCATTTCGCGGAATCTGGGCTCATCATCGCTTCCTCATAGTTCGTAGGTTCATCATGGTCTAGTAACATGACTTCTAGAATAGGATTACCGTACCACTCAGTGCGGATCTTACTCGAAGACCCACGAGGTTTGGTAGCAACTTGATCTGAAGTTTCATGATCATCATCATTAACTTCCTCACTAATCGGTGTAGGAATCATGGAACTGATTTCTGTGATGAACTACTTTCCAATAAGGGAGAAGGTACAATTACCTCATCAAGTTCTACTTTCCTCCCACTCACTTCTTTCGAGAGAAACTTCTTCTCTAGAAAGGATCCATCTTAGCAACGAAAAACTTGCCTTCGGATCTGTGATAGAAGGTGTACCCAATAGTTGCCTTTGGGTATTCTATGAAGACGCACTTCTCGATTTGGGTTCGAGCTTATCGGTGAAACCTTTTCACATAAGCATCACAACTCCAAACTTTAAGAAACGACAGACTTAGGTTTCTTTTTTAAACCGTAGTTCATACGGTGTCGCCTCAGCGGATTTAGATGGTGCCCTTTTAAATGTGAATGCGGCTGTCTCTAATGCATAACCTCAAAACGATATTGGTAAATTGGTAAGAGACATCATTGATCGCACCATATCAAATAAAGTACGATTCTGACGTTCGGACACACCATAACGTTGTGGTGTTCGGTGGCGTGAGTAGTGAAACTATTTCACATTGTTTTAACTGAAGGCCAAACTCGTAACTCAAATATTTTTCCTCTGCGATCATATCGTAGAAACTTTTATTTTCTTGTTACGATGATTCTTCACTTCACTCTGAAATTCTTTGAACTTTTCAAATGTTTCAGAATTGTGTTTCATCAAGTAGATATACCCATATCTGCTCAAATCATCTTGTGAAGGTCAGAAAATAACGATACTTGCCACGAGCTTTAACACTTATCGGACCGCATACATCAGTATGTATTATTTCCAATAAGTCATTTGCTCGCTCCATTGTTCGGAGAAGCGAGTCTTTATTCATCTTGCCCATAAGGCATGGTTCGCAAGCATCAAGTGATTCATAATCAAGTGATTCCAAAATCCCATCAGCATGGAGTTTCTTCATGCGCTTTACACCAATATGACCTAAACGGCAGTGCCACAAATAAGTTGCACTATCATTATTAACTTTTTGGTTTCAATATTATGAATATGTGTATCACTATGATCGAGATCCAATGAACCATTTTCATTGGGTGTGTAACCATATAAGGTTTTATTCATGTAAACAGAACAACAATTTATTCTCTTACTTAAATGAATAACCGTATTGCAATAAACATGATCAAATCATATTTATGCTCAACACCAAATAACACTTATTTAGGTTCCACACTAATCCCGAAAGTATAGGGAGTGTGCGATGATGATCATATCAATCTTGGAACTACTTCCAACACTCATCGTCACTTCCCTTCAACTAGTTTCTGTTCATTACGCAACTCCGTTTGAGTTACTACTCTTAGCAACTGAACCAGTATCAAATACCGAGGGGTTGCTATGAACACTAGTAAAATATACATCAATAATCTGTATATCAAATATACCTTTGTTCACTTTGCCATCCTTCTTATCCACCAAATATTTGGGGTATTACCGTTTCCAGTGACCATTTCCTATGCAGTGTAAGTACTCAGTCTCAGGCTTAGGTCTAGACTTGGGTTTCTTCACTCGAGCAGCAACTTGCTTGCCGTTCCTTTTGAAGTTCCCTTTCTTCCCTTTGCCATTTTCCTTGAGACTAGTGGTCTTGTCAACCATCAACACTTGATGTTTTCTTGATTTCTACCTTCGCTGATTTTAGCATCGTGAAGAGCTCGAGAATCTTTTTCGTCATCCCTTGCATACTATAGTTCATCACGAAGTTCTACTAACTTAGTGATGGTGACTAGAGAATTCTGTCAATCACTATCTTATCGGAAGATTGACTCCCACTTGATTCAAGTGATTGAAGTACTCGGACAATCTGAGCACATGCTCACTAGTTGAGCGATTCTCCTCCATCTTTTAGCTATAGAACTTGTTGGAGACTTCATATCTCTCAACTCGGTATTTGCTTGAAATATTAACTTCAATTCCTGGAACATCTCATATGGTCCATGACATTCAAAACGTCTTTGAAGTCCCGATTCTAAGCCGTTAAGCATGGTGCACTAAACTATCAAGTAGTCATCATATTGAGCTGGCCAAGCGTTCATAACGTCGTATCGCTCATATTGAGCTAGCCAAACGTTCATAACGCCCGCATCTGCTCCTGCAATAGGTCTGTCACCTAGCGGTGCATTAAGGACATAATTCTTCTGCGCAGCAATGAGGATAAACCTCAGATCACGGATTCAATCCGCATCATTGCTACTAACATCTTTCAATACAATTTTCTCTAGGAACACATATGAAAACATAGGGAAGCAACAACGCGAGCTATTGATCTACAACATAATTTGCAAAATACTACCAGGACTAAGTTCATGATAAATTAAAGTTCAATTAATCATATTACTTAAGAACTCCCACTTAGAAAAATATCCCTTCAATTCTTTAAGTGATTGCGTGATCCATATCAACTACACCATGACCGATCATCACGTGTGATGGAGTAGTTTCAATGGTGAACATCAATATGTTGATCATATCTACTATATGATTCACGCTCGACCTTCGGTCTCCGTGTTCGAGGTTATATCTTATATGCATAGCTCGTCAAGTATAACCTGAGTATTCGCGTGTGCAACTGTTTTGCACCGTTGTATTTGAACGTAGAGCCTATCACACCCGATCATCACGTGGTGTCTCAAAGACGAAGAACTTTCATAGCGGTGCATACTCAGGGAGAACACTTCTTGATAATTTAGTAAGGGATCATCTTATAATGCTACCGTCAATCAAAGCAAGATAAGATGCATAAAGGATTAACATCACATGCAATCAATATAAGTGATATGATATGGCCATCATCATTTTGTGCTTGTGATCTCCATCTCCGAAGCACCGTCATGATCACCATCGTCACCGGCGCGACACCTTGATCTCCATCGTAGCATCGTTGTCGTCTCGCCAACTATTGCTTCTACGACTATCGCTACTCCTTAGTGATAAAGTAAAGCAATTACATGGCGTTTGCATTTCATACAATAAAGCGACAACCATATGGCTCTCGCCGATTGCCGATAACTCGGTTACAAAACATGATCATCTCATACAATAAAATATAGCATCACGTCTTGACCATATCACATCACAACATGCCCTGCAAAAACAAGTTAGGCGTCCTCTACTTTGTTGTTGCAAGTTTTACGTGGCTGCTACGGGCTGAGCAAGAACCGTTCTTACCCACGCATCAAAACCACAGCGATACTTCGTCAAATAGACTCCGTTTAACCTTCTCAAGGACCGGGCGTAGCCACACTCGATTCAACTAAAGTGAGAGAGCAGACACCGCCGGTCACCTTTAAGCAACGAGTGCTCGGGCGGTGAAACCAGTCTCGCGTAAGCGTCTGGCGTAATGTCGGTCCGGCCGCTTCATCTCACAATACCGCTGAACCAAAGTATGACATGCTGGTAGGCAGTATGACTTGTATCGTCCACAACTCACTTGTGTTCTACTCGTGCACATGACATCAACGCTTAAAACCAGGCTCGGATGCCACTTTGTTGGGTAACGAGTAATTTCAAAAATTTTCCCACGATCGCGCAAGACCATGGTGATGCATAGCAACGAGATGAGAGTGTTGTCTCGTACCCTCGTGAGACCAGCAACGAAGCGTTGACGCAAGCGAGAGGAAGTAGTCGTACTTCTTCCCGATCCAACCGATCCAAGTACCGAACATACGGCACCTCCGAGTTCTGCACACGTTCAGCTCGATGGCGTCCCTCGAACTCCGATCCAGCCGAGTGTTGAGGAGAGTTTCGTCGAGACGACGGCGTGGTGATGCTTGATGATGTTCCACCGGCGCAGGGCTTCGCCTAAGCTCCGCAACGGTATATTCGAGGTGTAGTTTGGTGGAAGGGGCACCGACACGGCTAAGGAACGATCTCAATGATCAACTTGTGTGTCATGGGGTGCCCCTGCCCCCAGTATATAAAGGAGGGAAGGGAGGGGCTGGCCGGCCAGGAGGGAGGCGCCAGGGTGTCCTACTCCTACTAGGGTAGGATTCCCCCAAATCCTAGTCCAACTAGGGTTTGACCAAGGGAGAGGGAGAGAGGCGCCACCCCTTCTCCTAATCCTAATAGGACTAGGGAAGGGGAAGGCTGCGCCAGCATATGGCCCCTTTCTCTTTCCCACTAAGGCCCATCAAGGCCCATTGACCCCCGGAGGTTCAGTAACCCCGGTACTCCGTAAAATTCCCAATTTCACCGGAGTGATTCCGAGTCAAACATAGGCTTCCAATATATCAATCTTTATGTCTCGACCATTTCGAGACTCCTCGTCATGTCCGTGATCTCATCCGGGACTCGAACAACCTTGGTACATCAATATCATATAAACTCATAATAAGCATCATCGAAGCGTTAAGCGTGCGGACCCTACGGGTTCGAGAACTATGTAGACATGACCGAGACACCTCTCTGGTCAATAACCAATAGCGGGACCTGGATGCCCATATTGGTTCCTACATATTCTCTGAAGATCTTTATCGGTCGGACCGCATAACAACATCGTTGTTCCCTTTGTCATCGGTATGTTACTTGCCCGAGATTCGATCGTCGGTATCCAATACCTAGTTCAATCTCACATTGGCAAGTCTCTTTTCTCGTTCCGTAATACATCATCTCACAACTAACACATTTAGTTGCAATGCTTGCAAGGCTTATGTGATGTGCATTACCGAGAGGGCCCAGAGATACCTCTCCGACAATCGGAGTGACAAATCCTAATCTCAAATATGCCAACCCAACATGTACCTTCGGAGACACCTGTAATGTACCTTTATAATCACCCGATTACGTTGTGACGTTTGGTAGCACCAAAGTGTTCCTCGGCAAACGGAGTTGCATAATCTCATAGTCATAGGAACATGTATAAGTCATGAAGAAAAGCACTAGCAACAAACTATACGATCAGGTGCTATGCTAATGGAATGGGTCATGTCAATCAGATCATTCAACCAATGATGTGATCCCGTTAATCAAATAACAACTCCTTGTTCATGGTTAGGAAACATAACCATCTTTGATTAACGAGCTAGTCAAGTAGAGGCATACTAGTGACACTCTGTAGGTTTATGTATTCACACATGTATTATGTTTCCGGTTAATACAATTCTAGCATGAATAATAAACATTTATCATGATATAAGGAAATAAATAATAACATTATTATTGCCTCTAGGGCATATTTCCTTCACTAGTTTCCTCCGCTTGTTCTGCCCGGTCGATGGTTCAACAGACGGCTGGGTTAACTGAAGCACAAAAGTACCTGGATCCACAGGTAGCTTGAGGGCAGGGCGCTTTGACAGGTAATCGGCAATGTCGTTCTCCGCCCGAGGGACATGCTCCGCTTGTATACCGTCAAAGCGTTCCTCCAGTTTCCTCACCTCATCTACGTAAGCTTCCATCAACGGGCTTTGATAGTCTTTGTAGATCTGCCTGACGACGAGCTATGAGTCGCCCCTGACGATGAGCTTTTTAACTCCGAGGTCTTCCGCGATCCTGAGACCGGCAAGTAATCCCTCGTACTCGGCGGTGTTGTTGGTTGACATCTCCCTGGGGAAGTGCATCTGGACGACATACTGGAGGTGCTCTCCGGTGGGCGCGACAAACAGCACACCAGCACCGGCGCCTTGCAGCGAGAAGGCACCATCAAAGTACATGATCCAGTTGCGACTCGTTTCCTTGCCGGGGAGAGTGGTCTCCTGTACCTCTTCATCGGGCGTCGAGGTCCATTCTGCAACGAACTCTGCCTAGACTCTGCTCTGAATTGTCGAGGTACTCTCGAACCTCAAACCGAAACTTGACAGCTCCAGGGCCCATTCCACAATCCTCCCTATTGCATCTGGGTTATGCAGTATCCGTTGCAACAGGAGGCGGGTGACCACTGTGATCTCGTGCACTTGGAAGTAATGGTGCAGCTTCCTCGAATCCATAAGGAGGCCGAAGAGCAGCTTTTGCACACCTAAGTACCTCGACCTAGCCCCCTGCAAAAGGGAGCTAATAAAGTAAACTGGGTGCTGCACCATTTTCTTCTTCTGCGCTTCTTCACCTGGTCGCGTAGGTCCCGTCGCACGGGCGCCAGTCTTGCCGGGGCCGAACCTTGCCGGGGCTGAGCCCTGCCGGGAAGGGTTCCGGCCCGCCAACCATCGACTCTGTCGGTGCTACTGTCTTCTCATCAACCTCTCTCTGCGCCACTAGTGCGGCGCTAACCACTTGGTTCGTTGCCGCTAGGTAAAGCAGCAACGGTTCTTGTGGTATGGGCGCAACCAGCACTGGGGTACAGGAGAGGTATTTCTTCAAATCTTGCAGTGCTGCCTCGGCCTCTGGGGTCCAATCCATCGGCTCTGCTTTCTTTATGATCTTGAAAAAAGGAAGGGCACGCTCCGCGGACTTGGAGATGAACCGGCTCATGGCAGCAACGCAGCCAGTGAGCCGACGCATGTCCTTGATCTGTTTGGGTGCCTCAATCTGCTCGATAGCCTTGATCCTATCTGGGTTTGCTTCAATCCCACGCTGGGACACAAAGAACCCGAGAAGCTTGCCAGACGGGACGCCGAAAACACACTTCTCAGGGTTCAATTTGAGGTTGATCTTGTGCAGTTTCCCAAATGTTTCCTCCAGATCTTGCACGAGCGTTGCTTTGTCCTTGGTTTTGACCACTATGTCATCCATATAAGCTTCCATATTTCTATGTAGTTGGGGCTCAAAACCAATTTGGACTGCTCTTGCAAAGGTCGAGCCAGCACTCCTCAACCCGAAAGGCATCCGTAAAAAGCAGTACGTACCACATGGGGTGATGAATGTTGTCTTTTCCTCGTCTTCCTTTGTCATGAAGATATGGTGGTACCCTGAGTAGGCGTCCAGGAACGATAAGAGGTCACACCCAGCCATGGAGTCAACAATCTGGTCAATGCGTGGCAACGGGAAAGGATCCTTTGGGTAGGCCTTATTGATGTATGTGTAATCAATACACAGCCTCCATTTCCCATTTGCCTTGCGCACCACTACCAGATTGGCCAACCACGTTGGGTGGAGTACTCCACTCACCAAGCCTGCCGCCTCTAGCTTTCTGATTTCCTCCGTGATGAACTCCTGCCTCTCCAGAGCTTGTTTCCTGATCTTCTGCTTGACGGGCCGCGCATGAGGACAGACAGCAAGGTGGTGCTCAATCACCTCCCTAGGAACGCCATGCAAACACATCGACATTCACCCGCAGGAAGGCGACAAGCTTGCTTTCCTATTTGCCGTCGAGGGTGGAGCTTATGGTAAAAACTCCCACCGTACCGTCCTCCTTGATGGTCACCTTCTTGGTCTCTGGTGGCGTGGCTCTAGACTTCTTGCTCTTGCCGGCGGAGCTCTCTGCCACGTCCTCAACGGGAGCGCAACACCCCGAAGAGGTGCGCTTGCAGGAGTGGATGCTAGGAGTCTCGCCGGTCTTCTTCCCCCCGGGGGCTCCGTCGGCCGGAGCAGGTACCTTAGCGGCAGCTGCTGCAACTGCTTCCCGGTAGAGTTGGTCAGCGCAGATCAACGCATCTCTCTTGTCGGAGGGGACGGTGATGATGTTCATCGGCCCGGGCATCTTCAGCATGTTGTAGGCGTAGTGTGAAGCTGCCATGAACTTGGCCAGTGCTGGGCGGCCGAGGATCCCGTTGTAAGGCAAGGGGATCTCGGCTACATGCTACCTCTTGAGCACTGCGTTGGATTTCCCCGAAGAGGAGGGGATGATGCAGCAAAGTAGCGTAAGTATTTCCCTCAGTTTTTAAGAACCAAGGTATCAATCCAGTAGGAGGCTACGCACAAGTCCCTTGTACCTGCACAAAACAATAGCTCCTCGCAACCAACGCGATTAGGGGTTTTCAATCCCTTCATGTTCACTTACGAGAGTGAGATATGATCGAGATGATAAATAATATTTTTGGTATTTTTGGTATAGAGATGCAAAGTGAAAAGTAAAAGGCAAAGTAAAAAACAAAGCAAGTATTAAAGTAATGGAGATTGATATGATGAGAATAGACCCGGGGGCCATAGGTTTCACTAGTGGCTTATCTCAAGAGCATAAGTATTCTACGGTGGGTGAACAAATTACTGTTGAACAATTGACAGAATTGAGCATAGTTATGAGAATATCTAGGTATGATCATGTATATAGGCATCACGTCCAAGACAAGTAGACCGACTCCTGCCTGCATCTACCTCTATTACTCCACTCATCGACCGCTATCCAGCATGCATCTAGAGTATTAAGTTAAAAACAGAGTAACGCCTTAAGCAAGATGACATGATGTAGAGGGATAAATTCATGCAATATGATAAAAAACCCATCTTGTTATCCTCGATGGCACCAATACAATACGTGCCTTGCTGCCCCTTCTATCACTGGGAAAAGACACCACAAGATTGAACCCAAAGCTAAGCACTTCTCCCATTGCAAGAACTACCAATCTAGTTGGCCCAACCAAACGGATAATTCGAAGAGACTTGCAAAGATAACCAATCATACATAAAAGAATTCAGAGAAGATTCAAATATTGTTCATAGATAATCTTGATCATAAACCCACAATTCATCGGTCTCAACAAACACACCGCAAAAAGAAGATTACATCAAATAGATCTCCACGGGAGAGGGGAGAACATTGTATTGAGATCCAAAAAGAGAGAAGAAGCCATCTAGCTACTAGCTATGGACCCGAAGGTCTGAAGTAAACTACTCACACTTCATTGGAGGGTCTATGGTGATGATGTAGAAGCCCTCCATGGTGGATGCCCCCTCCGGTGGAGCTCCGGAACAGGCCCCAAGATGGGTTCTCGTGGATACAGGAAGTTGCGGCGGTGGAATTAGGTTTTTGGCTCCTCTCCTGATCGTTTGGGGGTACGTAGGTATATATAGGAGGAAGGAGTACGTCAGTGGAGCAACAGGGGGCCCACGAGGCATGGGGGCGCGCCCTAGTGGGGCGCGCCCCCCACCCTCGTGACCGCCTCTGTTACTTCTTGGAGTAGGGTCCAATTCTCCAAGATCACGTTCGGTGAGAAAATCATGTTCCCGAAGGTTTGATTCCGTTTGGACTCCGTTTGATATTCCGTTTCATCGAAACACTGAAATAGGCAAAAAAAACAGCAGTTCTGGGCAGGGCCTCTGATTAATAGGTTAGTCCCAAAAATAGTATAAAAGTAGAAAATAAATCCCAATATAGTCCAAAATAGTAGATAAAGTAGCATGGAGCAATCAAAAATTATAGATACGTTGGAGACGTATCAGGCATCCCCAAGCTTAATTCCTGCTCGTCCTCGAGTAGGTAAATGATAAAAAGAGAATTTTTGATGCGGAGCGATACTTTGGCATAATTTCAATGTAAATCTTCTTAATTGTGGTATGAATATTTAGATCGTAAAGATTCAAGACAAAAGTTCATATTGACATAAATAATAATACTTCAAGCATACTAACTAAGCAATTATGTCTTCTCAAAATAACATGGCCAAAGAAAGTTATCCCTACAAAATCATATAGTCTGGCTATGCTCCATCTTCCCCACACAAAATATTTAAATCATGCACAACCCCGATGACAAGCCAAGCAATTGTTTCATACTCTAACATTTTCAAAACTTTTTCAATTTTCACGCAATACATGAGCGTGAGCCATGGATATAGCACTATATGTGGAATAGAATGATGGTTGTGGAGAAGACAAAAAGGGAGAAGATAGTCTCACATCAACTAGGCGTATCAACGGGCTATGGAGATGCCCATCAATAGATATCAATGTGAGTGAGTAGGGATTGCCATGCAACGGATGCACTAGAGCTATAAGTATATGAAAGCTCAACAAAATAAACTAAGTGGGTGTGCATCCAACTCGCTTGCTCACGAATACCTAGGGCATTTGAGGAAGCCTATCATTGGAATATACAAGACAAGTTCTATAATGAAAAATTCCCAATAGTATATGAAAGTGACAAAATGAGAGACTCTCTATCATGAAGATCTTGGTGCTACTTTGAAGCACAAGTGTGGTAAAAGCATAGTAGCATTGTCCCTTCTCTCTTATTCTCTCATTTTTTTTTATTTGGGCCTTTTTTTCTTTTTTATGGCCTCTTTTTTTTCTTTTCATTTTTTTATTTTTTTTATTTTTCGTCCGGAGTCTCATCCCGACTTGTGGGGGAATCACGGTCTCCATCATCCTTTCCTCACTTGGGACAATGCTCTAAAGAATGATGATCATCAAACTTTTATTTTTCTTACAACTCAACAATTACAACTCGATTCTTAGAACAAAGTATGACTCTATATGAATGCCTCCGGCGGTGTACCGGGATATGCAATGAAACAAGAGTGACATGTATGAAAGAATTATGAAAGGTGGCTTTTCAACAAATACGATGTCAACTACATGATCATGCTAGCAATATGACAATAATGGAGCGTGTCATAATAAACGGAACGGTGGAAAGTTGCATGGAAATATATCTCGGAATGGCTATGGAAATGCCATGATAGGTAGGTATGGTGGCTGTTTTGAGGAAGATATATGGTGGGTGTATGATACCGGCGAAAAGTGCGCGATATTAGAGAGGCTAGCAATGGTGGAAGGATGGGAAAAAGTGTGTATAATCCATGGAGTCAACATTAGTCATAAAGAACTCATATACTTATTGCAAAAATCTAGAAGTTATCAAAGCAAAGTATTACGCGCATGCTCCTAGGGGGATAGATTGGTAGGAAAAGACCATTGCTCGTCCCCGACCTCCACTTATAAGGAAGACAATCAATACATAAATCATGCTCCGAGTTCATCACATAACGGTTCACCATACGTGCATGCTACGGGAATCACAAACTTCAACACAAGTATTCTTTAAATTCACAACTAATCAACTAGCATGACTCTAATATCACCATCTTCATATCTCAAAACAATTATCGAGCATCAAAGTTCTCTTAGTATTCAACGCACTCAAAAGGAAGTTTCACATATCTTGAATACCAAGTATATTAATATTTAAGCAAATTACCATGCTATTAACGACTCTCAAAATAATCTAAGTGAAGCATGAGATTTCAATAGTTTTTAAAAACAAATCCACCACCGTGCTCTAAAAGATCTAAGTGAAGCACTAGAGCAAAAATTATCATGCTCAAAAGATATAAGTGAAGCACTATGAGCAAAAATATCAAGCTCAAAAGATATAAGTGAAGCACATAGAGTATTCTATAAAATTCCAATTCATGTATGGCTCTCTCAAAAGGTGTGTACAGCAAGGATGGTTGTGGTAAACTAACAAGCAAAGACGCAAATAATACAAGACACTCCAAGCAAAACACATATCATGTGGTGAATAAAAATATAGCTCCAAGTAAATTACCGATGGAAGTAGACGAAAGAGGGGATGCCTTCCGGGGAATCCCCAAGCTTTGACTTTTTGGTGTCCTTGGTTTATCTTGGGGGTGCCATGGGCATCCCCAAGCTTAGGCTCTTTCCACTCCTTGTTCCATAATCCATCAAAAGAATTTACCCAAAACTTGAAAACTTCACAACACAAAACTCAATAGAAATCTCGTGAGCTCCGTTAGAGAAAGAAAACAAAAGACTACTTTAAGGTACTGTAATGAAATCATTATTTATTTATATTGGTGTTAAACCTACTGTATTCCAACTTCTCTATGGATTATAAACTATTTTACTAGCCATAGATTCATCAAAATAAGAAAACAACACACGAAAAACAGAATCTTACAAAAACAGAACAGTCTGTAGTAATCTGTAACTAACGCAAACTTCTGGAACTCCAAAAATTCTACAAAAATAGGACGACCTAGAAAATTTGTTTAGTGATCAGCAGCAATTGGAATAAGTATTTTATCACGTTCTGGTGATTTTTAACAATTGTTTTCATGAATAGAAAGATTCTGGAAATTACAGCAAGATCAAGTAACTATCATCCAAGAAGATCCTATAGGTCTAACTTGGCACAAACACTAATTAAAACATAAAACCACATCTAAACAGAGGCTAGATGAATTATTTATTCCTAAACAGAAGCAAAAGCAAAAAAATAAAAAATAAAATTGGGTTGCCTCCCAACAAGCGCTATCGTTTAACGCCCCTAGCTAGGCATAAAAGCAAGGATAGATCTAAGTATTGTCGTCTTTGGTAGGAAATCCATAGGTGGCTCTCATGATAGATTCATATGGTAATTTTATTTTCTTTCTAGGAAAGTGTTACATGCCCTTCTTTAAGGGAAATTGGAATCTAATATTCCCTTCCTTCATATCAATAATTGCACCAATCGTTCTAAGGAAAGGTCTACCAAGAATAATAGGGCAAGAAGGATTGCAATCTATATCAAGAACGATAAAATCTACGGGCACATAATTCCTATTTGCAACAATAAGAACATCATTAATTCTTCCCACAGGCTTTTTAATAGTGGAATCCGCAAGATGCAAGTTTAGAGAGCAATCATCAAAGTCACGGAAATCTAGCAAATCACACAAAGTTTTGGGAATAGTGGAAACACTAGCACCCAAATCACACAAGGCATGAAACTCATAATTTTTAATTTTTATTTTAATTGTAGGTTCCCACTCATCATAGAGCTTTCTAGGGATAGAGACCTTCAACTCAAGTTTTTTCATAAGATTGCATCAAGGCATCAACAATGTGTTCGGTAAAGGCCTTATTTTGAATATAAACATGAGGAAAATTTAGCACGGATTGCAACAAGGAAATACAATCAATTAAAGAGAAATTTTCATAATTAAATTCCTTGATATCCAATATAGGGGGTTTAGCAACATCTAGGTTTTTATTTCTTTCAATCCCACATTTATCAATTTCATCATCAAGATCTAAAAACTCTGAATTCTTAGAACGCCTTCTAGGTAAAGGAAGATCATATTCAGTTTCATCAATTTTCATATTGCAAAACAAAGATTTAATGGGGGACACATCAATAAATTTTAGATCTTCATCTTGATTTTCATAGGATTGGAAGAACACGCTTTAATAAAGGCATCTTTGGAAGCACGCATCCTAGCGGTTCTTTCTTTGCACTCATCAATGGAAATTCTCATAGCTTTGAGAGACTCATTGATATCATGCTTAGGAGGAATAGATCTAAGCTTTAAAGAATCAATTTCAAGAGAAATTCTATCAACGTTCCTAGCCAAATCATCAACTTTAAGCAATTTCTCCTCAAGCAAAGCATTAAAATTCTTTTGTGAACTCATAAATTCTTTAACACTAGTCTCAAATTCAGAGGGCATCTTATTAAAATTTCCATAAGAATTGTTGTAGGAATTTCCGTAATTATTAGAGGAATTACTAGGATAAGGCCTAGGATTAAAATTCCCTCTATACGCGTTGTTACCAAAATTATTCCTACCAAAAAAATTCACATCCATAGATTCATTATTGTTCTCAATCAAAGTAGATAAAGACATATCATTAGGATCAGAAGAAACACCCCTTAGTAGCAAATAATTTCATAAGGTCATCCATCTTTCCACTCAAAACATTAATTTCTTCTATCGCATGCACTTTTTTATTAGTTGATCTTTCGGTATGCCATTGAGAATAATTAACCATAATATTATCTAGAAGTTTAGTAGCATCTCCTAGAGTGATTTCAATAAAAGTGCCTCCCGCGGCCGAATCTAAAAGATTTCTAGAAGCAAAATTCAATCCGGCATAAAAGTTTTGTATAATCATCCACAAGTTCAAACCATGAGTAGGACAATTACGTATCATTAATTTCATTCTCTCCCAAGCTTGTGCAACATGTTCATGATCAAGTTGCTTAAAATTCATAATATCATTCCTAAGAGAGATAATCTTAGCGGGAGGAAAATACTTAGAGATAAAGGCAACTTTGCACTTGTTCCAAGAATCAATACTATTTTTAGGCAGAGATGAAAACCACGCTTTAGCACGATCTCTAAGCGAAAAAGGAAATAGCTTCAATTTAACGACATCATTATCGACATCTTTTTTCTTTTGCATATCACATAAATCAACGAAGCTATTCAGATGAGTAGCGGCATCTTCACTAGGAAGGCCGGCGAATTGATCTTTCATAACAAGATTCAACAAAGCAGTATTGATTTCACAAGATTCAGTATTGGCAAGAGGAGCAATCAGAGTGCTAAGGAAATCATTATTATTGGTATTGGTGAAGTCACACAATTTGGTAGTATCTTGAGCCATCGCAACAGACAAGCAATCCAACACACGAGCAAACAAAAGGACGAGGAAAAGGCAAAGGGGAAAAAGAGGAGGAGGTTGGGAAAGAGAGGGTGAATAAAACGGCAGGGGTGAAGTGGGGGAGAGGAAAACGAGAGGCAAATGGCAAATAATGTAATGCGGGAGATAGGGATTGTGATGGGTACTTGGTATGTAGACTTTAACGGTGCCAGAAGTGGCTTGTTGTTAGGAGTCCAAGTCTTGACTTGCTCTTGCGTAAGCCTCCCCGACAACGGCGCCAGAAATCCTTCTTGCTACCTCTTCAGCACTGCGTTCGATTTCCCCGAAGAGGAGGGGATGATGCAGCAAAGTAGCGTAAGTATTTCCCTCAGTTTTTTAGAACCAAGGTATCAATCCAGTAGGAGGCTACGCACAAGTCCCTTGTACCTGCACAAAACAATAGCTCCTTGCAACCAATGCGATTAGGGGTTGTCAATCCCTTCACGGTCACTTACGAGAGTGAGATCTGACAGAGATGATAAATAATATTATTGGTATTTTTGGTATAGAGATGCAAAGTGAAAAGTAAAAGGAAAAGTAAAAACAAAGCAAGTATTAAAGTAATGGAGATTGATATGATGAGAATAGACCCGGGGGCCATAGGTTTCACTAGTGGCTTCTCTCAAGAGCATAAGTATTCTACAGTGGGTGAACAAATTACTGTTGAACAATTGACAGAATTGAGCATAGTTATGAGAATATCTAGGTATGATCATGTATATAGGCATCACGTCCGAGACAAGTAGACCGACTCCTGCCTGCATCTACTACTATTACTCCACTCATCGACCGCTATCCAGCATGCATCTAGAGTATTAAGTTAAAAACAGAGTAACGCCTTAAGCAAGATGACATGATGTAGAGGGATAAATTCATGCAATATGATAAAAACCCCATCTTGTTATCCTCGATGGCAACAATACAATACGTGCCTTGCTGCCCCTTCTATCACTGGGAAAGGACATCGCAAGATTGAACCCAAAGCTAAGAACTTCTCCCATTGCAAGAACTACCAATCTAGTTGGCCAAACCAAACGGATAATTCGAAGAGACTTGCAAAGATAACCAATCATACATAAAAGAATTCAGAGAAGATTCAAATATTGTTCATAGATAATCTTGATCATAAACCCACAATTCATCGGTCTCAACAAACACACCGCAAAAAGAAGATTACATCGAATAGATCTCCACGAGAGAGGGGGAGAACATTGTATTGAGATCCAAAAAGAGAGCCCCGTGCCGCCTGTGGGGGCCCGACTCCGTCTTCGGAGCCCGCGACTGGTGGCTCGCCGCCCGGCGCGCGAACGACGCCGCTCGCCAGGTCCGGACCATCAGGGCCATGTGGGTTTTCACGAGCTGCGCCATGGGTCCTCTCCACGAATGGCCCGCCGCCCGTCCATGCCGGTACCAACCCGGTTCCGGACGAACCGATCGCCGTGGTCGCCTTCTTCTTAGGAGCCATGGCGATGAGGAACAGCTAAGTCTACTGCTGGACCAGATTCTCACAATTCCGCGCCCCCTACCTGGCGCACCAAAGATGTCGGTGGGAAACGACACCTATGGGATCACTGGAATCCCTTCTACGGTTGCGGGGCGCGGGGATCGTGAGAAGAGCGAGACCAACAGGTGACACAAGGGGGATTTACCCAGGTTCGGGCCGCGAGGGTGCGTAAAACCCTAGTCCTGCTTTGGTGGATGTATTTAGTGTTCTTGAGGTCTCGAACTAGCTCTAGGTGCTGCGAGGTTCCAAAGAGCCGAATCCTTTCTCTATGCGCCGTGGGCCTCCTTTTATAGGCGAAAGGGGCTGCAAAAGTGGCACACAGGAGGTGGAAAGTGCTACAGTGTCGCGAGTCTATCGCTAGTATTACAGGACAAGACGCATTTAATGCGAGGCTTAGGTGTCCCTTCGCTTTATCGGGGACGGGGGCGAGGCCCGTCCCGTCCGTCGCCGCTTCTCCTTGCTTCGACACGCGCCTCGGCCAGGGATACATGTGGTGCCATGTAGGCAGGTGATACGTCTCCGTCGTATCTACTTTTCCAAACACTTTTGCCCTTGTTTTGGACTCTAACTTGTATGATTTGAATGGAACTAACCCGGACTGACGCAGTTTTCAGCAGAATTGCCATGATGTTGTTTTATGTGCAGAAAACAAAAGTTCTCGGAATGACCTGAAACTCCACAGAATGTCTTATAAAAAATAATAAAAAATCCTCGCCAAAGATGAAGGCCAGGGGGCCCACACCCTGTCCACGAGGTGGGGCGCCCCTCTAGGGCGCGCCCCCCTACCTCGTGGGGCCCCTGGACACCTTCCGACGCCAACTCCAACTCAATATATTTGCTTTCGGGGAGAAAAAAATAAAGGAGAAGAAATCATTGCGTTTTACGATACGGAGCCGCTGAAACCTCTCGGGAGGGCTGATCTGGAGTCCGTTCGGGGCTCCGGAGAGGGGGATTCGTCGCCGTCTTCATGATCAACCATCCTCCATCACCAATTTCATGATGATCACTGTCGTGCGTGAGTAATTCCATCGTAGGCTTGCTGGACAGTGATGGGTTGGATGAGATTTATCATGTAATTGAGTTAGTTTTGTTAGGGTTTGATCCCTAGTATCCACTATGTTCTGAGATTGATGTTGCTATGACTTTGCTATGCTTAATGCTTGTCACTAGGGCCCGAGTGCCATGATTTCAGATCGAACCTATTATGTTTTCATGAATATATGTGAGTTCTTAATCCTATCTTGCAAGTCTATAGTCACCTATTATGTGTTATGATCCGACAACCCTGAAGTGACAATAATCGGGATACTTCTCGGTGATGACCATAGTTTGAGGAGTTCATGTATTCACTATGTGCTAATGCTTTGTTCCGGTTCTCTATTAAAAGGAGACCTTAATATCCCTTAGTTTCCATTAGGACCCCGCTGCCACAGGAGGGTAGGACAAAAGATGCCATGCAAGTTCTTTTCTATAAGCACGTATGACTATATTCGGAATACATGCCTACATTACATTGATGAATTGGAGCTAGTTCTGTGTCACCCTATGTTATGACTGTTACATGACGAACCACATCTGGCATAGTTATCCATCACTGATCTGGTGCCTACGAGCTTTCCATATACTGGTTCTCGCTTATTTACTTTTCCGTTGCTACTGTTACAATCACTACAAAATACCAAAAACATTACTTTTGCTGTCTTTACTTTTGTTACTGTTACCACCACTATCATATTACTTTGCTACTAAACACTTTGCTGCAGATACTAAGTTTCCAGGTGTGGTTGAATTGACAACTCAGCTACTAATACTTGAGAATATTCTTTGGCTCCCCTTGTGTCGAATCAATAAATTTGGGTTGAATACTCTACCCTCGAAAGCTGTTGCGATCCCCTATACTTGTGGGTTATCAAGACAAATTTCTGGCGCCGTTGCCGGGGAGCATAGCTCTATTCTTTGAGTCACTTGGGATTTATATCTGCTGGACACTATGAAGAACTTGAAAGACGCTAAGACAAAAATTTATCCCTCAACTACGAGGGGAGGTAAGGAACTGTCATCTAGCTCTGCACTTGATTCACCTTCTGTTATGAGTAAGCTAGCGACACCTAAATCTGCTTCTGCTATTCGTTCTGATATGTCGCATGTTATTGATGATGCCACTTCTACTATGCGTGATACTTATGATGAAACTACTTCTATGCTTGATACTACTGTGCCCCTTGGTGAATTTCTAGATGAACAAATTGCCAGGGCTGGAGAGAAAGAAATTATTGAATCTGAATACGATGATGAAAGTGATGATGAAAATATGCATGTTATTCCTGAGGGTTATGTTTTTGATATGGAATCTTCTGCCGCTGTTTTAGCTTGCAAAGATAGATATGAGCTCAAGAGGTTATTAGTTAAATGGAACAAAGAATCACTTAGGGATAAAATGAAACCCGACCCTACTTTTGCAACTTCACCTATCTGTGTTCCTGATAAGGATTATGAATTTTCTGTTGATCCAGATATAATTACTTTGGTTGAATCTGATCCTTTTTATGGCTATGAATCTGAAACTGTTGTGGCACATCTTACTAAGTTAAATGATATAGTCGCCCTGTTTACTAATGATGAGAGATCGTGCTACTTTTATATACTCAAAATATTTCCGTTCTCATTAAAGGGTGATGCTAAGATATGGTTTAATTCTCTTGATCCTGGTTGTGTGCGTAGTCCCCAGGATATGATTTATTACTTCTCTGCTAAATATTTCCCTGCTCATAAGAAACAAGCTACTTTGAGGGAAATATACAACTTCGTGCAAATTAAAGAAGAGAGTCTCCCACAAGCTTGGGGGAGGCTAATCAAGTTACTTAATGCTTTGCCTGATCATCCGCTTAAGAAACCTGAAATACTTGATATCTTTTATAATGGACTAACCGATGCTTCCAGAGATTACCTGGATAGTTGTGTTGGTTCTCTTTTCAGGGAAAGAACACCGGATGAAGCTAAAATTCTATTGAATAATATGTTGACAAATGAAAATAATTGGGCACCTCCTGAGCTAGCTTCTGCTCCAATTACTGAGCCTATTCCTAAACCAACTCCGAAGAAGAGAGGTGTTCCATTTCTCAGTCCTGAAGATATGCAAGAGACAAAGAAATCTATGAAAGAAAAAGGTATTAAGGCTGAAGATGTTAAGAATTTACCTCCTATTGAAGAAATACATGGTCTTAATCTACCGCCTGTTGAAGAAACTTATGATATTGATCCATTACATTTTGAAGAACCTCCTGATCCCGATAACCCGACACATGTAGTAAAGGTAAATTCTCTCTATAGATTTGATGAAGGTGATATTACTCATTATAAGTCTGCTAGACAATGCTTCGATGAGCTTGATAATTTTATTGTCAAACAAGAAAAATTTAATGCTTATTTTAGTAGACAATTGAAATATGATTCCAATATGATTAGACGCTTGGATGATTATATGGCTAATATTAGAGATGAACTTAAACTTGTTAGCAAACATGCTTCCATGGTTACCACTCAAGTAGAACAAGTACTTAAAGCTCAGAAAGAAGTGCTTGATGAAATGAATAGTAAGAAAAATGATTATGCTGTTAGAGTGGCTACTAGAACTGGTAGAATGACTCAGGAACCTTTGTATCCCGAAGGCCACCCTAAGAGAATCGAGCAAGATTCTCAGAGAAATAATATTGATGTACCTAGTTCTTATAAAAGGAAGAAAAGAAAATGATAGGACTTTGCAAACTTCTAGTGAACCTATTGCTGAACCACGAGAATCCAAATGATATCTCTATGTCGATCTTTGAAACACAATTTGGTAATGAACATGGACCTAGTGAAAATGTTAATGATGATGTTCATGATGATGCTCAACCTAGTAATGATAATGATGTAGAAGTTGAACCTGTTGTTGATCTTGATAACCCACAATCAAAGAATCAACGTTATGATAAAAGAGACTTCGTTGCTAGGAAACATGGTAAAGAAAGGGAACCATGGGTTCAGAAACCCATGCCTTTTCCTCCAAACCATCCAAGAAAAGGATGATGAGGATTTTGAGCGCTTTTTGAAATGATTAGACCCATCTTTATGTATGCGATTGGTGATATGCTCAAAATGAATCCTTATGCCAAATATATGAAAGATATTGTTACAAATAAAAGAAAGATACCGGAAGCTGAAATTTCCACCATGCTTGCTAACTATAATTTTAAGGGTGGAATACAAAAGAAACTTGGAGATCCAGGAGTAACTACTATACCATGCTCCATTAAGAGAAATTATGTTAAAACTGCTTTATGTGATCTTGGAGCCGGTGTTAGTGTTATGCCTCTCTCTTTATATCGTAGACTTGACTTGAATAAGTTGACACCTACTGAAATATCTTTGCAAATGCTGATAAATCAACTGATATACATGTCGGTATTTGTGAGGATGTGCCTGTTGTGGTTGCAAACGTTACTATTTTAACGGACTTTGTTATTCTTGATATTCCCGAGGATGATAGTATGTATATTATTCTTGGAAGACCTTTCCTTTATACTGCAGGGGCTGTTATTGATTGCAACAAAGGCAACGTCACTTTTCATGTTAATGGTAAAGAGCACACGGTACACTTTCCGAGGAAACAACCTCAAGTTCATAGTATCAACTCTATTGGAAAAATTCCATCGATTATATTTGGAGGTTTTGAATTTCCTCTCCCTACTTTCAAGAAGAAATATGATATACTTATTATTGGGGACGTCCATATCCCCATTGAGGTAACATAGTGTTATTCGATGTTTCTCCGGTTCCATGTTAGTAGGAATGAGTTTGTTAACAAGACCTGATCAACCTTGTTAGTGGATTCCTTTTGATGAGCATTGGATGGATGAAACTAGAAGCACAACCTTCTGTACCCTCTTTATATTTTCTGTTATTTAGTAGAAATAAAGTAAAATAGTATTTTTTTTGTGTGTCTGCCTACTTATCCGTGCAATATAAAAATACCCCGAAAATAAAAGTCCTCAGAATGCCATGCCAATTTAATATGATTTTTCGGGAATATTTGAGAATTTTAAGTGCAAAAATCACCGCAGGGGGAGCTGCCACCTGGCCACGAGGGTGGAGGGCGCGCCCTACCCACCTAGGCGCGCCCCCCTGCCTTGTGGGCCCACAGTGGCCCTCCTCCACTTATCCCTGCACCCATCTTCTTCCTCTGCCTCACAAAAACCCGAAAACCCAACTCAAGCACGAGTTCCAGCCACTTTTGCTGTGATTTTTGATCTCCTTGCTCAAAGCACCTCTCGTAAAACTGCTTGGGGAGATCGTTCCTTGGTATGTGACTCCTCCATTGGTCCAATTAGTTTTTGTTCTAGTGCTTTATTCTTTGCAAATTTGTGCTGTATAGGTGACCATGTTCGTGAGCTTGCAGTCAAATTTATATGGTTCCAAGTAGTTCTAATGCTTGATATAGGCTCTAGGCACTTATAGGAGTAGTTGCTATCAATTTTATTGAAGTTGGTTCACTTTTGTTTGAAGTTACTAAAAATTTCAGATTATTTCATAAAATAATGAAGAGACTTTTGAGGGCTCGCCCACCAAGCTCGAAGGAAAACAAAAGGAAGAAGCACGAAGCCCAAATATAATTTGCCTCAAGATCTGGAGGTCCGGCCGTGTGAATGGCCTTCCAATGACTTCTTGAGGAGAGCCGAAATTTATGAGGATTTTTATTTATTGATTGAGAATGCTGGCCTCACCAACTTCCTCCGTGACCAACGTCATCAGTATCTCTTACTCACAAATACTTTTGTGCAAAACTTCTACTATTTCCCTAAGGAATCACCTCCATAAGTAGAGTTTCATTTATATGACGTTGTTAAGAAGATGCCATTAGCTGAATTTTGCGAGGTTTGCAAAATACCCTTTGAGGGTACCTTGGATGAACCGCACTGTAATGAAGTAGAAGCTTTTATTAACACTATCACTATGGGAGAAACCAGGAAGGTTTCTGATGCAAGAATTACTAGCATACATTTTCCTGTTTTACGTTACTTTGCGTTATTTGCTAGTCGTTGCTTGATTGGTCACGGGAACTGTGGAAACCTTAGTGTTCCTGATATTATCATTTTGTTCCATGGTTTATACCGCAACAACACTGTTAGTATGGGCGGAATTATTGCTAGACGATTAAGTTTGAACCGTACTAAAGGCCCCATCTTTGGAGGTATTTATGCTTCGCACCTAGCTTCACATTTTGACATACCTATTAGGCATTTGGAGAAAGAAGAAACATCGTTGCCTAGTGCTTATTTAGATTATAAGAGTATGCTAGCGCATGACTTTCTTGTTAAGAGCAAGGAAGGGGAGCTTAAATATAAATTGTACTTTGATAAACATCACCCTGAGACTATTACTTTGCCTGCTCCCTATTTGTTTAACTTGTCTGCAGGTCCTCACCTCGTTCCGTGGGCGGCCGTTCAAGCCTATCGGAATCCTGCACCAGCCCCAGAACCGGAACCACAAGATGAGCCTCCACGACAGTATGTTTATTCTTGGGATCCGGAGGCGGCTGCCAGCCAGTGGCAGTCAGAGTCCTCTTCATCACAGTATGATCCAACCTATTCTTCATCGCAGTATGACCCCAGCTACACCTACGGGTATCCGCCAGGCTATCCCTGGCAATAGACCAACTTAGGCCAAAATCCTAAGCTTGGGGGAGTACGTATTTCTCACCGACATTACATTTATGTTCACACACACTCATTGCTAGATGTCGGTGCTCATACTCTTTCACTATAATATCCATGCTAGTTTATTTTCTTTTTCCTTCTTTCTTCTTGTGTGTCTATTAACCCTTAAGAAAAAAATTAGTACTAGTTTATTTTTCCTGCTGTAGTAGTAATAATTAAAAAGAAAACCCAAAAATATTTCCCGTTCTTCTTTTGCTTGTTGGGAGCTCTCCCGTGTAAATAGTTTTTATTTCTTTTCTTTTCTTTGGGGGTCAGTAGGAGAAGACCATGATTAAATTGTTGAAGTGGCTCTTATATGCATCATTGTTGATTTAACCAAGAGCCCGTATTGCCTTGTCTTCTCCTGTTTATTGAATACTCGCAGATTCCAGCTTAGTCCAATGCATGTGCACTCTTATTATTATTCACATCGTTCGGTCGTGCAAGTGAAAGGCAATTATGATGATATATGATGGACTGACTAAGATGAGAAAAGTTGGTATGAACTCGACCTCTTTTGTGTTTGTAAATATGATGAGTTCATCGTTCCTGATTCAGCTTATTATGAATAAACATGTTTGCAATGACAATTAGAGATCATAGTTGCTCGTGCCATGCTTGATTAGCTATGAGTTATAATGGTTTACCTTGCAAGCCAACATGCTATTAAAAGGGTTGTGATGTGGTATGATGGGGCGGTATCCTCCTTTGAATGATTTAAGTGACTTGACTTGGCACATGTTCACGCATGTAGTTGAAACAAATCAACATATCCTTCACGATATTTATGTTCATGGTGGATTATATCCTACTCATGCTTGTATTCAATGTTTATTAATTTTAATGCATGTTCATGACTGTTGTCGCTCTCTAGTTGGTCGCTTCCGGTCTTTTGCTAGCCTTCACTTGTACTAAGCGGAATACTGCTTGTGCATCCAATCCCTTAAACCCCAAAGTTATTCCATATGAGTCCACCATACCTTCCTATATGCGGTATCTACCTGCCGTTCCAAGTAAATTTGTATGTGCCAAACTCTAAACCTTCAAATAAACATTCTGTTTTGCATGCTCGAATAGCTCATATATCAACTAGGGATGCCCTTATCTTCCGTGTTAGGCGGGTTATTCTCAAGAGGAGTGGACTCTGCTCCTCACTCACGAGAAAATGTCTGGTCACCGGGATGCCCAGTCCCATGCTTTATGCAAACTAAATAAAAATAATTGCAAACAAAACTCCCCCTGGGACCCGTTGAATGTTGGAGGCACTCGTTGTTTTGAGAAAGCCATGGATTGATGCTTGTGGAGGAGGGGGAGTATAAACTTTACCATTCTGTTTGGGAACCGCCTATAATTTGTTTAGCATGGAAGATATCGTCATCTCTTAGTTGTTATGTTGACAATGAAAGTATGCCGCTCAAAATATAATTTATCTCTAGTTCAAAACCGAGCTCTGGCACCTCTACAAATCCCTGCTTCCCTCTGCGAAGGGCTTATCTATTTACTTTTATGTTGAGTCATCACCTTCTTATTAAAAGCACTAGCTGGAGAGCACAGCTGTCATTTGCATTCATTACTGTTAATTTATATCGGGTATGACTGGATCTCTTTTACCATGAATTACAATGTCTAGTCAGTCCTTGATCTTTGAAGGTGCTCTGCATTTATGTTTTGAGGTCTCAGAAAGGGCTAGTGAGATACCATCTTGTTATATCATATTATGATTATTTTAAGAAAGTGTTGTCATCCGAGATTTATTACTATGGCTTGCTAGCTGATTATGTTATTGATATGAGTAAACATGAGACCTAGGAGTTATTGCAAATGTGGTTAGTTATGATCCTTGCTGAAAACCTGAATGCTGGCTTGACATAGGTACAACAACAAGAGCAACCAGAGTTTGTAAAAGTTTTTCTTTTTCTCTTTCAGTTTGTCAACTGAATTGCTTGAGGACAAGCAAGGGTTTAAGCTTGGGGGAGTTGATACGTCTCCGTCGTATCTACTTTTCTGAACATTTTTGCCCTTGTTTTGGACTCTAACTTGTATGATTTGAATGGAACTAACCCGGACTGACGCTGTTTTCAGCAGAATTGCCATGATGTTGTTTTATGTGCAGAAAACAGAAGTTCTCGGAATGACCTGAAACTCCACGGAATGTCTTATAAAAAATAATAAAAAATCCTCGCCAAAGATGAAGACCAGGGGGCCCACACCCTGTCCACGAGGGTGGCCCCCCCACTAGGGCGCGCCCCCTACCTCGTGGGCCCCCTGGACACCTTTCGACGCCAACTCCAACTCTATATATTTTCTTTCGGGGAGAAAAAATAAAGGAGAAGAAATCATCGCGTTTTACGATACGGAGCCGCCGCCAAACCCTAAAACCACTCGGGAGGGCTGATCTGGAGTCCGTTCGGGGCTCCGGAGAGGGGGATTCGTCGCCGTCGTCATCATCAACCATCCTCCATCACCAATTTCATGATACTCACTGCCGTGCGTGAGTAATTCCATCGTAGGCTTTCTGGACGGTGATGTGTTGGATGAGATTTGTCATGTAATCGAGTTAGTTTTGTTAGGGTTTGATCCCTAGTATCCACTATGTTCTGAGATTAATGTTGCTATGACTTTGCTATGCTTAATGCTTGTCACTAGGGCTCGAGTGCCATGATTTCAGATCTGAACCTATTATGTTTTCATGAATATATGTGAGTTCTTGATCCTATCTTGCAAGTCTATAGTCACCTTTATGTGTTATGATCCGACAACCTCGAAGTGACAATAATCGGGATACTTCTCGGTGATGACCATAGTTTGAGGAGTTCATGTATTCACTATGTGCTAATGCTTTGTTCCGGTTCTCTATTAAAAGGAGACCTTAATATCCCTTAGTTTCCATTAGGACCCCGCTGCCATGGGAGGGTAGGACAAAAGATGCCATGCAAGTTCTTTTCTATAAGCACGTATGACTATATTCGGAATACATGCCTACATTACATTGATGAATTGGAGCTAGTTCTGTGTCACCCTATGTTATGACTGTTACATGACGAACCGCATCTGGCATAATTATCCATCACTAATCCGGTGCCTACGAGCTTTCCATATACTGGTTCTCGCTTATTTACTTTTCCGTTGCTACTGTTACAATCACTACAAAATACCAAAAACATTGCTTTTGATGTCTTTACTTTTGTTACTGTTACCAGCACTATCATATTACTTTGCTACTAAACACTTTGCTGCGGATACTAAGTTTCCAGGTGTGGTTGAATTGACAACTCAGCTGCTAATACTTGAGAATATTCTTTGGCTCCCCTTGTGTCGAATCAATAAATTTGGGTTGAATATTCTACCCTCGAAAGCTGTTGCGATCCCCTATACTTGTGGGTTATCAGCAGGCAGGCAACTAAGGTGGCGCGGTGGTGGAGCCTCCATGAAGGATTGCATGCCGCCATGCAGGTGCCTGCCCAGCTGGTTGGGTCGGCAGCTTCATGCGAACGGCGGCGAAGACTTATCTGGTGCGGGCCTGGTAATGGCCCAGCTGGTGCGCTTTGGCGAGGGCCTTGTCGGGTGGCCCGGCAAGGGTCTTGCCGGGTAGCCCGACAAGGGTCTTGCTATGGCACGCTGGTCTCCTCGGCAAGGGTATTGCCGTGGCACGCTGGCCTCCCCGGCAAGGGTCTTGCCGGGGGTCTTGTGGGTTTCTTCGGTGAGGATGGTTGCCTTCTTATCCTCATTTGATCTTGAGCATCCTATGTCTTCACAAAGATCTGCATGCCACCACGGAGGTGCCTCCCGAGCCCTGTCCCAATGCATTTGTGTGAGCATTGGTGAGCTCAAGGGTGGCTCGCTCGGCTGGCGCGGGCGGGCCGCCCAGGCAAGGGTCTTGCCGGGGCGGCTGAGGCTGCTCTAGCAAGGGTCCTTGCCGGGAGAACCTGCTTCAGCCATCCGATCCTTGTGGTCTTGGTCCTTGTCGCTTCTTCATTTGTCTTCATGGCTTTGGCTCCTCTCCAGCTCCCCTTTCCTGCCATGTCTATGCGTGGTCGTGGCGGGAGGCTCTGACTGCCCGTGCACAAGTAAAGGGGTCAAAAGCAGAGCCCCTACTTTTGTACACCGACACTATCCAGAATGCATCTAGAGTATTAAGTTCATGGAAACAGAGGAATGCCTTAAGCAAGATGACATGATGTAGAGGGATAAATTCATGCAATATGATAAAAACCCCATCTTGTTATCCTTGCTGGCAACAATACAATACGTGCCTTGCTGCCCCTACTGTCACTGGGAAAGGACACCGCAAGATTGAACCCAAAGCTAAGAAATTCTCCCATTGCAAGAAAGATCAATCTAGTAGGCCAAACCAAACTGATAATTCGAAGAGACTTGCAAAGATAACCAATCATACACAAAAGAATTCAGAGAAGATTCAAATATTGTTCATAGATAATCTTGATCATCAACCCACAATTCATCGATCTCAACAAACACACCGCAAAAAGAAGATTACATCGAATAGATCTCCACGAGAGAGGGGGAGAACATTGTATTGAGATCCAAAAAAAGAGAAGAAGCCATCTAGCTACTAACTATGGACCCGAAGGTCTGAAGTAAACTACTCACACTTCATCGGAGAGGCTATGGTGTTGATGTAGAAGCCCTCCGTGATGGGTGCCCCCTCCGGGGGAGCTCTGGAACAGGCCCCAAGATGGGATCTCGTGTGTACAGAAGGTTGCGGCGGTGGAATTAGGTTTTTGCCTCCGTATCTGATCGTTTGGGGGTACGTAGGTATATATCAGAGGAAGGATTACGTCGGTGGAGCAACAGGGGGCCCACGAGGGTGGAGGGCGCTCCTGGGAGGGGAGGGCGCGCCCCCTACCTCGTGGCCTTCTGGAAGCTTCCTTGACGTACGGTCCAAGTCTCCTGGATCATGTTCGGTGAGAAAATCACGTTCCCGAAGGTTTCATTCCGTTTGGACTCGGTTTGATATTTCTTTTCTGCGAAACTCTGAAATAGGCAAAAAACAGCAATTCTGGGCTGGGCCTCCGGTTAATAGATTAGTCCCAAAATAATATAAAAGTGAATAATAAAGCCCATTAATGTCCAAAACAGTAGATAATATAGCATGGAGCAATCAAAAATTATAGATACGTTGGAGACGTATCAAACGCCTCCTTAAGCCGTCCGTCAAGCCATCGCCAGAGTCGGATTCCATCTTTGTGCCGGCTCCTCCTGTAGTAGTCGGATCTGAATTGAGGACCCCAGCAGCCGGCACGGGGAATTCGGCAGGCGACCCGGGGACTGCAGCAGCTGCACCCGGCCCGGGGACTTCAGAACCCGACCCGGGGACTGCAGCAGTCGGCCCAGGGACTTCATCGACTCAGCAAGCGGCAGCCGACTCCAAACCGCCGCCTCCCGGCCCAACCGCCCTCGTGAAAGTAGCAATCCTAGTAGTCAAAGAAATTGCAGCACCTTCATGGGCTCAGCCCATCCTACACTTTCTGGTGAACAAAGAGCTGCCGACTGACAAGATCTCGGCTCGACAGGTGCAGCGTTGGGCAGCAGCATACACCATCGTCAACAGAGAACTTGTGAGGCGCGCCCCCATGGAGAAAGAAAATAAAGACTTACTCCGGCTTTCCGACAGGTCGGCGGTCCGTTGAGTCAGCTCCTGGACCTTGGAGTTGAAGGCGGCTGCGCGAAGGTTATGATAATCCTGCAGTGAAGATATCAGACAACGTTAGTACTCGGAGCTTGCCAGTTAAAGTTCCGAGCCGTCTGCTTAGCAGCCGCCCTGAAACTCGGGGACTACACCCAGTGGGTGCACTGGCGCGCCCCCACAGAGAAGTATAAGAAATACAAGAATCAAAAATGAAGAACCAAGAAGCGTACCCGGATGGCTGCTCGCGACTCCAGGAACACCTTGTTGGAGTGCTTGAGAGCACCGGCTTCGGCGCGGAGCTTGGCCTGGACGTCCAGGATCGCCTTATTCAAAGGGCCCGTCCCGCCTCCCCGCCCCCACGCAGTGGGCGCGGCGCTGGTTGCCTCGGTGTCCGGGATTGAAGAGCTCGCGGCACCGGTCTCCAGCGGGCGTGGCGCCGAGGCCGCCTTTGCAAATCGGCGGCGCGATGGTGTGCCGACCTCGGGAGTCGGGCCGGTCACCAACTCGTTTCCGACTGGCGGCACCGGTGCGTCCGCCGGCTGCTGGTCTCGCGCATCTCTGGATGGCGGTGGCGGAGGCACGGCCGCGTCCGGCATGACGACGTTGCTGCCGTCCCTCTCCATGATCGGGTGCTCATCGCCGGCTCCCCCAGCTGGCGCCACGAACTCTGGCGGTGGCGACGTGGAGTTCAGGGGCATGACGAATAACGCCGACTGGTCGCGCACGGCCTCTTCGGCCTGCTCCTTCGCCGCGGTAGCGGCCTCGACCTCTGCCAGCTTCTTCAAGGCGGCGGCTTCCGCCTTGTCCGCCTCCGCCTTCTCTTGGCGGGCGGCTTCCTGCTCCTCGCGCACCTCCCATGCGTTTCGCTCCCGCGCCTCTACGAGGTCGGCGACCGGATCGATTCACCGGGTGGTGGTGGACATCTCCGCCGACCCAACGATGGAGGCGGCGACCGACTTCTCGAGAGAGAGCGAAGCCCTAAGTCAAGAAAATAAAGCAAAGGAAGTTCAGAAAGAGCTGATAAGGAAAAAAAGCACAAGGAAAGATACTTACGCCGACACCAAGGGAGGCGCCTTTGGGAGCTTCTGGAACATGCTCGCCTTCACGGCGGCCTCCTTCCACCTGGTCGCGGCAGTCGGATTCTTTCCCTTCTTCGGCGTGCTACCAAACAAGACGGCACCTTGTTTACGCTTGCGCGTGCCGCCTCGAGCAGTCGACTCGACGGAGGGGCCCGCATCCGACCTGCCGGCGCCCCGCGCAGGGCGCGGCTCCTCTTCCTCATCATCATCATTAGGCCAGGTCTCGATGTCGCCTTCTTCGGAGCCGCCTGCTTCGTAGACGCCGCCTGTCGCGGTGTCCTCCAAGGCGGCCGCCCCAAGTCGGGGTCGTCCACGTCGCTCACCGCCCGGTCCGGTTCGTAGTCACCACCCGCCCCTACGATGGCGACCGTCGCTTCCGACATGTAGATCTGTTTCAAGTGGTGAGAGGCCGGCTGATCAAGACAAAGATCAAGACTAAGACAAATATCAAAAGAAAGAATTGGAAAACTTACCGCAGGCGGCGGGTCGGCGCGGGAATATGGCCGCTTGACGAAGCTCCAAGACCCCTCCAGCTTGAGGCCGGAGATCTCGTTCACCAAGTTTGCGACCTCGGCAGCCGGCATCTCCTTGGTACTCAGCCGGCATGAGTCGTGATGCCCGCTCATCCGGCTGATCAGGTGCGGCCGACCTTGGAGCGGGAGCACCCGGCGCGCGACGAAGGCAACCAACAAGTCGGACGCCTTGAGGCCTTCGGTGTTGGTCAACTCCCGGAGTTGTTGGATGGCGGCAGTGCCGTCTACTGATACTGGCTTCGGCTTGTAGCCCCAGCTGGCCCGCGTCTCGGCCGGCGGGCCGCCTTCAAAAGCCGGCAGGTTGATGAAGTCGACGGTCGGGTCCATGTTCTCCATGTAGAAGTAAGATTGTTGCCACATCTTGACCGACTGTGGCAGCTTGATTGTGGGGAAAGCGTTCTTCGGCAACGGCCGGCGAACTGCGATGAAGGCACCACACTGGCTAGCCACCTCCCGGGCGGAGGTGCCCAGCTTGGTGTAGAAGAATGCTCCCCACAGCTCGATGGAGGGGAGGATGCCGAGATAGCCTTCGCACAGCGTGACGAAGGCGGCTAGGAGCATCACGGTGTTGGGCGTGAGGTGATGAGGCTGGAGGTGATAGAATTTGAGAAACAAGCAGAGAAAGCCGCTCGCCGGCAGGCCGAAGCCGCGGATGAAGTGCGAGCGGAAGACGACCCGCTCGCCCTCCCCCGGCGCCGGTGAGATCTCTCCCTCCGGCGGCACGCGCGCCTTCACGTAACCCACGCCGGGAAGACGGCGCGTCTCACTTAGGAAGGTGATATGGTCTTCATTGACATTCGACCCGTCCCAGCCTCCTTCTCGCTCGCGCGCCATGGAGAGCTCGATGAAGAAAATGGCGCGGCGGGGAGGCTGAGAATGGGCGGGGCTGAGAGGGCTCGGGACGGACGAGCACAACGGAGACGAACGGCGGCAGTGCTCCAGCGTGGCTCGTGGGCGCTGCGGCAAGAGGAAGAAGGAGGAGGCAAGAGCGGGGTGGAGGGGCGCGCGTGCTCTGCCGCTCCCTCTCCTCCCCCTACTTATAGCCTGTGGGCTATGAAACCGAGGGGGCGGGCATGGGATCGTGGGATTAACTGTGCCCACAAACCCATGTTCCCACCTTTATCACATGAAGTTATCGCACGCAGAACTCCGTGGGAAACCCAACCGCCACTGTCGGTGTCAAACCGTGGATCTTGGGTAGGGGTCCCGAACTGCGCCTAACGCGGATGGTAACAGGAGGCGGGGGACATGATGTTTACCCAGGTTCGGGCCCTCTTGATGGAGGTAATACCCTACTTCCTGCTTGATTGATCTTGATGATATGAGTATTACAAGAGTTGATCTACCACGAGATCGTAGAGGCTAAAAGCTAGCCTATGGTATGATTGTTGTGGTCCTACGGACTAAACCCTCCGGTTTATATAGACACCGGAGGAGGCTAGGGTTACACAGAGTCGGTTACAAGGGAGGAGATCTACATATCCGTATTGCCAAGCTTGCCTTCCACGCCAAGGAGAGTCCCATCCGGACACGGGACGAAGTCTTCAATCTTTTATCTTCATAGTCCAACAGTCCGGTCAAAGGATATAGTATGGCTGTCCGAGGACCCCCCCTAATCTAGAACTCCCTCAGTAGCCCCTGAACCACGCTTCAATGACGATGAGTCCGGCGCGCAGATTGTCTTCGGCATTGCAAGGCGGGTTCTTCTCCAAATTTGAGTACCTGTTGAGTAGTGTCCGGCCTCCCATAAATGTTGCACTCCTTGGCTTCCGCGCCTAATAATGGCTACCTTCCACGTGTCGAGCGAATGCGAGAAGCCGGGGCGTATTTACATTTGCCACCCTAGCCATGTGAGTAAATCGTCTATTAAAGAGACGGGGATTCTCAGATCCAGATCACACCATCCTCCCACAGCGAGTATCCATCGGAGCGCACCTAGAAAAATTCATTCCAACATGGCCGGCCATCGCAGCTCCTCCTCTCGCTCCCGTAGCCCTAAGCCCGGCAATTGGAAGGAGTGTTCCGTCCCCCACAGCCAATTAGTAGAGTTCTGAGACATGTGGATTTCTCCTCCAGCGATATGGTCCCTGCTCGAGCCGGGCTCGCCACCTACAATGGCGGGGAGCAAGCGGAGAGCTTTCCCAACCCATCCATGGGGGAGTGGGTATGCCTTGTCCCTTACTTATTAAGAGGGCTCGGATTTCCAATTCATCCGTTCCTCCGCGGGCTCCTGGAGTTCTACGGCCTCCAGCTGCATAATTTTACCCCCGCCTCCATATTACACATCGCCGTCTATGTCGCCCTTTGCAAGCTGTTTCTGGGCTGCAAAGCTCATTTCGAGCTATGGAAGAGGCTATTCTGCCTCGTACCCCGTACACAGGAGGGGTCAATATACCAAGTGGGCGGAGCCGAAATATGGCGCATCGCCGGGACCGGATACCTGTCCGGTACTCCGAAGCAGACATCCGAAGACTGGCCTTCGGAGTGGTTTTATATGGAGGACGTCCCCCTTCCGGGCCCTATTCGGATGGGCCTTCCTGAGTTCGACAATGCTCCCCTGAAGAAACGCCGCAGTTGGCGCCCTCGGAGCCCTCAGGAGGAAGATAACGGGGAAGTCCTTTACCTGATGGGTCGGATACAGATGTTGGCCCAGTCAGGATTGACAGTAATCGAAGTTATGTCAATACTAGTCGTCAACCCGTGCTGCTGCACGGGCTAGTACTTTCAAAAGAGAAGAGTAAATTATTAACTCTCTGCATAATATATTTTTGCCCAACTTATTAACTGGCTTAGAAAGATAATTGTTCACAACCGTGGAAAAAATATATTTCCTTTTGTTACTCTTTAGAGCGTGGCTTACCTTGTGATATGTGTTATATAAATACTTTTGGTTTAACAAACATATTACCCAAATTGTTTTCAATGGATAGATCATATATAAGCAAACACATAACTGCTCTTAGCCTTTCTATGTAGTAGTTGTTGCTGCATATGTAAGGAACACATAATGCAGACAAAGATGGATTAGGTTTTAATCCATTTTTATTAATTAATGTTATATTTTCTTGTTGTTCTATAAAAAGGATGAACATATTTCGCTAAGATTAATAATGGATCCGGATTACTTAATCACTATCAAGGAGTTTTATTATTAAACAAATATAAAATGCTTTCAGATTAACAGGAGATCTTCCATAAGCCATTCAGCACGGTAATCAAACCCTCACGTGTTACTGTGTATGATGGGCATTTTACGTAAGTGTGGACCTTCGAGGGACCCATCCAGTCCGTGGAATAGGTATCTCATGGAAGATGTACTAATATGACTACATGGCACTGGCATTACTCTTCACCATTCCGCACCTTCGATAAACAAAATAATCAAAGAAGTGAATTAGCTAAATATGGGGGAAAGGCATGGAGGGAGCTTTATAAAAAAAATTATATTGTTAGTTGGTGCCAATATTGATATTGAACGTATTGTTTGAAAATATTACATTTTACAAATCATATAATTGCAATAATCTGTTCCATTAATTTAAAACATATTGTTAGCCCAAGTTTTATTTTTCTTATGTGGAAGCAAAATTCATGAATTTCAAATCATATAGTTGTACTAATCTATTCCATTAATCTAAAAATATGATTAGACAAAGTGTTGTTTTCTTTTGCGAAACAAAATTGTTGGACATTTGAATTTATTAATATGAAGATCTATAAATTTTCAAGAACCGGATGAGTAATCAAAATTAGTCCTTTTAATATGTGCTGGATATAGAACAGAACAATTTGAAAGTGTGTAGGTGTATCTTCACTTAGTTCTGATTTTTTTAATGCATTAACTATTTGCTCGGGTGTAGATTGGTATTGATCAATTTTAGATAATCTATTGGACATGCTGCACTTTAAGAAAACGAAAAGCACATGTATATTTTTTGTTGTGTTGAATCGCATCGGCGCGGTTTACATACTAAGGAATATAAAAAGGGTTGTAACTTAGAAATCTGAGCACATTAATGACCTCATCTATAATCCAAAGGTTTTGATTATTGTATGACCACTACGGATAAAGCTCTCCTTTCCTAACGAAACATGCTACTATTTGCATCGATGCTAATCAAACTTAGCTTTAAACTAAATTGCATAGTTCCTATTGACGTGAACTGGAAAAGATGAGTGCAAGCTGTGAGTCCGGGACAGGACAAACCTGGTGAAAGACCATCTATGTAATCACTTGGTTGGGCACTCACTTCGTCAAACACATCGAAGGTGTGTACATCTGCGGATCTGCCGTACAATTCTTGTATACCACCTGTGTGCAGCGAACCCAGCGGAATGCAGCTGTCAAAAGTTTGAAAAGGAGAGAAAGAGACTCCTATTTAGTTGGGTCAACCTCACCACGCCCGAGGATGGTGGAGCAAAGTGGAAGTCCTACCCTAATCTGCTGCCAAGAGCGTAACGTCATATTCAATGGAGCAAAGAGCGATTGATGCCCTAGAGATCGAGGTCGATCGATGCGAGATCCTGTTAGGGTGAAGCAGTTTAGTGGCTACGGTGGCATTGAAGTGGAAGAAGCGGCGCCGAGATGTATTTTTTGTAAGCGTCGCCGAGATTGTTGCGAGATATCGTGATGGTGGGCCGTCAAGAGTCCTAATTCATAGTTTCCTCGTTGGGTACTCGGCTTGGTGACGATCTCTATCCGACAAAAGAACGGAGAAGGGATCTAGCAAGGGTGAGGAAGAGAACAGAGGAGGAGACCGATCTGGCATGCAGTGGCACCTAGAGAAGGCTACGGTGACAATGAATCCGGGAGAACACTTGAGGGTTGCAAGGTTGAGCCATCACGGAAGATTCGAGGGCAAGAAAGACAGTAAATTATCAGACCTTTGGATGAAGGAGGTCCTGCAGCAGCAGAGAGCACACAGCCAGCCGCCATGAGGAAGAGATGGTGCATCTATTTTTCTGTCTTGGAAGTGAAACGAACTTGTACTACAGGTCGTATAGGCTTTGCGTGGGCGAGGAAGGTACTTAATCTAATGGCTATACATGTGCAGGTTGGGATACTTTTTTTTATATGTGCAGGTTGATCTACTTGATGGAACGTGTGCAGGTTGGGTCAGCTTTACACGTGCAGTTTTAGTCTTTTATTTTGCAGCATCATTAATGTAAATCATAGTGTGGGTTGGGCTAGTTTTTTATATATGTGCAGGTTGACCTACTTGATGGAACGTGTGCAGGTTGGGTTAGGTCTACACGTGTAGTTTTAGTCTTTTATTTTGCAGCATGAGTAACATAAATCGTAGGGCTAAAATAGATCAATTATATAGATTGAATGGCTAAGATAATTTTAATGATGTGGATTAGCATAGAAGCTCATATGGTGCCTCCGGTTAGTAAATATAAGATATAAGATAAGATGTATAATGCGGGGGGTGCAGCCACTTCAATATCGGGGGCAACCCATGTGGCACTTCAATGGAGAAGACGATGCCACCCGCTGCGGTTGTAAGGGACCGGACTCAGTCGCCGCTCTAGCAAAAATTATGTCCGATTTGTACAAAGGAAAGGAAGAGGAGTTCATCCGCATCAAGCCACGGGATGGATTCTCCATGTACAACCCTTCAAGCTGGGTGAGCTGCTACTTTTTCCTCTAGACCTTCCCGCATTCTTTGTCATAAATACTTACCTTGCTACTTCATAGCAGGAGCTGCGAAAAGCTGTGAGGGAGGTCCACAGCCCGCCTCCACAACCAGAGGACCCTGACCGGGCCCTCGACCCCGGACTCGAAGAGGATCCGGACATATTTGTGGAGCTGATTGACAGGACGTTCTATCAATTGAGCTGCGATGATGCCATGGTGGCCATCATAGCCGATTATCCTGGACTAGTCCCTGCATCGCATGTAAGTAAAACCGGAGTCCCAACTTCCGAGAAGGATCCCTTTTTCTGCACTTCACCTACCGCACACATATGGTGTCTTACAGGGAAGGCCCTCGGGACGCCATGCCGAACCCGCAGTGACTCACCAACAAGGGGCACCAAAGCCGGGTAGGCTTAAAAGGAAGGCGGTCATGACTGAGACGCCGTCGCAGAGGTACGAAAGAGAACCCCGCTCCGTGGTGGTCGTCTTTTGAAAATATAATAACGCCCATGTTTCCTAGTAGGAAAAATGCTCGCCGGACTGTATCCGGAGAGGTTGCCGGTCCCACCTCCACCAGTCGGGCTCTAGTGCCGGACATAAAGGCGGACGCTAACATGGGGCCAACGCTAGAGGTTCCTCCTACAGAGGATGCGGATAGGCTATCCGCTACAAATTCCGAAGTGGAGAGCGCCATGAATCACAGGCGTCACCGGGCCGTACTCCGTGACGCTTGTTTCTCCCAAGAGGCGTTCGACCTTCAACTCAGGAGACGCGTACATCCGAGCTGCTCAAAATGGTCTTGCCAGAGCTACGGACCAGTATGTAAAGGATATACGGGTAAGAAAATCTAATAATTATGTATATCAGTAGCCCCTGAGACTTGAAGCAGTTGGCACAACTGATTTAAGGATCATTGTTTGCATAGGTTCTTACGGAGAAGAATACCCAGTTGTCTCTAGAGCTGGACGAGTGCAAAGCCCAGCTTCAGGCCGCAATTGCCGCAGTAAAGGAGTCCGAGAAGGCCCCATCTGGTAACACTTATTGCAAAGAATGACAGGTACCAGGTAGTATACGGCATGCATGCAAGTCTAACAATAGATTCTGCAGATGACTCTGGAATGAATCCGGAGGTCGTGATAGGGGATGAGCTGCATGCTCAACGACAGCTAAAGGCTGGCAAGCGCGTGCTTACACGGGTTAGGCGAGAGAAAAACGATCTCCAAGACGCCAATATCCAGCTGGGCGTGGAACTGAAAGATGTTTGAGCCCAGCTTGCTGACTCCGTAAAGGAGAATAAGCGGCTTCGACGCAGAATTTTCAGTAAGTGCTTGAACGAACTTTTAAAGAGTTCGGCGAAGAAACCGGCTAACAGAGTTATGTCTGCAGGTATGCTAACGGGTCGTCCTGTAGAGGAGATGCCCGGGTCTGCAGGTGATCTTCTGCCAGGGCTCTCACAACTGCACGAACAAGTTCGGCAGGTGATGCAGGGCATTGCCCAAGCCTTGTGGCCATCCGCCTTCCCGCCAGGAGGCATGGGGGAGATTATAGAGAAGCTCAAGGGAGTGTGGCGTCGCTTCCGATTATGGAAGATATCGGCCTGCCGACAAGGTTCAAGGGAAGCCTGGGCCATGGTGAAGACGCGATATACCAAGGCTGACCCGAACGACATGGCCGAGGTCGGACCTGTGGGGCCCGATGGGAAAGAGATCCCCGTCAGTTTGGTGTATGACCAAGTAGAATTAGCCGCAAAGTATTCCCAACAGGATTGTAGGCTAGACAACCTGTTGGATGGTATAGAAGAAGAATTTAGTCATCCTAAGTGATTGTGTACTTCAAGTGACATGTATTGTCCCTAGCCGGATTGTAAATCATTTGTCATGGCGGACCTTTTCGCTTCGACCTCTAGACCCGACAGTCCGGACTGTATCCAAATACCCGCTCAGTTATAAAAAAATCGGGGTACGCGTGGAAACCAGGCGTAGGGGTCATAAGTGCTCGAACAGACAAGTACGCAACTAGCTATGTTATATTACATGGATAGTAAGAGACATCTTCCAGGGAGAATAGTTCCGTTAAGGGTTCCTTTCCCTGGGTATGCATGCCCTAATGTGCATGTCTGAACTGCGAAAAGAGATGCAGGATATAAACATCTGGGGGCATGTATTACAAATAAAGGTCGTCTTTTGTTCACCGACCGAGTATTCCCTTAAGAACGCTAGCTTTCGGCTTCACCCATTCTGAGGTACACATCCGGCTGACCCGGCAGTAACAATCACAGAGGTGCTCCCCTTATGCCCTAGCCGAATTAACGGGAACGTAGGGCATAAACACAAGAGCCAGGCAACCTAGCTTGGCCAAAACTTAAGTGATATCGATGCATATAATGGCGAAAAAAGGTACATGTGGAAGAATGACACATGTGTGGGGCATATAGCCCGGACAATAGTTATATTAAGCTTCTATATGAGAAGCCCCCAGGTATAATGAGCGCGGCTAGCACGTCAAGATTGTGTATTCAAGACACATTTTAGCCTTTTAAGGCATAGAGTCCGGCACTAGGCATAGAACCTTCGGAGTCTGGCTGTGTTCCATGGGTTTGGCTCGAGTCGATTGTCCGATGCATCCCGCAGGCGATACGCTCCACCGATTAGAACTTGGTCAATAACGAAGGGACCTTCACATTTGGGCTTGAGCTTGTTCTCTTTCTTCTCCGGTAGGCGTAGAACGAGTTCGCCGACGTTATAAGTTTGGGCCTGTACATCTCTGCTTTGATACCTTCGAGCCTGTTGCTGATAAAATGTGGAACGGGCTTTTGCTATGCCACGCTCCTCCTCCAAGGCGTCCAAACTGTCCTGCCGATCAAGCTCAGCTTCTTTCTCTTCGTACATGCGCACTCGAGGTGAGTCATGAATTATGTCGCAGGGCAGTACCGCCTCTGCGCCGTACACCATGAAAACGGTGTGTATCCGGTAGTGCGATTCGGCGTGGTCCGCAGCCCCCATAGTACGGAGTCGAGCTCCTCTACCCAGTGCGTATCTGATTCCTTTAAGGATCGCACTAATCTGGGTTTAATGCCGCTCATGATAAGACCATTTGCTCGCTCGACTTGACCGTTAGTTTGCGGGTGATAGGCAGAAGCATAATCGAGCTTAATGCCCATGTTGCTGCACCAAATTTTTACCTCGTCAGCTGTAAAGTTTGAGCCGTTATCGGTGATTATCTTTGTGGGGACGCCCGAACAGTGTACAACCCGGATATGAAGTCTATCACTGGTCTGGACTCGGTCGTTTTAACTGGTTTGGCTTCTATCCATTTGGTGAATTTATCCACCATGACCAATAAGTATTTTTCTTATGGCTTCCCCCTTTGAGGGGTCCGACCATATCAAGCCACCAAACCGCAAAGGGCCAAGTGATGGGGATTGTTCGGAGAGCGGTAGGCGGCATATGGCTTTGGTTTGCAAAAAGCTGGCAACCGACGCATCGTTGAACGAGATCATGTGCGTCTGCTCGGGCCGTCGGCCAGTAAAAACCTGTACGGAAGGCCTTGCTTACCAGGGCCCGGGCTGCGGCGTGATGGCCGCCAAGTCCAGCATGAATTTCTGCCAAAAGTTGCCATCCTTCTTCTTCGGAGATGCACCTTTGAAGGACTCCGGTAGCGCTTTTCTTATAAAGCTCTCCCTCGTGGACCTTGTAGGCTTTAGACAATCGCAAAATGCAACGTGCCTCGTTTGGGTCCTCAGGTAGTTTCTGCCTAGTTAGGTAGGCCAAGAAGGGTTCTGTCCATGGGGCAATGACAGCCATAATCACGTGGGCGGAAGGTGTTATTTCGGTGGTAGAGCCTCCGATTACGTCAGGGTGTTCGGGATCTGGCGTTGTGTCCGGGTCCGGACTATTATTTCTGGTCTCTCCTTCCCATACCACAGATGGCTTAAACAGCCTTTCCAAAAAGATATTAGGTGGAACCGGGTCGCGCTTAGCACCGATGCGGGCAAGGATATCTGCCGCCTGATTGTTTTCCCGGACCACATGGTGGAATTCAAGCCCCTCGAACCGAGCTGACATTTTGAGGACGGCGTTGCGCTAAGCCGCCATTTTTGGATCCTTGGCGTCGAAGTCTCCATTTATTTGAGATATTGTGAGGTTTGAATCCCCCCGCACCTCTAGGCGTTGAATGCCCATGGAGACTACCATCCGGAGGCCGTGTAACAGGGCCTCCTATTCTACTGCGTTGTTAGAGTCTGTGTATAATATTTGGAGTACATACTTGATTATATCTCCGGTGGGGGATGTCAGGACGACACCAGCCCCCAGACCTGCCAGCATTTTAGAGCAGTCAAAGTGCATTATCCAATTGGAGTATGCGCCGTACTCTTTAGGGAGTTCGGCTTCTGTCCATTCGGCGACGAAATCGGCCAGTACTTGTGACTTAATGGCTCGCCGTGGTTTGTATATTATGTCTAACGGGAGGAGCTCAATAGCCCATTTAGCAATCTGGCCCGTGTCTTCACGATTGTTTATTATGTCGTTGAGTGGTACTTCAGACGCCACCGTAATTGAACACTCTTGAAAGTAGTGTCGTAGTTTCTGGGATGCCATGAAGACCGCGTATGCTATCTTTTGATAATGTGGGTACCGTGATTTGCATGGAGTGAGGACAGTGGATACATAGTATAACGGCTCTTGAAGCGGGAACTTATGTCCGTCCGTGCGTAGATTCGACGACGAAGCATCGCACTTACAACTTGGTGTGTTGCCGCTATATATAACAGCATTGGTTCTCCTACATTTGGCGCGCCAAGATTGGGTTTATGGCCAAACGGCTTTTATTTCCTCTAGCCGGCCGTGGCGCATCAAATCCACTCAAAGTGTTCAAAAGCGTCGAAGAAGGCGATAAAGAGGCGATGCCTTTTCCCTAATCGGGAGATGAAGCGGCTTAAGGCAGCCACGCATCCAGTTAGTTTCTGGATTTGCTTGAGATCTGTTGGGATGGCCAACTGTGACAGAGCTCTAATTTTAGCTGGATTTGCTTTGATCCCTCTGTTGGAGACGATGAAGCCTAAGAGCTTTCCGGCGGGCACGCTGAAGATGCATTTTTCCGGATTGTGCTTAATGTCGTATGTTCGGAGATTATTGAGCGTGAGCCTCAAGTCGTCTATTAAGGATTCGACGTGTCTGGTTTTAACGACCACATCGTCTACGTATGCCTCCACTGTTTTGCCGATCTGTGTCTCCAAGCATGTCTGAATCATGCGTTGATAGGTTGCACTGGCATTTTTTAGCCCGAAAGGCATGGTGTTGAAACAGAAGGGACTGTATGGAGTGATAAATGTCATTGCGGCTTGATCGGACTCCGCCATCTTAATTTGATGGTATCCGGAGTATGCGTCGAGGAAACACAATGAGTCGTGTCCTGCGGTAGCGTCGATAATTTGATCGATGCGAGGGAGGGGGAAGGGATCCTTGGGGCCAGCCTTGTTAAGGTCCTTGAAGTCGACACATAGGTGCCAGGATTTGTCCTTCATTGGTACCATCACCAGGTTTGCTAGCCAGTCCGGATGTTTTATTTCTCAGATGAATCCGGCCTCCAGTAACTTGGCTAGCTCTTCTCCCATGGCTTGTCGCTTAGGTTCAGAGAAACGCCCAAGAGTCTGCTTGACCGGCTTGAACCCCTTTAGAATGTTAAGGCTATGCTCGGCTAGCCTGCGTGGGATTCCTGGCATGTCTGAAGGATGCCAGGCGAAGATGTCCCAATTTTCGCGCAAGAACTCCCGTAGTGCGGCGTCTACTGTGGGGTTTAATTGTGCCGCGATGGATGCTGTTTTGGTAGGGTCCGTTGGGTGGACCTGGAATTTGACTTTTCATTCGCTGGTTTAAAAGAGGTGGATTTGGATCTTTTGTCGAGTATCACATCGTCCCTGTCCACTGTGGAGCGCAGCGCTGTCAGTTCTTCGGTCGCGAGGGCTTCAGATAACGCCTCAAGGGCTAGTGCGGCGGTTTTATTCTCGGCGTGGAGTGCTATGTCCGGATCACTAGCTAGAGTGATGATGCCATTGGGCCCGGGCATTTTGAGCTTCATGTACCCGTAATGGGGTATAGCTTGGAAGATCATGAATGCCTCCCGCCATAAAAGGGCGTGGTATCCGCTACTGAACAGGGCCACATGGAATGTGATTTCTTCGGACCTATAATTCTCCGCGTGCCAAATACCACGTCTAGTGTGATTTTTCCCGCGCAGCGTGCCTCCCGACTAGGGATGATTGCTCTGAAGGTCATGCTGCTTTGCTCAATGCGGCTCCTGTCTATTTCCATTTTGCTAAAAGTCTCCTCATAAATGAGGTTTAATCCAGTGCCGCCGTCCATTAGCACTTTAGTAAGCCGAAAGCCGTCAACAATTGGACTAAGGACCAAGGCGGCTGGTGCTTGGGTTGTTCGGAATTTAGGTTCATCACTGGCATTGAAGGTGATAGTCGTATCGCTCCATGGATTTATTGCTGCTACATGGCAGACTTCGGCAAGGCTACGGAGTGCTCGCTTACGCCTATTATTTGAGGCGAAGGTCTCGAAGACTGTCAATATTGTATTGCTGTTTTCCGCGGGATTGTGCTCTGCAGTGTTGCTGATGAGGAGATCCTCACCGCTCTAGGCCACCTGCCGGAGTACCCAACATGCTCTAAGGCTGTGTGTTGGCATGGTATCCGCTGTACTGTGAATTTTGCATGGCCGTTAAGCCATCCCTCCAATACAATTCTGTGCCCTGTAATGGGCTTTTGTTTCTTTGTAATTGGGTCGGGTGACTTACGAGAGTACACCCTTTTAGTTCGGACGGGGGGTTTTGTGAGAGCCGGAGGATCCCAAAATTTTGTTTGGGTTTTCCAGGCGCTTTCCATCGCACAGTACTTCCGTACTATGGCCACCAAGTCAGCGAAGTGTGCTATGTCACGACGACTTATGGTGTTGAGGACTCCCTTGTCCGTGCAATTATTGCAAAAGAATGAGATTGTGTCTTCCTCGCGATAGTCCTTAACATTGCTCATTACAAGGAGGAATCTGGCCCAATAGTGGTGTACTGTCTCTTGGGGCTCTTGTCTAATGTGGGAAAGATTGCTTATATCTGGGTGGGTGGGTGGATTTAAGTCCGAACCCTGACCCAATCTGAGACCCAGGGGCGGAGGAGTTTCCGAGCTTGGCAGTTCGGGCTCCGGGATGTTGCTCAACAGGTCTGGCCCAGTGCCTGATTCTAGGTTCAAGGTTTGGCCCATGTCCTCCCGTGGACGGGTATCCGGCTCGGAGAGCTCAGAAATCCGTACATAGTTTGTCCTCAAGATAGAGGAAGAATCACTGCATTGCTCCTCTACCACCGCTATCTGATGGGTGATCGGCAGGGAGTTAATCTCCCTTTGGTCGGGTTTAAACCGGATCTGATCATAGTCTGTAGCGACTCCCAAGGCGGCAATGCGATCCAAGAGCTTGTTCAAGGAAGAGAGCTCCATTGGATCCAACTGCTCGGCGAATTCCGAGCCGATGTGGAGACTGTTTTTGATGACCCGAGAAGTCATCATCGGCGCTGCGGCCGAACAGGCGGTCATGACAAAACAGCCTAGCCGGAGAGTTTGGCCTATAGCCAGGGCTCCCCCAGAGGTGATATTGTCCTTGACAACGGGACGAGCCATCCAACCTTATGGTGACAGCACAGTAGAACTCTCAATGAAAGCACCAATGTCGGTGTCAAAACCGGCGGATCTCGGGTAGGGGGTCCCGAACTGTGCGTCTAAGGCGGATGGTAATAGGAGGTGGGGGACACGATGTTTACCCAGGTTCGGGCCCTCTTGATGGAGGTAATACCCTACTTCCTGCTTGATTGATCTTGATGATATGAGTATTACAAGAGTTGATCTACCACGAGATCGTAGAGGCTAAACCCTAGAAGCTAGCCTATGGTATGATTGTTGTTGTCCTATGGACTAAACCCTCCGGTTTATACAGACACCGGAGGAGGCTAGGGTTACACAGAGTCGATTACAAGGGAGGAGATCTACATATCCGTATTGCCAAGGTTGCCTTCCACGCCAAGCAGAGTCCCATCCGGACACGGGACGAAGTCTTCAATCTTGTATCTTCATAGTCCAACAGTCCGGCCAAAGGATATAGTCCGGCTGTCCAAGGACCCCCTAATCCAGGACTCCCTCACCCGCCTCAGCCACAGCGTATCCGCTCGCGTGCCGAGGCCCGGTGGTGGCGGGCCCAGCCTGAAGTCGCGTCCCATCACGCGCGTGGGCTGGCAGGCTGGCCCGGCTGGCTGACACCACGTGGCACACCCACGACGGGTGGCGGGCCTAGAAGCTTAGCTAACACGCCACCTAGTTCCCGCCGTTGCGTTCGAAGTTTAAGACAAACCCGACTGGACGTGGCCGACTCCTGCCAGCCGGCTTACTAGCAGTCGGATGAAGCTTCCTTCCAGAGCATCGGGAGGAGGAAACTGTTGAGGCTCCTCGGCTTCTCAGCCGCGGGATCTCTCCAGCTTCAGGGACTACTGTCGGAGTAATGGGCCACGGGTAGCCTAACCCGAGTCCCAAAACCTTTCAAGACATCGTGATGTAGGGCGGAACCCTAGGTGGACGATCTTTCATGTTTGGAGAGGATCCCTACGAGGAACACGAAGAACGAGCGGAAGAGCAGGAGGGAAATCACGGGGAAAACGCAAGAGAATCACTCAAAACAACAAGATTCGATTACACATGCGCTAGATCGATGAACACAAAGAGAGATACACGATCCACGATCAACAAAGGACGATACAAGAGGTAACCGGGTTCTTCTCCGTGAGGAGGTCTTGACGGGGCCACCCAAGAGGGGGTCTTGAATCCGCTTGGAAGGATCTTCTCCGGTGGAGGCACGTCTCCGAGGAGAAGGTAACCAAGTGGATGAGCAAAGCTCTCACACAAACATGAGCTAATCCTTTGCTAACCCTAACTAGGAGGAGGTGGAGGAGTATATATAGTCTAGGCGAATGAAAGGGTAAGTGGCTTCGTCCCAACACACGAGCGGGCACACAGGCGTCGGACGTCCGACAGGTACCGGACGTCCGGTGGATCGCGAGGGTCCGGTCGTCCGGTGCATGTCGGACGTCTGTCGTTTTGGCTCTGGACAGGTGGTGTCGGACGTCCGGTCGGCGTCGGTCGTCCGGGCGCTGGAGATTGTCGGACGTCCGGTGTCTGGTGGTCATTCGGGCGCTGGGAGTTGTGGGACGTCCGGCGGCTCCGGTCGTCCGTAGATTCGGCTCGGGTGCTCAGGGCCCGGACGTCCGGGCTGGGCCGGGCGTCCGGTAGCTGTAGCTTCGCGCAGCTTCTTCTCTTGGTCCTTGTACTTGGCGTCCTCGCTAGATGTTCCATTGGATGTTGTGGCTTCGTGGCTTTCCTCCAAGTACCTTGTGTCAAATGGCGTATGTTCGAGGTCTCGTCATATGTCCACTTGGGGTTTGGAGAGTAGTCGGAATGTGCATGAGGATGAAGGTGGGATGCTCCGCATCACATCGGGGCCGACTGCGCCCCTCAAGACGTCAAGATGAAGCGCCACCTTCTGGTGGCTGGCTGGCTGAACGGTCGACTGCCAGAAGTCAGCCATGCTCAGGAAGCCGGCAACAAGACGGGCCGAGTCCTAGCAGGCGGCCTCCAGAGAGGCCGGCTCCTAGCAGTCGGCCCATGGCGCCGGCAAAGTCTGCGCCCCATTAAGAAGACAAGACGGGGCAAGGCTACAGTATAGCCCATCACCCCCGTATCCAGGGCCGGGCACGGCCAGAGTGCCCCGTACAGGCGGAGATCTCCGCCCGGCGTGGTGATACGTCTCCAACGTATCTATAATTTATGAAGTATTCATGCTATTATATTATCCATCTTGGATGTTTAATGGGCTTTACTATGCACTTTTATATTATTTTTGGCAATAACCTATTAACCCAGAGCCCAGTGCCAGTTTCTGTGTTTCCCTTGTTTCAGTGTTTCGCAGAAAAGGAATATCAAACGGAGTCCAAACGGAATGAAACCTTCAGAAAAGTTATTTTTGGAACGGAAGAAATCCAGGGACTTGGAGTGCACGTCAGGGAATCAACGAGGAGGGCATGAGGCAGGGGGTGCGCCCACCCCCCTGGGCGCGCCCTCTACCCTCATGGGGCCCTCGTGGCTCCCCAGACGTATTTCTTCCTCATATATATAACAATATACCCTAAAACCTTCGGGGAACATAATAGATCGGGAGTTCCGCCGCCGCAAGCCTCTGTAGCCACCAAAAACCAATCGGGACCCCTGCTCGCACCCGCCAAGGGGGGATCCTCACCGTGGCCATCTTCATCATCCCGGCGCTCTCCATGACGAGGAGGATTAGTTCACCCTCGGGCTGAGGGTATGTACTAGTAGCTATGTGTTTGATCTCTCTCTCTCTCTCTCTCTCTCTCTCTCTCTCATGTTCTTGATTTGGCACAATCTTGATGTATCGCGAGCTTTGCTATTATAGTTGGATCTTATGATGTTTCTCCCCCTCTACTCTATAGTAATTGATTGAGTTTTCCCTTTGAAGTTATCTTATCGGATTGAGTCTTTAATGATTTGAGAACACTTGATGTATGTCTTGAGTGGGATAACCGTGGTGACAATGGGTTATTCTATTGATTCACTTGATGTATGTTTTGGTGATCAGCTTGCGGGTTCCGCCCATGAACCTATGCATAGGGGTTGGCACACGTTTTCGTCTTGACTCTCCGGTAAAAACTTTGGGGCACTCTTTGAGGCTCTATGTGTTGGTTGAATAGATGAATCTGAGATTGTGTGATGCATATCGTATAATCATACCCACTAATACTTGAGGTGACATTGGAGTATCTAGGTGACATTAGGGTTTTGGTTGATGTGTGTCTTAAGGTGTTATTTTACTACGAAGTGTAGGGCTGTTTGTGACACTTATAGGAATAGCCCAATGGATTGATCGGAAAGAATAACTTTGAGGTGGTTTCGTACCCTACCATAATCTCTTCGTTTGTTCTCCGCTATTAGTGCCTTTGGAGTGACTCTTTGTTGCATGTTGAGGGATAGTTATGTGATCCAATTATGTTATTATTGTTGAGAGAACTTGCACTAGTGAAAGTATGAACCCTAGGCCTTGTTTCCTAGCATTGCAATACCGTTCATGCTCACTTTTATCACTTGCTACCTTGCTGTTTTTATATTTTTAGATTACGAAAACCTTTATCTACCATCCATATTGCACTTGTATCACCATCTCTTCGCCGAACTAGTGCACCTATACAATTTACCATTGTATTGGGTGTGTTGGGGACACAAGAGACTCTTTGTTATTTGGTTGCAGGGTTGCTTGAGAGAGACCATCTTCATTCTATGCCTCCCACGGATTGATAAACCTTAGGTCATCCACTTGAGGGAATTTTTCTACTGTCCTACAAACCTCTGCACTTGGAGGCCCAACAACGTCTACAAGAAGAAGGTTGCGTAGTAGACATCAAGCTCTTTTCTGGCGCCGTTGCCGGGGAGGTGAGTGCTTGAAGGTATATCTTTAGATCTTGCAATTGAATCTTTTAGTTTCTTGTTTTATCACTAGTTTAGTTTATAAAAGAAAACTACAAAAAATGGAATTAAGGTTGCCTCATATGCTTCATCTTTTTAATGTCTTTCGTGAAAATGATGGGAAGGAAAATTGTGCTCAAGTTCTAGAAGAAGAATTACATAGGATGCTTGGCATAAAATATGTGAATGATGAGCATGACTGCAATGTTGTTAGTATGAATTCTTTGAATACCCATGATGCTAATGATATGCAAAGCCACAAGCTTGGGGATGCTATGTTTGATGAAGATGATATTTTTTGTCCCCCAAGTTTTGATGAGCAAATTTATTATGATGATAGCATGCCTCCTATTTATGATGATTATATTGATGAAAGTGGGTTTGGAAGAGTGCCAACTTTAGGAAGTAATGATCCCACTATTTTGGAGGATGTTGAATCTTATTGTGATAATTACGAAAGTGGATTTGGAGATGTCATGACTTTATTTAGTGATGAATCCACTATTTCGGAAGAGGTTCCAATTGATTATGAGAACAAAGTTGCTATCTATGATGATTATTGTGATGACATGTATGCTATAAAGAATAATGATATCCATGAAACTTGTCATCATGATTTTAATTTTCAATTGGATTATGCCTCACATGATAATTATTTTGTTGAGTTTGCTCCCACTATTATTCATGAGAAGAAATTTGCTTATGTGGAGAGTAATAAAAATTCTATGCTTGTAGATCATGAAAAGAATGCTTTATGTGATGGTTATATTTTTGAATTTATTCATGATGCTACTGAGAATTATTATGAGGGAGGAACATATGCTTGTAGGAATTGCAATAATATCAAGTTTCCTCTCTATGTGCTTAAAGTTTTGAAGTTATGCTTGTTTTGCCTTCCTATGCTAGTTGATTATTGTTCACATAAATTGTTTGATCACAAAATCGCTATGCATAGTAAGTGGGTTAGACTTAAATGTGCTAGTCATATTCTTCATGATGCTCTCTTTATGTTTCAATTCCTATCTTTTATGTGAGCATCATTGAAATCATCATGCCTAGCTAGGGGCGTTAAACGATAGCGCTTGTTGGGAGGCAACCCAACTTTATTTTAGTTTCTTGCTTTTTGGCTCTTTTTAGGAATAAATAATCCATCTAGCTTCTGTTTAGATGTGGTTTTGTGTTTTAATTAGTGATTGTGCCAAGTAGAACCTTTGGGAAGACTTGGGTGAAGTCTTTATGATCATGCTGTAAAAAACAGAAACTTTAGCGCTCACGAGATTAGCTAAAACTTTTTACTTGAGAGTGATACTTAGTTGATTCTTTTTGAAGATGATTACTAGACAAATTCCTCAGGTACACCAATTTATTTTAGAATTTTTGGAGTTCCATAAGTATACGTTTGATACAGATTACTACAGACTGTTCTGTTTTTGACAGATTCTGTTTTTCGTGTGTTGTTTGCTTATTTTGATGAATCTATGGCTAGTAAAATAGTTTATAAACCATAGAGAAGTTGGAATACAGTATATTTAACACCAATACAAATAAATAATGAGTTCATTACAGTACCTTGAAGTGGTGTATTGTTTTCTTTCGCTAACGGAGCTTACGAGTTTTCTGTTGAGTTTTGTGTTGTGAAGTTTTCAAGTTTTGGGTAAATATTCGATGGACTATGGAATAAGGAGTGGCAAGAGCCTAAGTTTTGGGATGCCCAAGGCACCCCAAGGTAATATTCAAGGACAACCAAGAGCCTAAGCTTGGGGATGCCCCGGAAGGCATCCCCTCTTTCGTCTTTGTTCATCGGTAACTTTACTTGGAGCTATATTTTTATTCACCACATGATATGTGTTTTGCTTGGAGAGTCAATTTATTTTGTTAATATTTGCCTGATGTTATTTATAACAATGTTTTGCATCTTTTATTTCAATAAAAGTGGCATTGATAGCCTTTACTATGCCTATTTACAAGTCTACATGTTGCTGTTTGAAAACAGAAAGTTTACCGCTGTTGCAAAAATTCCCTAGGAAAGTCAGGATGTGATAAAATGTTGAAACCTTTTGCATAATAAGATCTGATAAATTTACTACAGTGGGAATTTTCTTTCATAATTTTTGGAGCTAGGGAATTATGGATCTTGCTGCATTCTTTACAGACTGTCCTGTTTAGGCAGATTGCTGTTATGTTTGCATTGTTTGCATATGTTTGCTTGTTTAATGATTCTATTTGAGGATAGGACTATTAAATATGCAGAGGCATTTAGTATGCAATGTTGAATAAGAATTTTAGTGATTTGCTACAGTAGAAAATGATAAGGTTTTTGCATTGGTTTATACTAACTTATCTCACGAGTTCTTGTTGAGTTTGGTGTGGATGAAGCTTTCGAGATTTAGGAAACCATGATATGAGTGGAATTAAGGAGACACAAAAGCTCAAGCTTGGGGATGCCCAAGGCACCCCAATATAATATTTCAAGAAGTCTCAAGCATCTAAGCTTGGGGATGCCCCAGTAGGCATCCCACCTTTCTTCTTCAACAATTATCGGTTAGTATCGGTTGATCCTAAGTTTTTGCTTCTTCACATGATGAGTGCTATCCTTGAAATGTCATTTTATTTTGTTTTGCTTGCTGTTTGAATAATATACCAAGATCTGAAATTCGTTAATGAGAGAGAGTCTTCACATAGCCAAATAATTATTTAACAACTCATTGATCTTCACTTATATATTTTTGGAGTAGTTTGTCATTTACTCGTGTGCTTCACTTATATCCTATGAGTCAATGGTTGAATGATTTGAATGTCATGAATCTGAAATTATATATGTTTCATATGCCTTTTCCATGGGGAGTAATGCCTTCACATATAAGAAGTAGAGGTGGTAAATTTTTTGAAGGTTAGCAAACATTGCATTGGTCACTTGAACAATTCATGAAAGAATATTGAAGGAAGAGAGATTTCACATATAAATATACTATCTTGGACATCTTTTGTAATTGTGAGCACTCATTAAAATATGACATGATAAAAGGTTGATGTTGGACAAGGAAGACAACGTAATGGGTTATGTTTTTTTATATCTGAAATAAAGTATATTTTCATGGATCGCCCAACGCGTTGAGCTTGCCTTTCCCCCTCATGCTAGCCAAATTCCTTGCACCAAGTAGAGATACTACTTGTGCTTCCAAACATCCCTTAAATCAGTATTGCCATGAGAGTCCACCATACCTACCTATGGATTGAGTAAGATCCTTCAAGTAAGTTGTCATCGGTGCATGCAATAAAAATTGCTCTCTAAATATGTATGATCTTTTAGTCTGGAGAAAATAAGCTTTATACGATCTTGTCATATGGAAAAAATAAAAGCGACGGACTGCATAATAAAGGTCCCTATCACAAGTGGCAATATAAAGTGACATTCCCTCGCATTAAGATTTTGTGCATCCAACTATAAAATCGCATGGCAACCTATCTTCCCTCTATGAAGGGCCTATCTTTTACTTTTATGCAAGAGTCATGGTGATCTTCACCTTTCCTTTTTTTCATTTTATCATTTGGCAAGCACCTCGTGTTGGAACGATTCTGATATATATCCAATTGGATGTAAGCGTCATGAACTATTATTGTTGACATTACCCTTGAGGTAAAAGGTTGGGAGGCGAATCTATAAGCCACTATCTTTCTCTGTGTCTGATTAAAACTTTGAACGCATAAATATCGCGTGAGTGTTAGCAATTGTGAAAGACTAAATGATAGTTGAGTATGTGAAGTTTGTTGAATCAAAGCTCTGACATAGACTCTTCCTGACAATAAGATGAATTGTAATTGTTTGATGACTAATAACACGGTTTGTTAGTTTTCAAGAAAGTTTATGATCTATACTTTAACATGTGAATAGTTTGTTACTTGATCATGAAAAGTTCTATGAGTTGAGCTACTGTTATATAATGATGCTAGAAAAGGTGATTGAAATTATCATTGATCAAACTTGTGCACCTGCTAGCATTCACACTTCATAAATTATTTTTTTTATCATTTACCTACTCGAGGACGAGCAGGAATTCAGCTTGGGGATGCTGATACGTCTCCAACGTATCTATAATTTATGAAGTATTCATGCTATTATATTATCCATCTTGGATGTTTAATGGGCTTTGCTATGCACTTTTATATTATTTTTGGGACTAACCTATTAACCCAGAGCCCAGTGCCAGTTTCGGTTTTTCCCTTGTTTCAGTGTTTCACAGAAAAGGAATATCAAACGGAGTCCAAACGGAATGGAACCTTCGGAAAAGTTATTTTTGGAACAGAAGCAATCCAGGGGACTTGGAGTGCACGTCACGGAATCAACGAGGAGGGCACGAGGCAGGGGGGCGCCCACCCCCCTGGGCGCACCCTCCACCCTCGTGGGGCCCTCGTGGCTCCCCTAACATATTTCTTCCTCCTAAAACCTTCGGGGAACATAATAGATCGGGAGTTCCGCCGCCGCAAGCCTCTATAGCCACCAAAAACCAATCGGGACCCTGTTCTGGCACCCTGCCGGAGGGGGGATCCCTCACCGACGGCCATCTTCATCATTCCGGCGCTCTCCACGACGAGGAGGGAGTAGTTCTCCCTCGGGGCTGAGGGTATGTACTAGTAGCTATGTGTTTGAGCTCTCTCTCTCTCTCTCTCTCTCTCTCTCTCTCTCTCTCTCTCTCTCTCTCTCTCTCTCTCTCTCGTGTTCTTGATTTGGCATGATCTTGATGTATTGCGAGCTTTACTATTATAGTTGGATCTTATGATGTTTCTCCCCCTCTACTCTCTTGTAATGGTTTGAGTTTTCCCTTTGAAGTTATCTTATTGGATTGAGTCTTTAATGATTTGAGAACACTTGATGTATGTCTTATGGGATAACCGTGGTGACAATGGGTTATTCTATTGATTCACTTGATGTATGTTTTGGTGATCAACTTATGGTTCCGCCCATGAACCTATGCATAAGGGTTGGCACACGTTTTCGTCTTGACTCTCCGGTAGAAACTTTGGGGCACTCTTTGAGGTTCTATGTGTTGGTTGAATAGATGAATCTGAGATTGTGTGATGCATATCGTATAATCATACCCACGGATACTTGAGGTGACATTGGAGTATCTAGGTGACATTAGGGTTTTGGTTGATGTGTGTCTTAAGGTGTTATTTTACTACGAAGTCTAGGGCTGTTTGTGACACTTATAGGAATAGCCCAATGGATTGATCGGAAAGAATAACTTTGAGGTGGTTTCGTACCCTACCATAATCTCTTCGTTTTTTCACCGCTATAAGTGACTTTGGAGTGACTCTTTGTTGCATGTTGAGGGATAGTTATGTGATACAATTATGTTATTATTGTTGAGAGAATTTGCACTAGTGAAAGTATGAACCCTAGGCCTTGTTTCCTAGCATTGGAATACCGTTTGCGCTCACTTTATCACTTGCTACCTTGCTGTTTTTATATTTTCAGATTACAAAAACCTTTATCTACCATCCATATTGCACTTGTATCACCATCTCTTCGCCGAACTAGTGCACCTATACAATTTACCATTGTATTGGGTGTGTTGGGGACACAAGAGACTCTTTGTTATTTGGTTGCAGGGTTGCTTGAGAGAGACCATCTTCATCCTACGCCTCCCATGGATTGATAAACCTTAGGTCATCCACTTGAGGGAAATTTGCTACTGTCCTACAAACCTCTGCACTTGGAGGCCCAACAATGTCTACAAGAAGAAGGTTGCGTAGTAGACATCACGTGGCACTGTTGCCACTCCGCCCCTGACGTCACTCCTGTCAGGCGGAGCCTTGTTCCCACGACCACCTGTCGGTACGGCCTGAAGGCGGCGGGCCCTACCAGGCAGCGAGAGCCCAGAAGACGGCGGAGGCTTGACCAGTCGTACCCAAGGGAGGCCGGCTTCTAGCAGTCGGCCCGCTCTTTCCCCTCGGGCCCACGCGCCATTAACCAGATAAGACGCGGAGTGGCTACAGTGATCTCGCGCCAGGCGGCAAGACTATAGCCACGCCCCCTTGACCAAGCGTGCATCATTAGCGTTGCGGCTACAGTAATCAGCAGCTGGCAAGACCCGCGAGCGGAGGAGGCGGCCTGTCGGCTCCGTACCAGACCAGGCGGCGGGCCCCAACAGCCGGCGGAGAAGCCGGCGACCAGAGAGACTGACAGTCGGGTCCTACACCCGACCAGATTACCATTGTACCCTTGGGGGGTAGGGCTATATAAACCCCCCAGGGCACCCATGCAAAGGGTTCCAACCTGTTAGAATTAGACTCACACCTAGGGGAGAAGAGAGCAAAGCCTTGCCTTCTTGTACCTCTAGCATACAGCTCGAGGAGCACCATTGTACTCACTAATGCCTTAGTGATCATGCGGAGACCCCGCAGAGCAGGACTAGGGGTGTTATCTCCTAGGAGAGCCCCGAACCTGGGTAAAGTGCGCCGGCGTTCGTGTCTACGCCTCATCCCGCTTCCAAGCACCGGCGGCGTTCTACTCGCTCCCACCATGATAAGCCATCCATTTGCATATGTCGCACCCAACCCCCGACAGCCTTGTACCCACGGGTATACCCATACCCTGCCCACGCGTGAACTAATGTTAAGTTGTCATCAATTAATTATGTATTTATCATGTGTCTCGTCTACTCCTCTTGATTTATAGGGGTCATGTACTCATCTACCTGTTATTGACCTGAGATAATTGATTTTTTGTCAAATGTGATATCAATGAGTGTAAAATTGTGAACAACTTGTGTACTATTTGTTCAACCCGATGAGTACCCAATGGGTATGAGTATGGGTAATGTTTCATACCCGTGGGTACGAGTATGGGTAGAATTTCGTACCTACTAACTATACGGGTATGTGTATGGTATTGCTCTACCCTGCACATACCCTGCCCATTGCCATCCTTAGACATCCCTCCCGCGTGGCTCGAATGTTGCTGCTCCCATCGCCTGGTGCGTCTCTCTTCATCCTCTTGGCCTCGTGGTGGTGATCTCAGTGAGGCAGTGTGGGTGGCGTCAAGACTGCGGCAGCGCATGCTGGTGGGGCAGCGAGATGGATGGTTGGCTTCGGCCCGGTTGGGCAGTGGGGTTTGGAGTGTGGGAGAAATCCCTTGCCGGCTCTTCCGGCTCCGATGAGGTGACACCTACGGGTGCCGCCATCCCTTCCTGGAGGGTGTCGGAGGTATCCATCCCCCACTACCTTCCGCGTGCCGTGGGAAACCCTAGGACACGTCCGGGCAGCAGTCTCGTCGGCACCGCATGCCTTCTTGGAGGTGTTGCTTGGTGCGCGGCGGATCGAAGCCTTGGTCCGCGTTAGGTCGATTCCGAAGGGCGTGGCGGTGGCGGGTCATCCGTGCTTTGTCGAGCTGTCGTTGTTGGCATTTGTTTCTTCTTATTTGTTCTTTCTCTTTTCTTTTGGGCTTGTTGTGCTACTCGCCCCAGCAAATGCCATGTGATCGGTGTCGGTTGCTTTGTAATGCAAAACAGGGGGAACCTATTTTTTGTTATAGCCCATTCCGATTACCCCTGGGTTTAATTGGCATATGTTGGTTGGCAGCTTACTAATATGATGTAGAGAAATGAAATATGCATTTTGCCCTTCTCATGAACCATGCCATTTTGTACACCTTTGGTGATACGGCCAATGTCATACCCGGAGTAACTTCAAATGTCGTCGCCACTCAAGTCAAACCAACTAAAGAGATGACAAGCAAAGCGAAACTTGTGCGAACAAATTTATTGCATGCTACTGAAAACCATCGAGGCATTGATGGGCGAATGCACTTTTTATGTGGCCCTGGAATTAGTATTTTGCCGAGTTCAAGGTCAACCTATATTGTTCCAGCCAAACGACCGAAACAAAAGTCGCAAATACAACATGTATGGCGACGGAGGGAAGTGTGGAGCAGCCTTGATGTTTCTGATATATCATGCAAAGAAGAACAGAGAAGAAGAAGTCGCGGACCTATGCATGGATTGACCCTCGAACAAGAAAACCAAGGGCAGGAGCCGAAACTACATAAGATCATTCCCACGTTCAGAACACCCCCTCAATGGATAAATGCATGTTCGTTTCAATCCCATGGAATAAGGAACGCACGTTACGTGCTAGATAAATACATGCATGCTAATTAGCAAAAATATTAATATATTATATTAGGAAGTTTCCTAAATAGTAGTTACGGTTGAGATTGGTTAGGACTTTTGTTTCTTTTTTCTAGTCCAAGTCTTGCACGACTTGTTTAGGCGTTGATTCTTTTTTTCCCTTTGGTGGAGCAGTCACATGGAGATGGCTATTTAACACGGGCCACGACCATTGTAACAGGGCAGATTAGTTTTTGTTTATCCATGAGTTATGAAAAAAGTCAGAAAATATCCATGTTTCGGACAACCCAATTATGAGTAGTTTCTGTGATTTTTCCATCGAGAAAATCTACTAGCGACGGAGGGTTGATCATCATATCAACGCCTACGTGCTGATCCGAGGGGATCGTTATTTTTGTTCATGTATTTTCGTACGCGAGTGAAAATTATTCTTAGAGGTTGCGAGGAGGAACGGAGGGAAGAACTGTTGATCAAGCATCGCCGTAAAAGATCGGGCCATCTACACGCACGAATTAGTGTCTCGCCGTTCGTGCCTCATCATTTGGTTATTCTCTAAAAAATGGATCATGGTGGACAATGCAAGCAAATACCTATTTGGTAACACGGCAAGGCTCGGGATTTAAGGTGAAATTTCTGTGTGTTTTTACGCTCCTATGCTCTTATAATATACTCCCTCCGTCCTATAATGTAAGACATTTTTTGACACTATACTAGTGTCAAAAAACGTCTTACATTATGGAACGGAGGGAGTACTAGACAACCAAATTACATTATCTTGAATTATTATGAGAAAATCTGATCGTACTATATGTTTCTTGTTTTTGTCTTAGAATGCATTCAATTCAGAAAACATGAAGATACTCTATAATGTGCTAGTTTTGCCGACTTTTCGTATCACATCAAAGGCCCATGAAAATATATAGTTGTGCTTGTTTTCATAGTTCTATAATTTCTTACTCCAAAAACCATTCTCCTAAATACTTCTATAAATTCCAATGTTTTAAATAGCGGGCTATGCAAAATAGCGGCGGGCCTTCAAATCAGCTATAGCGGGCTAAAGCGGGCAATTGCGGGTTATTTGTGAAGGCGACTATTTAGCGACACCCTGCTGAAAAGGCTATAGCGCAGCTATAGCCGGCTATTTGAAACTATGATAAATTCTCACGGCAAGTGGGTCCCAGTGTGTCAACACATGGTATAGGTCTTTTAGTTCCAACGAATTTGACCGAGTTTCACACACAAAAGAGAACTCCACCACAAATCCGACGTCAGATTTTTGGCCATGGTAAATTAAATGTTTTTCATGGCAATTTTTGTTTGTCAAGGACGATAAGTTTAGTTGGCAATCACGACAAATTCGTTTTAATTAACTTTTTTTTCTTCAGAAAATTGCCGTGCTCATAAACTACATTTGTCATCCTCACGCTAACTATGATTGTCGTGAAATAAACATTGTATTTGCCATGCTTAAAAAGTTGAGGTCAGATTTTTAGCATCACCGGAAAGAAGCTATACTTATTTCTGGGTAGATATTCATAGCCGTCCAATCATGATGTTTTCACCGGGGATAGGTGGGATGGCGTGGGGAAAGAGGGGGAGAGAAAAGCTGCGGTTTTTATCAACAAAATGGACACAGGTTGACGTAAGCAACCATCACAGTTAATACAGACACGCCATGGTAAATTTCAAATTTCAAATCGAATGGTAGTACAAGAAGAAGTGCATTCTCCGGAGTCCAGAAACCCCCTTGACCAAACGGGAACAAGCGCAGCGCATCCTCCACTCCAGACGAGCTCAGAAACCCCAACCCACCGAACCCCTCGGTCTCCTCCGCTTCCCTTCTCCGGCGACCTCTCTCCTCCCACCCAACACTGGTTCACCGCGACGCAGCGAACCAACCCACCAGCCACTCACCGCTCAGCTCCATCACTCAAGCCATGTTCTCGTCTCTGGCGCCGGCGGCGGCGGCCTCCAAGAACGCGGACGGCGACGACGGGCGCCGAAGCGGCCCGGCGTCGCCGGAGAGGCTGCGCCACATGCACGCGGACGTGGCCGAGCTGCTCCGGGCCAACACCACCCCACGCCGCCGGCGGGCGAAGAAGCCGGTGCCGGCCGCGCCCGGGGAGGAGCGCCGCCACGCGCGCTACGGCTGCGCGTTCGAGGAGGAGGCGCCGGCGGAGGGCGGGTTCGCGCCGCCCCAGATGGTGTGGGCGAAGGTGAAGGGCTACCCGCGGTGGCCGGGGCAGGTGTTCGACCCGGCGGACGCGTCGAAGCAAGCGCTGCGCGAGCGCAAGCGGGGGCCGAACGGGGCCGCCCTGGTCGCCTGCTTCGGGGACCGCTCCTTCGTGTGGGCCGGCGCGGCGGACCTCACCCCGCTCCGCCACGACTTCGCGCGCCTCGCCGCCGTCGGCCTCCGGAGCAACTACAAGGCCGAGTTCGCCCTCGCCCTGGACGACGCGCTGGCCGAGGTCGCCCGCCGCGTGGACACCGGTCTCTCCTGCTGGTGCCCGGGCGCCGCCGCTAGGAAGCAGGTGTTTCCGAACTCCGGCCTCCGTAAAGGCGCGTCCGGCGCCGCGGTGGACGCCGGCTTCGCCCGGGGCGCGCTCAGCTGCGAGGCGCTCGTCGAGTACGTCGGCGCGCTGGCGGTGGCGCCGGGGGAAGGCGCCGACAGGCTCGACCACGCCATCGCCGCGGCGCAGCTGGCAGCGTTCGACCGATGGAGAGGCAAGACCATCATCAAGTCCGCCGCGCCTGCAAGCCGCGCTACGACTCCCAAGAGGACGACAAGGGCAAGGGGCCCAGACGACGGCGTCGACGACGGCGGCATGGTGCTCTCCGCGACGCCGCGTGCACGCCGTGCAACTACCCCCAAGCGAGCAAGGCCCACGGGACAAGACGACGGCGCCACCATGGTGTTCTCTGCGACGCGCGCAAGCCACGCCACAACCCCCAGGAGGACGAGGGCAAGGGGGCAAGACGGCGGCGACGCCTCCGCCGGCAACCGGGTCATGACAAGGTGCGCGCGCGCGGCCGCCGCGGCGGACGCGGCCTTCGTTCGGAACGTGTTCCGCGGCGATGCGAGCGTGGCGCACTACGCCTCCGCGAAGGGCCTGACGCCGCATGCCGGAGCTGAGCGGCGCGACCTCGCCATCGCCGTCGCCACGCCGCAGCCGAGGGCCTTCGCCGCGTGGAGGGGCGCCCCAAGCCTCCTCCCCGACGAGCACACCGCGACCCACGACGCCACCGAGGCCGCCGCGAACGCCAAGGCTGCCATGGATGCCGCCGACGCCAAGATGGCAAGATCGACGGGAGGCGAGGACTCCGCCGGCGACCCCGGCAAGTGGAGGATGACGAGCTGTATCAGCTCAAGGGAGGACAACTCAGGCTGCGAGGACGACGTCGTCGACGATGATGCCACGGGATCGGAGTACTCCTCCGAGGCCCCGTCCCATGAGACGACGGTGAGCAGCAGCAGGTGGAAGGATCACGTGATTTTCCTGCTGATCCTGGTCATCGTTGTGCTCCTCTGCCGGCTGATGACGGAGTAGTATCGACATTAGATGATCTCGAGCTGAAACAAACTTCTCATTCATATGCGTGTGTGTGTGGTCCGAACGACAGACAAGCTGTAGGATCGATCGTTGGTTGTCTTTTGGTGTCATTTATCCGCATTCGAGACCACTAAGCTAAGCAACGATCATCTCTGGTCGAGCTTTTGTAGTATGTTGTGAAGGTCTCGAGCTCAAGTCTCTCCTCCATTTGCACTATGTGGTTCGAGTGACAGACGAGTTATAAGATGATTAGCTATCTTCTTTCATGGCATTTATCTGCAGTTTATTCATATGAAACCATCATTGGAGATCAGATGAGTAAACTGAACAAGGTTCATTTCATCGAGCTGGTGTGGTGAAAAAGATTGCAAAGTTGTCCTGCATGATTGCAAAGCGAACGCGGCTTGAAGAAGGAAGATCGTATCGCTGATGCCGTTCAGAACTCTTAATAAAGGACGCAGAGCCGGCAGGCGATCTTTGCAGCAACATTTTGGTTTTTGAACGTGATGGCAGTAAATGGTTGCGACGCACAAGCTGACAAGAAGCCACACACAAGTACTGTGAGGGAGAAGATACGGGGGCAGCAATGGAGCTTGGCTTTGATCTCATCGGGTGGGGTGGGTGGATGTACAGTAAAGCAGATGCTTCTGCAACCTATCTATCTGCGCCTGTGCAGCAGCAGCAGGGGGCCAAAAGTTGCTCATCTTTGGCCTGGGTGAAAGTCTGAAAGAAACAAGAAACAAGAAAAGAAAATTTAGCTCTTTGTTTGTACCGTGGGGTTGAGAGAGACGGAAGTAGGAAAGACAGAGCAACAACCGCAAGTAATGTCAGGTTTTGTGAGGAAGATAACAATTTTTCTGAACTGTTGTTGCCGTGAAACTGTGAGTAAAAACCAAGGGCTATGGTGTTGGAAAGACGTTTCACCAAAAGCTACTACACTGTTTCACCGTGGATTGATTGCTGACATGGTGCCATGACCCATGAGTCCATGAACCAACCATCCAACTAACCAGCGGACCGGCTGCTGCTGCTGCTGCAGCAGGCGCAGACAGGAGTTGGGAGGTGACAGTACTATGTACCATGCCTTTTGCTTTCTGCGGCAAAATCGATAAATTTAACCTATCGACGAAATCAAATCATTGTCCGTGAAACTATTTCACGCGGCTGATCTTTTTGTGTGACGCTCAACACGAAGACGTCACATTACACTGTGCAACGCCTTATAGATAGGCGCTACACGCCTGGCCAGCATCGTATCCGTGTGATCCGAAAATTACTAAGTCAGTGTGCAGCGCCTGAGAGCTAAGCGCCACACTATACAGTGTAGCGCCTAGCTTCTAGGCGTTATACTAGTGGTTGCTTCATTTTATAGTGCAACCACTAGTGCAACGCCTCAGAGCTAGGCGCCACACTATACAGTGCAGCGCCTAGCTCTTAGGCTCTGCACAACGACTTAGTAATTTTAGGCAGTCTGGGGTGCAACGCTGGCCAGGCGTGTAGCGCTCATCGTGAGGCGTTGCACAGTGTAGTATGGCGCCTTTATGTCGGGCGTCACACAAAAAGGTCAGCGGCGTGAAATGGTTTCACAGGCAGTTCTTTCTGTAATTTGATTTCGTCCACAGGTCAAATTTATCAAATTTGCCGCTTTCTGCCTTCCCCTTGTTTTGAAACGGACGGGTTTCTTCTTCTGGCTTTTTTCCCATCTTTTGTTCATTGGCAGTTGCCCAGTTGCCCCTCTCTCGTCTGATTCCTTGACAACTCTTCCCAGATGGACAGCTGCTGCATACCACCACGCCATAGTAGCATCGTTTTCTTTTATGCTGAAAAACAGTAAGAGCAACTCCAACGGGCCGACCCAAAACAGGCATGAACTAGGGCCGCTGGCCTGATGAACTAGGGCTTGGCATCTGAAACATTGCTCTCTTTTTAAGATGAAGGCGGACAAAATGAGGCAAACGGATGTGGCCGTGTGCTGGGCGAATAGTCACCGCATCCCAGGACACGCCCGGACACGTTCTCATTGCCCTACCCAAACGGACGAAATCCGGACAAAACGAACGTCCGTTTGGGGTCGCGCGATGGAGTTGGCCTCATGGTGGATCGAGTCCACTGGTATCAATTTCATGCGACCAATATCATGCTAAAAATGTACAAATTTCAGGAAAATTTGTCTGGACATTCTGGATTGAGAGGGACATGGAAAAGCTCTCCTTTGGAGTACCATGGCGGATGGGGTTGAGAGGGACAGCAGTTCACTTGCACGGATGGATAGCCACAGCCGCATGTAATGCCAAGTTAACTGAGCCACACACACGCGGTGAAGTTAACTGAGCCAAATTTACACTGGTTTTGTAAAGGAGATTCACAATTCTTAAGTGCTTGCTTGAAAGAGACAATATTTCTCCCCGTTCACCGAAGCACCGCCACTGTTTCACCGGTGTAGCCATGAGATGAACCCGCCCGGTGCTTCCGTGCTTGAGATGGACGTCACACGAGCCAGCCAGCCAGCAGCAGGTGCAGACAGGACAGGAGATCGCCATCTTGTGGCAGTTCCTACCACGCTTTGCTTTTGCTTTCTGATGAAACGGATTGCTTCTTTCTTTGTGGCAGACCCCCTTCCCATCTTTTGCTTTATGATGGCAGAAACAAGCCCGGTTGCCTCTGCCGTGAACTGATCCGCAACAGTGCACTGATGGAATTTTACTTCATGTCTGATCAATCCCCAGCAAGTACGGCTGCATGCCAACAGCGAAATCTTTCTTTGATGGTCAAAAAAGTAGTAGCAGTAGAATGCAATGACATGGGACTACTTTCTTTTATGGTGAAAAAAGGAGTCGATTGGTATCAGCTCCATGTGACTAATAATATCATGCTAAAAAAGTGCAAATGAAATAAAATTGACTGGATATTCTTGGTTATAATCTGACGGGGGTAAAAGCATCTACAGCCGCGGTGAGTTAATAACTCGGACACTTAAACGCTCGTGGACGCGTCTGGCACGCCTCATATTTCGCTTTTCACATTCACGTATCTCATATCCGGCATCTTATATCCATATTATACATACAACGTGAGCTATTCTACATGATCAAACAACGGCAACAAAATCCGCTGCAAACGGACAACGAAATCCGCTGCGAGCTTCACATCATCCAAAAGATCATCTGAGTTCTTCGTTAAACAAGTTCTTAAACATCAACAACTAAAAACAATATAAACAAAAGAAGAGGTGCGGGATCACCACTTTCGCACTGGCGCGGAGTTGCCGGCAACGCTGCAGATCCGGAGCTGCCCCCCGGTGTCCACCTTGGACTGCTCCAAGGCAAAGCGGAGGGCCAGCTCCTCATCGTACTCGAGGTCGGAGCCGGAGTGGCCGTTGGAGCTCGACATTGCTCTCGATTGGATTGGAATGCGGGAGGGAAGAGGACAGGACGGAGTGAGAGAGGCGAGTGGATGAGCTAGGGTTTGAAGCTGGAAGCCGGATTAGCGACTACGTGGGACAACTGTGGGGTCGGTGGTGTGCCGGGCCTATCAGCCCTGTTTGCCACATATTTGCCCTAGATTTGGGCTGCATACGAGAGGCGCCAGACAGCCCTGACGTTTGAGGCTAGTTTGAGACATCTGGGTGAGTCAATTTTTTGTGCCCGGGCGTTTGAGATACGGGCGTCAGGCTCCAGATGCTCTAACATTAATAGGAGTAGTTGATCATACGAAATCAATCTTGCTTTTCCAAGCTCAAAGTGAATGGCATGCACTGTTCATCATTGTACAAGGAGGTAATAGCACCAGGAGTCCCACAACTTGTCCTGGATGTGATGATTTGGTCCCAATCTTGCAAAAGGCAACTATTGAGTCCCACAACTTGCACCCAATGTGCAAATCTGGTCCCAGCCAATCGTAGCACGACAAGTGGCGCCTAGTCAGCACAGCCGGTCAGCCCAGCGCTTTTTGCATTTACCCCTTGGACTTAGCACTAATCAACCCTTTTCTACAAAGACCTTAGTTTAGCTGCTTGGGTATATTCCTGGGATATTCTACTCAGCCCACTCCACCCCACTCACTCATCTTTCTCTGCTCTCGACCATCTCCTGCTCCCCAGCTCGTCGCCGCCGTCCAGCTCGCCGCCGTTGTCCGTCCAGCTCGCCGCCATGGTGTCTTGGAGTGAAGGATCCAGCTCTTCGTCCGACGGGTACTCTGTCACAAGTGAGGTTAGCTCCAGCTCCAGTACAAACATACTCACTAGCATTTAGGGTTAGCAATGGGGAATTTTTGCTGACAACAATATTTTCTAGGCTCCTGCTGCTGCTACCATTTTCTGCTCTGAACGGACAGGCCTTGCTCCAGATCTTGCAGTTAGATGTGAACATCAGTGTGTCTGTGAGAAGTTAGTTTCCTTTGAATCAGTTGACAGTGGAAGGAGGTATCTTACTTGTGCACAAAAGGTTAGTAGATCTCAAGTTAAGGCCAGCAAATTTGTAATGTGTCATCTTACTGTCATGTGCATAATCTTGTAGTGTGGCATTTAACTGTGGATTAGTGCATCAATATAGTTTATTGAGGAAAATCAGTTCACTGAAGAAAACAGTATTTAGTCAACTGAAGTTTTGGTTATGCTAAGAATTGAGATAGTGCTGTAATAATAGATCAATAGTGGTACAAGATTTGCCATTTATCTAAAAATGTTTTCTTTCTTATTTTGTAGTAAATACCTAAATGCAACTTTGTGGAGTGGATTGACCCTGAATGGCCTGCCACTCTGAAGATGAGTTTAGCCAGGGTTTGGGGCATGTATCAAGATGAGAACAAGCTAAGGCTCAGGGAAATTGTAGTTAATGTTGAAGAGAATTTTAGGGTTGTGAAAGAGAAGGAACAGATGGAAAATGATCTAAGGTTTTTTAAACTAGATTTTGCTAAGATGGTGGCTGACAAGGAGCAGGCAATTACTGAATTGGGCAATGCAAGACTTGCTGTTTCTGACCTGAAGCAAGAGCTTGAGAAGAAGATGTCTGATAAATCTAGCACTACCATTCATCAGGTTGTGAGGGCTAAGGCAGAGAAAGAGAGGGATGAGATGAAGCAAAAGATGGACAACATGAAGGAACAGATGGACAACATGAAGGAAGAGTTGGACAAAGTTGTGTCACAGAGGGATAACCTGAAGAAGGAGAAGAAGAAACTTGAGTACATGATTGGTGATTTATTCAGGCACAAGGAGGAGAACAACAGCAAGATAAGGAGGTTGAAGGAGATCTTAGATGAATTTGAGTAATTCATTGCTGGTGTAATGCTGCCTTAAGATGGACCTTTTAATTAGTTGTATTCCTGTAGTGAACTTGGTTAATTTCCATGGCACTGAATATGTATGACTGCTCTAAGTTAACTTATTTCCTATATGTATGACTGCTCTGGATTTGTCTTAATTTAATGTTTAGTTAACTGAAGATTCAGTTATGTATGACTCCTCTGAATTTATCTTAATTTGAAGTTTCAGTTAACTGAAGATTCAGTTAACTTGGTTGAATTGACAGTGTAACTGAAGATTCAGTTAACTGAATTTGCTTTAGTTAACATGAGTTTAACTGAAGATGAGTTAACTGTATTTGTTTCAGTTAACATGTGTTAAACTGAAGATGTGTTTAACTAGTTGATACTAAGTACTTTTAGTTAATTACATTTGCATACCTGAAGATAGTGCCAGTGCATTGTTTATGTTACTGAAGATAACCCCTAAGATAACCTAAGATAACCTAAGATAAACCTAAGATTCAGTGACACTAAAAAGAGTTAAACCTACAGCAATATTATGTTAATATTCAGTTATCTGAATATCCAATTTCACTGAAGATTCAGTTAATATTCAGTTATCTGAATATCCAGTTCACTGAAGATTCAGTAAACCTAAGAGTTTCAGTTATGTTAAAAAGAGTTTAACCTAAGATTCAGTTAATATTCAGTTATCTGAATATCCGATTCATCAAGATTCGTGAATTGCAAATTCAGTTAAGATTATGAATTTGTTTCAGTTAACTAAAAGAGTCAAACCTACAAAGAGCAATGCAAACACAAGCAGAAGCAGCAAAGAAGATGACAAACACAGCTGCAGCAGCATTGTAACCAAAATTAACAGAACAAAATAGCAAGCATAGCAGCATTGCAACATAGCATCATCTGATCATCATAGCATAAGTTTCAGCAAACATTGCAGCAGGTCAAGCATAACTTTGCACCAGTTCCCACAGCAGATTACAAATAACTTATGTGCTGAACTTGTAAGCAGCACACCTAACTTAACTAAACGCAAAATAGCACTAACTTATATGCTGAACTTATAAGCAGCATACCTAACTACTTGACCTTCTTCTTCGCTCCTTCTTCAGTCGTTCTTCACATCTTCAGTCGCTTGAGACGCTCGGAGCGGCGCACCTCCACTGCAGAAGATCTCTTGTTGCCGATCCTTGCCGGCTCCGCCGCCGCGTCCTGCTTGGGCTCCTCCTCCACCAGCTCCTGCTTGACGATGTCAGGCACATCTGGGAGCACCTCCACATCAATCGGGAGGTCTCTGTCGCCCTCCCTGGCGTTGTGGACTGGCGCGACCATTTGGATCTCGTCCTCCTCCGCCTCTTCTTCGTCGTCTGATAGGACAACGAGCGACACCTCCACTGTGTCAGACAACGCATACGAGTCAGAGGAGTCCGAATCTCCTCTGTAGCCCGAGTCGTTGTCGGAGTCCACTTGCAGTACTCCGAGTCGGACGACAGAGAGACGTCGTCGTCGTCGATGTGGACGAGGGGCGCCGGCACAGGCAGGGCCAGAACCATGTCGTGGACGCGCTGCATCCTGGACCACACGTGCTTCGGATCCGGCTGCGGCTGCGGCGTGGTGGCGGACCTGTACATCCACCAACGCGCGCGCTGCCTCGGATCGTCAGAGCGCGTCTCCGCCATTGCGAAGCGGAGGATGTTGGCCGGAGGGGTACCTGGGCCTTCCACGAGAGCGCGCCTCTTCTCGTCGTCGGTCATCGCGTCGATGAGGCCCCGCGCGTGGTTCGTAAGCATGTCGACGCTGGGGAACCACCGGCCTATCTCCTAAAGCTCCGCGCGCACGACCTCGTCGTCGCCTGCCAGCTCGTCGACCATCCTCTGCCATGCAGGGTGGTTGTCCATGGCGTCGGCGGCGGTGTCGAGATGGCCGGCCAGGGTTTTCTTGGGTGGAGTGGGAGGTGGGGAGCATAGAGCCCGAGGCGTCATGAAACGGAAGTGGTGAGTGGGGGCGGTGGGTGGTGGGTGGTGGCCTCTTAATAGGAGTGGAAGAGCGAACGGCACCGCTCTGATTAGCACGTACAGTTTATCTTGGTATAACAACAGCGGCAATGAGTATCTACCAAGATCACTAGTACTAGCGCACTGGCAAGGAGTTCAAGTTATCAAACAAAAGGTCCTGGGTTCGATACCTAGGACAAACAATTTTTTTGTAAAATTATTTTTAATTAACTACAGTACTATTCACTCCAAAACAGATCAGTATTCAGTTAACAACAGCAGTATTCACTACAAAACTTTTTTTAAAGCTTTTTTTTAGTTCAAAGCAGCAAAATTCAGTTAACACTGGAAAATTCAGTTAACACTGGAAAATTCAGTTCAAAGCAGCAAAATTCAGTTGACACTGTAAAATTCAGTTCAAAGCAGCAAAATTCAGTTGACACAACAAATTTCAGAAAAGCCTTTTTTCAGTCCAACATTCATTTGCCATCCATCATTGACTTATCCCCTAGTTTTGAATCATAATTTAGTTGCAAAAAAGGCAATTAATGCCAATATTTGCCATCAAAAAGTGGCAAATTAAGCAAATGTTTTGCCATCAAAAAGTGGCAACTTAAGCCACTGTTAGGCCAGTCATTGTGTTTCATCACATTAGGCCTCTTCAAAAAGATGGAACTATAATGTCCCACCAACTCAGGGATCAGGAGCCACAAATTCTTCAGGAGGATCATTCAGGTCTAGAATCTCCACTCTCCTCTCCTCTCCAAACAGTAGCCAGTATGCCCTATCACCTGGCATACCTCCTCTCCCCCCTGTTGTTCCTCCTCTCCCCCCTGTTGTTCCTCCTCTCCCTGCAACATGAGTTGCTCCTCTTCCTGCAACATGAGTTGCTCCTCTCCCTCCACCAGCAGCTATATTTGACCCCCTTCCTCCACCTGTAGTTGCATTTCCCCCTCTTCCTCTGCCTGAAGCTGCTACTGCCCCTCTTCCTCTGCCTGAAGCTGCTGCTGCCCCTCTTCCTCTGCCTGCATCTGGATTCCTTTGTCTTTTCCTCCCCCTTCCCCTACCAGAAGCTTGAGAGACTTCTCCTCTCTCAAGTACTGTCCTTGCCCTTGTTTGCCTACCTGCATTCATTTCTGTAGTGACTCTTGGCTGAGGTATTGCAGCACCTGCAGCAAGAACAAATGAAGACTGCTCTGGTAGTGGGCCATGAACTCTATTTGGAGCTCTTCATCTTCTCCTTAGGAGTCTTCTTCCTATTTTTCTTGGGCCTTCCCAACTGTTTTGTAAACACAGGTGGATACACCTTGTAAGCATTCTGTACCTCCCACACATTTGGGTCTCCTAAAGGGACAAGAGTGTATCCATATGCTTTCAGATATGTCCTGACAGTGTAGCACTCATGCACCAATGTCTCTGGGTCAATCCTCTCCTCCCTGCAACAAGCTATTGAATGCCCACATGGTACTCCAAACAACTGCCATCTCCTGCAATCACATGTGTACAAACCAAGATCAACTGTGTAGCTATTGTTACCTGACCGAACTCTGAACATCATTGGCGACTTCAGATACATGGCGTTAGCAGCAAATTCAGTGTTCTTGTCCAATTTCTTCTTGATATTTGGGCATATTCTCCGCCCTGCCCACTTTTCTATAGCTTCTCTCGCTTACTCACCATCCTGCATTATCTTGTAAAAATGTACTCAAGCATGCTTAGCACTGGCATTTCTCTACCCTCTAGGATATAACTGTTAAAAACTTCAGAGTTATTGTTCAGGAGGATGTCACATTTTGGAAATTCACTGAAGAATGCTTTGCACCAAGTTTTCCACTCAAGTCTTTCAGTCCAGTGGAAAGTAGCTGAGCTGTGACCATCCATTTTTTCACAGTTCTCTCTACAATTCAACTTGTTTGGTGATCTGGCAATGGCCCACAGGTCTTGCTTCAGTACCTCTCCTTTGTGCTTCTCATTGAAATTTTGGTAAATATGCCTCACACAAAACCTGTGCTCTGATCCGCCAAACTTTCGGACAGCATTTATCGACCTTTCTGCTTGTCACTCATAAGTGTGAAAGGAGCAGTGTTGGTGATGTTCAGATCATCTTTCAAAGTCGTGAGAAACCACTCCCAAGAACTTGTGCATTCTACTTCCACCCAGCCCATAGTAATGGGATAAATGCAATCATTAGGATCAATGCCAACTGCACTAAGCAGCACACCTTTAAATCTAGTTTTCATATGACAACCATCTATGAAGATAATAGGCCTGCAGCCTTTAAGCCATCCTCTCTTACAGGCATCATATGACCAATACAGTGTTTTCAAACATTTTCGCCCATTGAAATTTTGTATCTCCGCCACCCGATTGTCGACAAAAAAGTTGAGCCAGGTTCTTCTCTTAATTCATGTCCATAATCCCATAGTTCATCAATTGCTCTTCTTCATCACCATGGATCTCCTTGATCTGCTGTCCTAGCCCTAGCTAACTTCCATCTATTAGGGGTGCAATTAAACTCCTTTGTTATTTTCCTTGAAAATGTTCCAAGTGACATCTTCTGGTCATCTCTGAATTCTTCTATGAAATAGTTGCAAAGGAATTTAGCTGTCATGTCCTTGAGCCTCCACTTCTTCTGACACATATGATCACCATAGTAGGCCTTAATGACAAATCCTCCTGTCCTGTTGTCATTGCCAGCCTTAAGCAGCCATGGACAATCACTCTGACAAACTGCATGCAATCTGATCTTGTTATTTTTCAACTTTTTGATTTGCACTCTGTTCTTTATTGAATATGAAGTAATAGCTTTCCTCAGCTCAACCACATCAGCAAAGACCATCCCTACTTTAAATACAGGGTTTTTCATGTCCACCTTGGAATTGAAAGCTTTGAACTTGTACATCAGTTGCTCTTCTTCTTCTCTTGACAGATTCAAATCTTCATCATCAAGTTCATACTCAGGTTCCACCTCTTCCTCCTCTTTCTCAACTTCATCAACATCAAAGTCAATGTTCTCTTCATAAAGATCATCATCTCCATCATCTATGTCATAATCACTGTCACTGAAATCTGAATCTGAAAGCACTACATCTTCTGCACATCAGTCACCAAGTGATCTTCTTCAGCAAAATCAGTCAGCAACTCATCTGCTATTGCAACATCAAAAAGCAACTCCTCTCCTTGTGCAACATCATTCAGCAACTGCTCTCCTTCTGCAGCATCAGTCAGCAAGTGCTCTCTTTGTGCAAAATCAGTCAGCAAAAGCTCTTCTTCTCCAACATTAAACAGCAAAGTGTCTGCTTCTATCTCCTGTGTTGCAAACTTTGAATTTGGATCTTCAGCATTGACTGAAATGATGCTATGAGAACTAGCTGCACTGGCTACAACATCATTTCGGTTTACCACTCTGACAGGATTCTCTACTGATCCCACTGTACATATCAAATCTTGCCTGAAATTACTGATGAAATCTGCATGATCAACCATGATTGAAAGAACCTTATGCTGAGCACTGGCTGTTATCATTTTCTGCACATCCTCATCACCTCTAATTCTGAGCATACCATCTGAAATTGTGTTGTCAGGCATGCACCAATAAATGATGTGCTCATTGACAGAATATCCCAACCAAAGCAGGTGCTCTTCAATGACTGCATATGAGAATGTGCCAAAGATCAACATAGTCAAGCACCTCCATCAAGGATTATAGTACTCCATGTTATTGATTGGTCCACAGAAAATCCCACCATGCTCCAGTTCTAATGTGAAGAAAGGGGTGTCCACACTGAGTCCCATTGCTGAATCACAAACTACAACAACACAGTGCAGAATGTAAGCACAATCATCAATAAAAATAACTGAATAAATACATTGAACCGAATACATACATTAATCAGAAGAAACCGAGTTAACGAACTTTTTCGATTAAGCGTAACTTGAACTGAATTCGTTAATGAATAAATTCAGTTAACTAAAGCTTGCAAATTAACTCAACATAAGCAGAATAAAGCGATGATTTAGCATGGCTAATGTACAAACTAAGTACTAATGCTGCTCCCTAAGCACAAACCCTAAACTACTTACCTCAAACACTGGCCTACATTGGCCGGATAAAGTTTACTTTTTTACAAAGGCAAATGCTGCCCCTAAGCACAAACCCTAGGCCAAATTGGCACGTGTATTTGCAAAACAGTATGTACATACTAGCCACAAACCTAAAGTCTGGCCGAAAAAGATTATAAACAAGAACCCTAGGTTCTTGCCTAAATCCCCAACTTCACCCAAAACCCTAGCCTACAATCGACTACCAAATAACCAGTATGAGGTCGCGGGAAGCACTACAACCACAAACTACCAACCAATGCGGCTAAAACAAGCTCAAAACTGGGCGATCCAACGGGGAAGACAACACCGACCGAGAGGGTTGACATCGAGCGAGCACAGAGAGAAGGAACAGAGCAGAGAGGAGGAACAGAGCAGAGAGAACTAACCATAATCCGGAGGGTTGACAGCGAACGACCGAACTTGGTGCGCAGTAGGCGGCGGCGGCACACCGCCGGTGAAGTCCGGCGACGAGGACATGGCTCACACGAGTGCAGCCAGCACGGCCTGTCGGCCGGTCACGGACAAGGGCGAGAGAGCGACGAATGATTGGGCCAGGGAGGGAGAACCAATAAATTCAGGTGAAAAGTGCGGTGTAGTGCGGGTTGATTAGTGCTAAGTCCAGGGGGGTAAATGCAAAAAGCGCTGGGCTGACCGGTCAGGCCGACTAGGGCGCCACTTGTCGTGCTACGATTGGCTGGGACCAGATTTGCACATTGGGTGCAAGTTGGGGGACTCAATAGTTGCCTTTTGCAAGATTGGGACCAAATCATCACGTCCAGGACAAGTTGTGGGACTCCTGGTGCTATTACCTCTTGTACAAGGCCCCAACTGACAAAATCAGAGGCAGTAAAAGAGGCATCTGCATTGTACCACCAATGCAAAAAAGAAACTCTAACAAAGACAAGAAACTTTCCTTCTTTCTTTCTGAAAAAGAAAACAACCACCTTCCTTTTGCTCTCACCCCACAAGATTTCAGAAAAGGTGACTGCACATTCTGGGTTGAGAGGGACGAAGAAAAGCTCTCCTTTGGCGTAGTGCGACTGTGGATAGCTACAGCCGCAAGTAAAGCCAAGTGGGTAAAGTGAGATAACAGCAGGCCAAACACACGCAGTGAGTTTCACTGAACCAAAGATAGTGCATTGGTTTCGTGGTGAAGAAGGTCACAACTCTTTTGAAGCGCTTGCTTGAAAGGGCCAAGATTCTTCAAGCGTTGTTTACATGACACTATTTCACTGTTAGGGTGTTGGGAAAACGTTTGAAATCTCACTAGAGCGCCACCATTGCACCGTTGATTGCTAGTAGCTTGCTTCCATTTGTCACCGTCTTATAAAATGTCACCAAAGCACCACTACCATTTCACCGCTGGCGCTGGAGCCATGAACCCACCTGGTGGTGCTTGAGATGGAGGTCACACGAGCCAGCGGACCGCCTGCTACAGCAGCAGGTGCAGACAGGAGATGATGAGAGCTGTGGCAGTTTCTACTTTTGCTTTCTGATGAAACGGATTGCTTCTTCCCATCTTTTGCTGAAATTTTCCTGCGTGATACCACCATGCAACAACGAAATCCTTCATGGTGAGAAACTGTAGGCATGTGAGAGCAACTTCAATGGGGTGACTCATTTCGTCCGCCCGTGTCCGTTTGGGTCGACGTGGACAGAAAAGACGGCCCACCGTGCCGACCCATTCCCGGCCTATTTTTTGAGCCGGATTTGCGTCGGCGCGGATACAAGACGGACGCGCGCGCGCCCTCTCTCCTCCTCGCGTGTGCACAACCTCCACCGCCGGCTTCGTGGCCGACGCCGCCGGCCATTTTTTCCGATGAAAAAGGATACATAGATAGTTTTTGCGTACACAGATAAAAAAAGGATTAACTACTCGTCGCTTTCCGACTCTGACTCGGTAATGTCCTCCTCCGACGTCTGAATATAGGCGTCAGCACCATGCTCGTCCGCGAAGTCCCACCCCGATGTTTCTCGCAGCCTCAGTCTCATTTGAGCGGTCAGCTTCGCGACGCTTGCCCTCTCGATAGGCGGCTCGCTCCGTCCTCCTGGCCTTCCTCTCTGTCCTCCTCTGCTCATAGAACTGACGTTCGTCGACGATGTCCTGCAGGAAGCGTTCGCGCCACAGCACCAAGGCTTGCACGTCCATCTCGGCAAGGGCGAGGCGACGCATCCGCCTCCGGTGGACGCGACGATCCTTCGTCGGTGAAAAGCCGCGGGAGAGGCGCCAGATCTCCGCGCCACGCTGGCTCGACACGTCAGGAAAATTCATCTCCCGTCTCGGCCGCCGGAGGCGCCACGCCGCTCGTGCCGCGACGCTGGCCGCTTGCTCAGCGGTGCGAAGGTGCCGAGGATGAGCCGCCGCCAAACAAGATCTCGGCGGAGAAGGCGACGGAGGGACGCTCGCGGACTTCGCGAAAATCCGAAGCGTCGAGGATGCGCATCGACATGGTGGCGCACAGGCGGCGAGGCTAGTGAGAGGGGGCGAGACGAGTGGGCGGCGGTGGCGGACTGAGTGTGGATGGAGTGCCATCTTTATAACGAGCGCCGGCCGTGGCGCGCCAAAATGCGCGCGCGAACATTTCCCGCCCTCTAGAGCGCGAAAGCCAGCGCGTGCTAGGCCGAATTGTTCAGGTGGCGCTGACCCAAACGGACAAAAAGTGGACAAAAGCGCCGTCTGTTTGGGTCGGCCTGTTGGAGTTGCTCTGATGACATGGGTGTGCATTTTGACGGTGGACAGGCGGGCAGCCGACCCAAACGGACAAAAAGTGGACAAAAGCGCCGTCTGTTTGGGTCGGCCTGTTGGAGTTGCTCTGATGACATGGGTGTGCATTTTGACGGTGGATTTCAGTCGACTGGCATCAGTTTCATGCGACAAATATGATGCTAAAAAGTGCACATTTCAACTGAATTGACTACACATTCTGAATTATAATCTGATGGGGTAACATGAAGAGAAGTACTTGATCATAAAGAAAGCAATCTTCTGTTTCCAAACTCAAAGTGAATGGCATTGTACTGTTCATCATAGTACAGGGCCCCAACTGACAAAATCAGAGGCAGTAAAAGAGGCATCTGCATGGCATTGTACTACCAATGCAAAAAAGAAACCCCACAAAGACAAGAAACCTTTTCCTTTCTGGAAAACAGCATTCGAGACCACTAAGCTGAGCAACGATCATCTCTGGTCGAGCTTTTGAAGGTCTCGAGCTGAAGTCTCTCGTCCATTTGCACTATGTGGTTCGAGTGACAGACATATGAGCTATAAGATCATTAGTTACTATCTTCTTTCATGGCATTTATCTGCAGTTTGTTCATATGAAACCATCATTGGAGATCAGATGAGTGAACTGAACAAGCTTCATTTCATCAAGCTAGTGCAGCGAAAAATATTGTAGTTTCGCAGGTTCTCCTAAGTGATTGCAAAGTGAATGGGGCTAGTTCACTTGTGTAGTATTAAACTGAACTAGGTTCATTTCATTAAGCAACCATCATCTGGCCGAGCTAGTGTAGTATTCTGTGAAGGCCTGGAGCTGAAGTTTATCGTTCATTTATTATGCGGCTCGAGTGACGGGCCAGTTGCAAGATCTTGTGTAGTTAACTGTCATGAGATTTATCTAAACTTTGTTGGTATGAAAACATCATTGGAGATCAGGCCAACTCCACCGCGCGACCCCAAACGGACGTCCGTTTTGTCCGGATTCTGTCTGTTTGGGTAGGGATTTGGGGTTGTGTCCGGGCCTGTCCTGGGATGCGGTGGCCGTGCGCCCAGCGCGCGGCCGCATCCATTTGCCCCATCCTGTCCGTCAGGGCCGAAAATGCCCATATATTCATATGAAAACTAGTTTGCACGTCCAAATATTAATTGTCTGAAAATAAAAATAGTTTTACAACCCAATCGAAATTGTCTCTAATAAAATAGTTTTACAACCAAATCGAAATTATCTTTAATGAACATAAAATGAACCAATACATCTATTGGTTGCCAATGTGATCCCAGACGTGCTCAACCAAGTCATTTTGAAGATTCAAATGAGTGTGCCAATCACGCATCTCAAGGTGAAATTGGACAAACTGTTCAAATGTGGCCGGGTCTTGGTGTAGAGGCTCAATATTTTCACCTTGATAATCAAATCTTTGGTCGAAGATACTCTCATCACGCTCGTCCTCGACGATCATGTTGTGCATGATCACACAAGCAGTCATCACCTCCCAAAGCTTCCTTTCATCCCATGACAGTGCAGGGTTTCAAACGATACCCCACCGGGATTGAAGCACACCAAAAGCACGTTCCACATTCTTTCTAGCACTCTCTTGCATTTGGGCAAATCTCTTTCTCTTCTCACCTTGGGGTTTCGAGATTGTCTTCACAAAAGTTGACCATCGAGGATATATACCATCCGCTAGATAGTATCCCTTGTTGTACCGATGGCCGTTGATCTCAAAGTTGACAGATGGGGAGTGGCCTTCGCAAGCCTCGCAAGATCGGAGAACGCTGCAGACGTTGATATCATTGTGAGAACCTGCCATACCAAAGAAAGACTGCCATATCCAAAGATCTTGCGATGCCACCGCTTCTAATATGACAAAGGCACCCGCTAACATGCCCCTTGTATTGGCCCTGCCAAGCAAATGGACGGTTCTTCCACTCCTAATGCATACAATCTATGCTGCCAAGCATGCCCGAAAGCTCTAGCTGCGTTGGTCGCCAACAATCTCTCAGATCAGTGGCGGTTGGCTGCCTCAAGTACTCTGGGCCAAACACCTCGATCACAAACCGCAAAACTTGTACATTGACATCAGACATGTTGTCTCACTCATACGCACATACTCATCCACCAGATCGCCTGGAATACCATAGAGTAATACAACATGATGTTGTTGAATCTGATGATGAGCTTGAAACTGAAACTCCTGAAACGCCTGCAAGAACTAGCATTCCTAGATATGAATTTCCTTAGGTACCAGAAAGTTATGTTATGAGTGAAGAAACAACTAGAGATATTCTTGCCTGCAGAGATAGAGATGATTTAGAGAAATTATTATGCAAGTATAAAGAAAAATCTCTGAATGCTAGAATGAAATGTGATCCTAAGTTTGCTACTTCACCTATCTTTATTGATGATAAGGATTATGAATTCTCTGTGGAACCAGAGTTAATTACTTTGGTTGAATCTGATCCTATCCATGGTTATGAAACTAAAACTGTTGTGGCACATCTTACTAAGTTGAATGACATAGCCACTCTTTTTACTCATGATGAGAAGACTCGCTATTATTATATTCTCAAATTATTTCTGTTGTCATTAAAGGGTGATGCTAAAGCTTGGTACGATACTCTTACTCCTAGTTGTGTGCGTAGTCCCCAGGATATGATTTATTACTTCTCTGAAAAATATTTCCCTGCTCATAAGAAACAAGCTGCCTTACAGGAAATATTTCAATTTGTGCAAATTAAAGAAGAGAGTCTCCCACAAGCTTGGGGGAGGCTTCGCCAATTACTTAATTCTTTGCCTGATCATCCTCTTTAGAAAAATGAAATACTTGATATCTTCTATAATGGACTAACCGATGCTTCTAGGGACTTCCTTGATAGTTGTGCTGGTTGTGTTTTCAGGGAACAAACTGTTGGGCAAGCTGAAGAATTATTCAATAACATATTGAAAAATATGATGATTGGACTATTCCTGAACCACCGCCTAAACCCACTCCGAATAAGAGGGGTATATTATATCTCAGTCCTGAAGATATGCAAGAGGCAAAGAAATCTATGAAGGAAAAAGGTATTAAAGCTGAGGATGTTAAAAATTTACCTCCTATTGAAGAAATACATGGGCTTAATACACCAACACTGCATAAGGTGGTAGAGGTAAATTCTATTATGAAGTTCAATGATAATGACAATCCTCACAATATGCATCCTAGCCAATGCCTTTATGAGTTGAAAACTATATTAGAAAACAAGATCACTTCAATGCAAATGTTATGAAACAATTGAAATACAATTCTGATATGATTGCTCGCTTGAGTGACTTGTTTAGAATATAAAATGATGTTAGAGGTGTTGGAAAACATGCTTCTATGGTTCAAACTCAGTTAGAGCAAGTTGCTAAACCACAAAGAGAATTGCTAGATGAAATGAATAATAATATGCATGACTTCGTTGTTAGAGTTGCAACTAGGGGAAGTAAAATGACTCAGGAACCACTTTATCCTGAGGGACACCCTAAAAGAATTGAACATGATTCACAAAGAGCTAACACTGGTGCACCTAGTCCTTCTAGAAAGAAAAAGAAAAAAATGATAGCACTTTGCATACTTCTAGTGAACCTGAAATAGAAAAGCCCCTCCTGATAATGATAAAGAAGTTTCTATCTCTTATGCTGAAACTCAACCTCGTAATGACCACTCACCTTCTGATAATGAAAAATATAATGATGAGGTTCATGAAAATACTCAACCAAATAACAAAAAAGAACCAGACAATGATGTTGAGTTAGAACCACCTGTTGATCTTGATAACCCACAACCTAAGAATAAAAGATATGATAAAATAGACTTCATTGCTAGAAAACACGGTAAAGAAAGAGAACCATGGGTTCAAAAACCTATGCCTTTTCCACCTAAGTCAACTAAAAAGAATGATGATGAAGAATTTGAACGCTTTGCTGAAATGTTGAGGCCAGTCTTTCTGCGTACTCGCTTGACTGATATCTTGAAGATGCCTCCTTATGCAAAGTATATGAAAGACATCATCACAAATAAGAGAAAAATACCGGAAACTGAAATCTCCACTATGCTTGCTAATTATACTTTTAAAGATGGAGTACCTAAAAACTTGGAGATCCGGGAATACCAACTATATATACCTTGCTCCATCAAAAAGAATTATGTGACAACTGCTTTGTGTGATTTAGGAGCTGGTGTTAGTTTTATGCCTTTCTCTTTATATAAAAGACTTGACTTGAATAAACTCACACCTACTGAGATATCTTTGCAAATGGCTGATAAATCAACTGCCATACCTATCGGTATCTGTGAGGATATGCCCGTTGTTGTTGCTAACGTTACTATTTTGACTGACTTTGTTATACTTGAGATGCCCAAGGGTGACAACATGTCGATTATCCTTGGTAGACCCTTCTTGAATACTGCATGGCCTGTTATTGATTGCAATAAAAGCAAGGTCACTTTTCATATCAATGGTAATGAGCATATGATGCACTTTCCGAAGAAACAATTCCAAGTGAATGGTATTAATGTTATTGAAAAATCTCCGATAATCACTATTGGAAGTTTTCAAATACCTCTACCTACTGTCAAAAAGAAATATGAAATGCTTATTGTTGGGGACATTCATATCCCCATTGAGGTAACTTAGTGATTTACGGAAGTTCTTCGGTTTCATGCTAATCGAAAGTGGTTATTAATAAGACTTGATCAACCTTATTAATGGATCATTTTGAGCGGTATAAAGTTGATGAATTTAGTAAGCACTACCTTCTGTCCCTACCTTTCATTTTCTGTTTAGTTGAATAAAATAAAATACCATGTTTTGTTTGTTTTCTGAATTTCCCGTGCAATAAAGAAATGACCCAAAAATAAAAGTTCTCAGAATGCCCTGAAATTTAATACGATTTTTTCTGAATATTTCTGAATTTCTGGTGCAAATAATATCAGAGGGAGGTGCACCAGGTGGGCACAACCCACCTGGGTGCGCCAGGACCCCCAGGCACACCCTGGTGGGTTGGGGTCCCCACGTGGCCCCCCTCACTCATCTCTTCATCCCACAACATCACTTACCTCCAGAAAAAATCTCCATTGCTCTCTCTCCCATGTTCTTGCTCTCAAACCCACGAATTTCAATCTCTTTGCTCGAAGCTCCGTTTCCAAAACTGTTCGGGGAATTGTTGCTTGGTATGTGACTCCACCGTTTGTCCAATTAGTTTTTGTTTTAGTGGTTTATATTGTGAATAATTAGCTACTCTTAGTGTTGATGTAGATGTGCTTGCATGTTGAATTCTTAGTGTTCTAAGTACTTTGAATGCTTGCTATGGCCTCTATGTATCCCTATGAGTAGTTGGTATCATTATTGTAAAGTTTTGTTGGTAAATTTTTTACACTAATTTTTCCAGAAAATTGTACACGAACATGATGAACCTCTTTGGAAGGAGTTCTTCGAGGAGACAATCCTCGGGGGCATCTTCTAGTGACGGCTCTGCTCGCCGGTCATATGTTGAACCAAGTGAAAGTTCCACTCGAGATGCCGCCACCAAAACATGCTTATGGCCTTGCGATGATTATATGATGCGTGTGGGCATTAAGGAGGAATTTGAGCAATATGTTCACAATGCCGGTCTCGGTCCCTACATTTCAGATAAGTGCGAACAACACCATCTTCTCATTGAATCATTTGTCAAAGGATTTAAATTCCTTCCCCATGAGTCTAGGGTGTCATTTATGCTTTATGATAATCCATTTACCATCTCACTAGAAAATTTTGCTTACCACTACAAACTCCCGTTCTGGGGATCGTTTAACGAACCACCACGGGTTGAGTATCAAACATTCTTGACTAGTCTTTCTAACGGTTAGACGAGGGGAGTGACACAAGGTAGAATAAAGAGCATTCATTTTCTCGCAATTCAGTATTTTGCATTATTTACCGGGAAATGTATAGTAGGCAAGCAGAATTGTAGTACACTTTGTGCTCCAGACTTGAGCCTCATACACACTGCTCTCACCAATGAAAGGAATTATAACCTTGGAGCGATTGTTGCACGCAGACTTTAGCATAACGCTAACAGTGGTTGGTTCTATGGTGGAATTTATGCCACACGTTTAGCACGAGGGCTGGGTGTTTCACCTTTGCCCTTTGATCCTATCCTACCCACGCAGTATTTAGATTTTGACACCTTAAAAGATCATATGATTCTCAAGGGAAAGGTTGATAACTTCACTTATAATCTATTGTTTAACCAAAAATCTGTTGTGCACACATATTTGCCTGCGCCTGCTCTTTTTGACTATCACAACAAAGTAAGATATTTTGTTCATGAGAGCGAGGCCCGAGCTCACAATGCAGCAGTGGAAGCAGCACGACAGGCCGAGGCATCCGCACCGAGAGCCTCCGTGAGCTACCACGCCAACTACTATCCAGCCTACTGATCGATTACCAAGCTAGGCCAAAAGCCTAAGCTTGGGGGAGTACGTGTTTCCCACCGACATTACATTCATGTTCACTTATTCCATCTATCGGTGTTCACAATTTTTCATTGTATCATCCATGCTTAGAATTATTTTCTTCCTTTCTTCTTGTGTGTTTGAAAAAACTTTAGAAAAACCAAAAAAAATAGTTGTAGTTAATTTACTTTCTATGAATGCTTAGTAGTAATATTAAAAAGAAAACCCAAAAAGATTTCCTTGTTCTTCTTTTGCTTGTTGGGAGCTTTCTCGTGTAAATAGTTTTTCTCGTTTTTTCTTTTCCCTTTTAATTGCTTGTTCGAGAAAACCAAAAACTCCAAAAATATCTCAGTGTGTTTCTCTAAATTTCTTTATTGTTTATTCGAGTTGTACCAAGGAGAAGACCACGATGAAAATGTTGAGTGGCTCTCACTTGAATAACTGTTGAACTAATAAAGAGCCCATTTTACCTTGTCTTCTCATGTTGAATAAAATGTTTGCAGATTCCAGCTTAGTCCATGGCACTCTTGCACTATTATCATTTTCACATCGTTCGGTCATGCAAGTGAAAGGCAATAATGACGATATTCGATGAACTGGCCGTGGCAGAGAGAAACTGGTATGAACTCGACTTGTTCTGTTTGTGTAAATATGTTTAACCTAGTATCCTTGATTTATCCCATTATGATTAAACATGTTTGCAATGACAATTAGATATTATAGTTTTTCATGCCATGCATAAGTAGCTAGGAGTGGATAATGATTTATCTTGGATATCAACATTGTGTTAAAATGATTGTGATGTAGTATGATGATATGGTATCCTCCTCTGAATGTTTGAGTGGCTTGACTTGGTACATGTTCATGCATGTAGTTGAATCAAAACCAACATAGCCTCTATGATATTTATGTTCATGGTGTTCATATCCTACTCATGCTAGTGTCCAATGTTACTTACGCGTAATGCATGATCATGATCATTGTTGCTCTCTAGCTGGCTGCTTCTCAATCTAATTGCTAACCTTCACATATGCTAAGTGGGAATTCTGCTTGTACATCAAAAACCTTGAACCAAAGTTATCCAGATGACTCCACCATACTACCTATATGCGGTATTACCCTGCCGTCCTAAATAAATTTGCATGTGCCACCTCTAAAAACTTCTAAAAATATATCCATTTTGTGTGCCTAGATCGTTCATGGAACAACATGAGGTGGCTGGTATCTTCCATGCTAAGCGGGTTATTCTCAGGTCAAGTGTTTATTCACTCGCCATCGCACGAGAAAAGGGCGGTAATAGGGATGCCCAGTCCTGAACTGCAAATACAAAAACAGTTATTCTCTCAAATAATCAAACAAAAACTCCCAATGGAGTCAAAACCATTACTTTTATCGCTTGGGAACCGCCACTAGCTTGTTTAGCATGGGAGATATTGATAATTGATGGCCGTGAAGTAAATGAGAAGGGTGCATTTCTCAAAATATCATTTATCTCTGTTTTAAAAATTTGAGCTCTGGCACCTTTGCAAATCACTGCTTCCCTCTGCGAAGGGACTATATATTAACTTTTATGTTGTGACATCACCTTCTAAAACAAGCGCTAGAACCTGAGAGCACAGTTGTCATGACCTATGCATTGTATGTAGCTAATGTTGGGTGCATCATGACTGGATCTTTTCTACCATGAATTACAATGTCTAGCCACTGCTTGAACTTTGGAGGTGCTCTGCATTTAAGTTTTGCGGTCTCAGAAAGGGCTAGCGAGATACCACTATTCTCATAGTATATCATGGATGTTTTGACAACGTGTTGCCGTTTGAGATGTCTTCTTATTGCTCGCTAGATGATTATGTCATTGATATGAGTCATTATAATCTTTAAGAGTTATGGTCGGCATGGTTAGTTATAATGTGGCTGAAAACCTGGGTGTTGTTTAAGCTTATTTATGTAAACAAGAGCAAAAGAGTTCGTAATTTTTTTTTCATTTTCACTTTCAGTTTATCAACTGAATTGCTTGAGGACAAGCAAAGGTTTAAGCTTGGGGGAGTTGATACGTCTCCAACGTATCTACTTTTCCTAACGCTTTTCCTATTGTTTTGGACTATAATTTGCATGATTTGAATGAAACTAACCCCGGACTGACTCATTTTTCAGCAGAACTACCATGGTGTTGTTTTTGTGCAAAAATAAATGTTCTCGGAATGGAACGAAACTTTGCGAGGATTTTTTTATATAATAAAAGAGAATTTCTGGAGCCAAGATCCACGAGAGGGGCCACGGTGGGAACAACCCACCGTAGGCGCGCCCTCTCTGGCGCACCTGTGGGTTGTCCCCACCTGGTGGCCCCGCAGACCCAGAAACGGATGCCATAAAGTCCTATTTTCGAAGAAAAAAAAGGGGGGAGAAAGAATTATCGCGATCCACGAGATGGAGCCGCCGTCACATCCTGTTCTTCATCGGGAGGCCAGATCTGGAGTACGTTTGGGCTCCGGAGAGGGGGATCTTCGTTCTTCGTCATCACCAACCCTTCTCCATCGCCAATTCCATGATGTTCCCCACCGGAGTGAGTAATTCCTTCGTAGGCTCGCTGGTCGGTGAGGAGTTGGGTGAGATTCATCATGTAATCGAGTTAGTTTTGTTAGGGCTTGATCCCTAGTATCCACTATGTTCTTAGATTGATGTTGCTATGACTTTGCCATGCTTAATGCTTGTCACTTCGGGCCCGGGTGCCATGATTTCAGATCTGAACCGTTTATGTTATCACCATTATATCCATGTTCTAGATCCGATCTTGCAAGTTATAGTCACCTACTACATGTTATGATCCGGCAACCCCGGAGTGACAATAACCGGGACTTCTCCCGGTGATGACCGTAGTTTGAGGAGTTCATGTATTCACTATGTGTTAATGCTTTGTTCCGGTTCTCTATTAAAAGGTGGCCTTAATATCCCTTAGTATCCAATATGGACCCTGCTGCCTGATACATCCATTTTGCATCATGCTTTTATATTGATATTTATTGCATTATGGGCTGTTATTACACATTATGTCACAATACGTATGCCTATTCTCTCTTATTTTACAAGGTTTACATGAAGAGGGAGAATGCCGGCAGCTGGAATTCTGGGCTGGAAAAGGAGCAAATATTAGAGACCTAATCTGCACAACTCCAAATGTCCTGAAACTTCACGGAGGCACGTTTTGGAATTAATAAAAAATACTGGCGAAAGAATCAATCAGAGGGGGCCCACACCCTGGCCACGAGGGTGGGGGGCGCGCCCTACCCCCCTGGGCGTGCCCCCTGTCTCGTGGGCCCCCTAACAGGCCTCTGGTGCCCATCTTCTCCTATATGAAGTCTTTCACCCTGGAAAAATCAGAAGGAAGCTTTCGGGACGAAACACCGCTGCCACGAGGCGGAACCTTGGCGGAACTAATCTAGGGCTCCGGGGAAACATCCCTCCGGGAGGGGGAAATCATCACCATCGTCATCACCATCGATCCTCTCAGCGGGAGGGGGTCAATCTCCATCAACATCTTCACCAGCACCATCTCCTCTCAAACCCTAGTTCATCTCTTGTATCCAATATTTGCCTCAAAACCTCATATTGGTACCTGTGGGTTGCTAGTAGTGTTGATTACTCCTTGTAGTTGATGCTAGTTGGTTTATTTGGTGGAAGGTCATATGTTCAGATCCTTTATGCACATTAATGCCCCTCTGATTATGAACATGAATATGATTTGTGAGTAGTTACGTTTGTTCCTGAGGACATGGGAGAAGTATTTTTTTTCTTGAATATGCACGAGTGTGCATATCATATATTAAAGAAGGAAAGGCATAGAAAGCCTCCACTGGTCATTTACAAAAGGTGTGATTTCTCACACCCGTATGTACAACTCCACCCCACGCACGCTAACTAGATTACTCCTCGCCACTCATCCACCTAGCTAAGCCTGCAAACACATACTCTAAATTTCCTTTCAAGAGTCCAAACATTGACCAGCTGCTACCTTCTGCCTCAATTCTCTTTATGAGTCGACCTGTCGACTGCGAAGCACCGTCGAAGACAACTGAGTTTCTATGCTTCCACAACTCCCACAATGTCAGAAGTAGTATAGCGCGCAGATCCTTCCTTGCCACATTTCCGACTGCTTGTTTGCCACATAACCATGGCATGAGGGCATCCCGCGTAGATGGCGTCCAAATTGTTCTAGCGAAGACGCATGTTAGTAACACATGGTCAACTGTTTCCTCCTCTTGATCACAAAGAGGGCATTTATCCTTTTGCCACAACCCCCTCCTAGCGAGCCGGTCCGACATCCAGCATCTATTTCGTAATGCCAGCTGTCGGTGTCAAAACCGGCGGATCTCGGGTAGGGGGTCCCGAATTGTGCGTCTAGGCGGATGGTAACATGAGACAAGGGACACGATGTTTTTACCCAGGTTTGGGCCCTCTCGATGGAGGTAATACCCTACTCCTGCTTGATTAATATTGATGATATGGGTAGTACAAGAGTAGATCTACCACAAGATCAAAGAGGCTAAACCCTAGAAGCTAGCCTATGGTATTATTGTTGTTCGTCCTACGGACTAAAACCCTCCAGTTTATATAGACACCGGATAGGTTAGGGTTACACAGAGTCGGTTACAATGGTAGGAGATCTACATATCCAGATCGCCAAGCTTGCCTTCCACGCCAAGGAAAGTCCCATCCGGACACGGACGAAGTCTTCAATCTTGTATCTTCATAGTCTTGGAGTCCGCCGTGATGATAGTTCGCTATCCGGACACCCCTAGTCCAGACTCCTCAAGAGCTCCCTGAACCAGGCTTCAATGACGACGAGTCCGGCGCGCATATTGTCTTCGCATTGCAAGGCGGGTTCCTCCCGAATACTTCATAGAAGGTTTTGAACACCGTGATAGTGTCCGCTCTCCAAACAAGTTCTACATACCATCGATAGAGAATAATTTTGCACAGATCTCCGACGATTCCGTGGCGTGACATCACACCGTGGCTGGTCTTTATATGAATTGTTTTTGCTGTTCCACCTCGGCAGCGTTTAGCGAGGCGGTTTCCTTGGCACGCCTTATCAAAGCATAGATCATGCCCCTTATTCCGGGATTCTCATCAATACGGACGTGGGTAACCCATCGCGCCATTGATTACGGCGCTTGGGAGATAAGCAAGTTTTACCAGTTGGTGGGGACGATAGCTTCGTCCATCCATATAAGGGATAAGGATCCACCTTTTCACCCACGCCTTCTTCCTCCTTTGCTCATCCATTCTCGCGACTCGAGCTCCAGCGCCCAAGTCCGCACATCCCACCTCAACCTTCTCCAACCATGTCAGGAGCGGGAGGCAGGTGGATGGCCTCCTCCGTCACGGAGGGGCACATCACAAGACTGCGGGAGGCCGGATATTTGTCCGGCGACATCGCGCACAGGCTGCCCGACGCGGGCAGCTCATTCCAACCCCCAGGCCCCATGAGAGGGTGGTGTTTCTCCCCCACTTCCTCCGTGGACTAGGTTTTCCACTTCACCCATTTGTCCGGGGGCTCATGTTCTACTACGGCCTGGACTTCCATGACCTGGCCCGAATTTCACCTCAACATCTCGGCGTTTATCGTCAGGTGCGAGGCCTTCCTCTGATCCAGCCCCACTTCGCCTATGGTGAAGATCTTCAAAGTCAGGCCAAGGTTGTGGGCGGCCGTCAAGCAGAGTCTTGAGGCGCCATGGTTGGCAAGATGGCCAAAGTCCTATGGCTCGAGGGCTCCTTTGTGGAGACAATAAAGGGGTGGCAATCGGGTGGTTCTACATCACCGAGCCACGCGACCCCAAATGGGTGGCGGCCCCAATTCAGATCTGGCTTCCCACACGGCTCTCGCCATGGAAAGAGACGGGCCCGACGTGGGGAATTCGGACGAGCTATCCGGACTCCAAACATGCGTCCAAACCTGGTGGACAAGAATCTCAGGCTTGTCGATGTAATCCTGTGATGCTCATCCGCCGGATTCTCCCATGCCAACAACGGGCCTTTAATTTGTGGAGTTCGATCCGGCAAAGACACGAACCTTGAGCCGCTCTTCGACACTACGCACGAAGATGCCTGGAAGGTGCTGTTCAAGGGCGCTGAAGCCCCCGCATCCGCTAACAAAGATCGCGGATACAGCTTGCGGCGTCAAGCCGACGAGGTAAGTTATTTTACCCTTTACGGGACTCTTTTTTCTTAGATTGACTCTATGTGGGATCTAAAACTCCCTAATCTTTGACAGATCGGTTGAAGACGTCCCGACAGATTAACTGTCCGGCTGCTTTTGTGGAAGACCAGCAGACGCCGATTGACGGGGCTGCTGGGTCCGTACCCCATGTGGTGCCGGAGAAGAAGGCCAAGAAGGAGGCCACGGGAACTCAAGGAGCTCCCGACGCCAGTGCCGTCGATTCTCAAGCGAATCTTCTCCGAGGACGAGGAGGAGGAAAGAAGCTTCTCCCCAGCGGGGGAGAGGAAAGGAAGGCCGCCCCAACTGGGGAGGCCGGAGGGTCCAAGAAGGGAAGAACCCTTCCTCCGGACTTCTCCACCAACATCGACAACGACGAGGAGGATTGGCCAACAAGGGCCAAGCCCCTGGCGAGATCGTAAGTGTCCGGATACCCATGGCTTTTTTATCATTGCATAGTGTTCTCTAATGCCGAACAATCATGCAGCCCGCCCAAGGGCGAGTTCGCCGCTTCGTCGAGCGGTTCCCTGAGTTCGTTGGAAATGGAGAGTACTTCACTTCCGACCGCCTCCTCACCGCATGCTGCGGACGACGCCGCGGTGGGGCACCAAGGGGGGCTTGGTCAAGAGGAGGTGGCGCAGGAGGCGCCGCAAGGCAACCTCCCGGACTACAGGCGCGTGGGGGGCGAGACCCCCAGAGGCTCTAAGGCCGACCCTCGTCCGGACTCCATGCCGGAACCTTCAGTGGTTCCGGAGTCCGGCAAGCGGTCCCTTCGCAAGAAGGGTAAGACGCCGGTGTCCTCCGTCCAACCGGAGGCACCGGATAGCATCGAGGCGCTAACAGCGCCTCCATCGAGGAGGAGCACCGCTTTGTTATGAGTGCGGTGATCCGGACAATTCAGTCCGCCAAGAGCGGGCTGGCTGAAGCCTGTACATGCCTTCTAACAGGCTTTGAGGTAAGTTTAGAATATGTAAAAATTTACCGCATAGACAGTAGTTCTCGATGCTTAGTTCGTGTTCGGAAAGAAAAGCCGGACTAAGGATCTAAAAAGATATACGCAGGAGTCTAACATAAGTATGTCAATATGGGAATGCAGGCTACGCTGCTGACCTCTGCCGCACTGACTGCGGAGGTCGATGCATTGAAGCAAAGCCTCGAGCGGTCCGAGAACGAGCTCAGCCTTGCCAAGAAGCAGCTCGAGGACAAGGAAGGTAAGTAGTACCTTATTAAAGAAATACCTTATAGAAAGGTTTTGTTTGCAAAAAATAACGGGAATAACATGGGTGCTGTAGGGGCCACGAACGAGGTGGCGACCCTGAAGGAAGCGGTGTCCGTGGCCGAAAACAAAGCGGCTGCGGAACGCACCGAGCAAGAGAAGGGGGAGGCGCAGCTGGCGGAGGTGCGGCAAGAGCTCCAAGCTCTCGTGGAAAAACATGAGAGTTTGGAGCGTGACTTGAAGACTAGAGAGTCCGAGCTCGCCTCGGCTCTTGAGAGTGCCAAAGCTGCTAAGGCCGAGGCCCAAAAAGCCCTCCAAGAAATTGAGGCAATAAAGAAGATCGCGGCGGGTAAGGCATTCTTTATGCTGAGCAAGCATGTGAAAGTGAATTACTTATTACTTACCCTGATTTGGAGCTCTCCAGGAGCATTCGCAGATTTGCCCCGTAGTGTGTCTGATGTTGCCGCATTCTACCGCGCCAAGGAGGGGAGCTCGACGGAAAAGGTGTTCTGGTCTCAGTATGCTGAGTCTGGACATCCGGTGCCCCTAAGCGACCATCTGAAGCAGCTGGTCGAGCTCCACAAGGTCGCCGAACAGGCCATGAAGGGCCTCATAGTTCGGCTGTGGCCATTAGAAGCCATGCCTGGGAGCTACTTTGGGCTAGTGCGGCGGCTGGTGGACTTTGTCCTGGATTGATGTCATCAAGCGCTCCGTCTGCATTGAAGGTTTTCCATCGGGCCCTTGCCCGTGCTAAAGTGCACTGGGGCAAGCTGGATGCGGAGAAGCTTGTGACGGACGGGCCACCGAAGGGCAAGGAGCATCGCACGCCCGAAATGTACTATGAGGGCCTCTCAAGGGTGCCCTTGAATAGCGTATGAGTGCTCCAAAGATGTAATTTTGAATAGACTCGCATTTTTTATCATGTACGCTGAAAACTTGTTCATATGCGCTAAGCAACGCTTGTTATTTTAAAATATTACCTTCGTGCGGCCATTTATCAAATTTGAGAGATGGCAAGTCGTTGGCTTCAGCCCCCATGCCACGAAGTTTGGGGTGTTCGGGATAAACTTGAGCACTCTTGTTCCCATTCTTGGGTCCATCTAGGAGGCGCCAACGAACTAACAAGGCAACCGGACTTATAATGCTTGAACACTCGACTTAGCCATAGAATTCTATAATTTTAAATTTCGCTGAAGCCCCTAGTATTCGAAGACCGAGTTCGGGCGCTATCCACGCCTTTGGCGGACAATCCGGTTCCTCGCTCTAAGCGGCATAAGTCTTTAGGGACCCAAAAACCTCTCGAACAGCGATCGGCTCTCGCCCTATCATGACGGTCAGTTTTAGCTTTCCATCGAGGTGCTCGACCCAGCTCAACTGGGCACAATCGCAGATGGTTCTCCGGTGCTACCTTAGCCGATATAACGGAACGTAAGGTACCAAAACACGGAGCCGGGCAAACCCAACTATTGACCCAAGACATGATTCGAGCCGATTCATATAATGCTATAAGTTCGGGATGCCGACTTGTGAAAGTGTTCGGACTTATCAAACCATAATTTTGGGGTACTTAAGCCCTCGTGTATTGGCCGCACTAAAGTGTATGGGTGCGTAATGTCCTGAAATGAACATATATATAGATAAAGAAAAGAGTGCAATAATAGGCAAAAGCTATGTATTGTTTATATCAAAAGGTACTGCAATGAAAGCGAACGATACAAATAGTGCGATAAGCAAGGGATGGGACTATCTAACATGTCCCCCTCCGAGGGTAAGCTGCGGGATGGTATGTAAAATAGGTATAATGCTCGTAATGGAGACCACCTGAACACTTCGACGTGGCTTTCTGCTTCCCTGGCTGTTGCATCGTGAGTTCGGTGATTCTAGTGCCGGACAGGACTTCTGGAAAACAGAGTCCTGAAAGTGAGAAAAAAGAAAAAAGAAAAAGAATGACACAATCGGGAGCCCCTGGTGCGGTCGAGCCACATTCTTGGCGTGCCGTGGTCGTGCCCCTCCCCATATGCCCATGGTATCTCCAGAGCGTAATTATGTACGCGTAATACTAGCTTCGCAATTTCGCGAGGGCTGGGGTTGGGGCCGGATTGCTACGCGTGCTTGAATCATGCCAGGCGGTCTTGTTGTAGGTTACTCCGGGCGTGCTTGACAGTGTCCGGACGCTTAGTGGCCGGACTTGAGAATTGCCGTGAGAGGCTGCTTTGCACCTCCGCCGCGAGGGCCGCCGTGTGCTCCTCCGTTCGGAGAGAGCGTTCGGTGTTTCCATTGACCGTGATTACTCCTCGAGGGCCTCGCATCTTGAGCTTGAGGTATGCATAGTGCGGCACCGCATTGAACTTTGCAATGCGGTTCGTCCGAAGCAGTGCATGATAGCCGCTATGAACAGGACGATGTCGAAGATTAACTCTTCGCTCGGAAGTTATCCGGGATCCGAAGACCACTTCGAGTGTAACGAGCCCGCATAACTGGCCTCTACACCGGTATGACGCCTTTAAAGGTCGTCTTTGTAGGTTTAATCCTTGAGGGTCTATGCCCATTTTGCGCCTTGTATCCCGATAAAGCAGGTTCAGGTTGCTACCGCCGCCCATCGGGACTCGGTGAGGTGAAATCCGTCAATAATTGGGTCAAGAACCAATGCGGCGAAACCGCCGTGACGGATGATAGTGGGGTGGTCCTTTCGATCGAAGGTGATCGGGCAGGAAGACCATGGGTTGAACTTCGGGGCGACTGGCTCCATCGCATATACGTCCCTTAGTGCACGCTTCCGCTCCCTTTTGGGTATATGGGTTGCGTATATCATGTTCACCGTCCGCACTTGCATGGGAAAAACCTTCTGTCCTCTATTGTTCGGCGGCCGGGGCTCTTCCTCGTCATTGCTATGCAGCCCCTTGTCATTGAGTTCGGCACTTAACTTGCGTGCTTGCTTGAACACCCAACAATCCCTGTTGGTGTGATTGGCTGGTTTTTCGGGGGTGCCATGTATCTGGCACAAGCGATCGAGTATTCGGTCCAAGTTGGACGGGCCCTGGGTATCTCTTTTGAATGGCTTCTTCCGCTGACCGGGTTTAGAGCCTCTGAATTCGGCATTGACGGCCGTATCTTCAGCATTATCGCCGTTAATGCGGCGCTTGTTCTTGTTGCGACGCGACCTGCCATTGCTGTCCTTGGTATCCGAACTATCAGGGTGTTTGGCCAAGTTGTTGCTTCGAGCTAGCTAGCTATCCTCTTCCGCACAAAAGCGGGTCATGAGTGTTGTGAGGGCTGCCATGGATTTTGGCTTTTCCTGTCCTAGGTGCCGGGCAAGCCATTTGTCGCGGATGTTATGTTTGAAGGCTGCAAGGGCCTCTGCATCCGGACAGTCAACGATTTGATTTTTCTTTGTTAGGAACCGTGTCGTAATTGTCGCCGATTCTTCTGGCTGCTGAATTATGTGGCTAAGGTCATCGGCGTCTGGTGGTCGCACATATGTGCCCTGGAAGTTATCAAGGAATGCGGCTTCCAGGTCCTCCCAACAACCAATTGATTCTGCTGGCAAGCTGTTGAGCCAATGCCGAGCTGGTCCTTTAAGCTTGAGTGGGAGGTATTTGATGGCATGTAGATCATCACCGCGGGCCATGTGGATATGGAGGAGATAGTCCTCGATCCAGACCGCAGGATCTGTGGTACCATCGTATGATTCAATGTTTACGGGTTTGAAGCCCTCGGGGATTTGATGATCCATTACTTCATCTGTGAAGCATAGTGGGTGTGCGGCGCCTCTGTATTGGGCTATATCACGACGTAGCTCATATGAGCTTTGTCTACTGTGTTCGGCCCGGCCGGGTTTGCTGTATCCGGCGCGACGGTAATCATCCCGCGTCGTTGGGCGCCCACGCTGTCACAGCCCTAGAATTGCTTGACATTAGTTGCATTAGGGCATTCATGTCATCATGTTAATTTCCATGAAAATTGAAATGGGGATTTGTGAAACCCTCAGAATCACTTTTGGAAATGACCTAAATAAAAATCGCTCCAAAAGGTCCAAGAAAATGCTCATGTGGTTTCTCTGAAAATATTGGACAGAGTTAACAATCTAACCAATATTTTTAGGATCTCATAAGTATTTATTTTGGGCATTTGGAATTAATGATAAATATTTGACTTGGATATATATTACTATGTATATAAAATATTGTCCAAAATTGTGCCCTTTTGTTGGGGAGCTCGAATAATATAGTAAGCTCCTGCAAAAATTGGCATAATTAAATAAATTAGTTTAGTATTTTAAATAAACCAAAACAAATGTCGAATATAGAAAAGGAAACAAAATAGATAAAAGCCTTTACTGGCTTACCTCCCCACCTTGGCCCAAGATCATGCGGCTTGGCTGGCTGGCTGGCCAGCCCAGCCCACCACCTCCTCCTGTCGCCTTCCTCCTCTGCCAGAGGAGGGGCAGGCGCCGCCACAACGACGCAGCTGCAAGGCCACGCAGCAGCTCCTCGCCTGCGCCCCCGACGCCTCGACGCCTCCCGAGCGCCACGCCGCCTCGACCCTCTCTCACTCTCTCCCAACCTCCCCTTCCTCTGCTCTCTCTCCTCACGCAACCGAGCCTCACTGCCGCCGCCGCTGCTGCTGTGGCCACTGGCCCTCCCTCGCCTCGCCGACATGTCCATGGCCTCCGCCTAGCCCTCTCCTCCTCCTCACCAAACCCCCGACGCCGAGCACCCCGAGGCGCCGCCCACCATTCCCTCTCGACCCGCCTGGTCGCTGCCATAAATTAGCCGGCTCCGGTGCCCACCCGAGCCCACCGGCGGCCTCCTCGCAACCACGGTGAGCCCCCGAGTCTTCTCCCCTCATCCCCCTCTGTCTCACGTGCCCTGTAGCCGCCGCCCCGCGGGCACCCGAAGCCGCCGTCCGCCATGGCCGGCGAGCTCCGTGCCCACGAGCGCCTCTGCCTCGCCTAGCAGCTCCGACGCACCCCCGCTGCCCTCTAGGTGCTGTCTAGCACCTCCGCTCACTCCCCTACGAGCCGCAACACCGCGGCCGCCCTTAGCCGAACTCCGGCGCCGCCCCGGGCTCCACTCCGGCGAACACCGCCGCCTGACCCAGCTATCCCACCAAGAACCTCAGCGCATTCTCAGCTGTCCATAGGTACTCTCCTGCCCTTTTGGTGGCCGGAATGGCCATTTGCACTCGCGCGGCTGGCCGGGTTCGCTGGCGGCTAAACGCCGGGCGCCCACGACCGATGACCGTGGGTTGACCCGCCTGGTTTGACCTCCCTCCCTCATCGACATGCGGGCCCCGCCTGCTAACTAAATTAGGTTAGTGTTAATTAGGTTAGGTTAGTTAGTCGACGACGACACGTGGGTCCCAGCGTCAGTTTGACCTGGGCGCCTAGTTGACCGCTGACGCCACACCGACGTCAGTCGACGTGGTAATCACCTTTATGGATTTAATTTAATTCAGTAAATTTCGTAAAATACTCTAAACTTCTAAAATCATATAAATTCAACCGTAACTCGGATGGAAATAATTTATATATGAAAAATGATCAGAAAAATATGAAGAATCTGTTTATGCCATGATCATGCATGTTTAAACAAGTTAACCTCACTGAATAGGATGAATCATGATTAGGGTAATTTAGGAAATAGCATTTTGAGTTGGAATTCAACCTTGTTTGAATTCCACTCCAACTAACTTAGATTATTATTGCATTAGGTGAATTCAGTACCTTAACATGATCATGCATCATATATGTGCATTGCATTGATTGTGCTCTCTCTTGTTTGCCGGTAATTGTCCCCTCCCGATAGACGATGTACCGACGATGATTATTCGATGACACCGATGAAGAACTATTATCTTCAGAAGTGCCAGGCAAGCAAAACCCCCTTGTTCATTCCGATATAATCCCACTCTCTCGCTCCTGCTCTATTTTATTGCATTAGGACAACAACGACTCATGTGTTACTTGCTGCGGTAGCTGAACCCCTTGATCCCTTGCATGACCTGTCATTCCACAAGAATTAGATGAAACCCACTAGCATGAGTAGGAATTGTTTGTGCCATGATGTGCCTACTCATTTATGCTTGTTTGTCATGCCTGCTACTGCTTAGAGTTGAGTCGGGTCCGATTCATCGGGAATGAATTGGAATTGTTATGAACATGTCCTATTGTGTGTGAGCTAAGTGTGTGAACACGATTTGGTAAAGGTAGCGGTGAGAGGCCATGTAGGAGTACATGGTGGGTTGTCTCATTGCAGCCGCCCTCGTGAACTGAGTTCGTGTTTGTGATCCATGAAACAGTTACTACCACGCATTGGGATCCTTAATTGACCCTCTCGGCTTCTTAACCACCCTTGTCCTCGGTCCGGAGTTGCAAGTAGTTTCGGTGTTTGTAGCATGTTGGGGCCGCACGCAACGCTGACCTTAGGGGTGGGTTGTGTTGCGGTAGGCACCGTGGGGTGTGTACCGAAAGTGCCCGCTTGGTATCTCGGGAACCCTGCACACATCGCTCGGGGCTGTATGGGAAACCTCGGCGGACTCCTGCGGATGGAACCCGAATAGGCGATAAACCTGGACTAGGGACTTGAGTGTTTAGGTAGGCCGTGGCCGACACCCACGTTGGGCTTCCGCTTGAAGGTTGCCGAGTACATGTCGTGTAAACGGCGGTAAGTGGTGAGAGCGTGTGAAGAAGTACACCTGCAGGGTTTAATATGATCTATTGAATAGCCGTGTCCACGGAGAAGGACTTCGGGTTGCTTATATCAGTTCATAGACAAGTGAAAGTGGATACTCTAAAATGCGCAAGATAAGCGTGAGTGCTATGGATGGCGTTCTCGTAGGGAGACGGAGCGGGTCCATAGTGGTGTATTGCCATGGTGAATATGTGGACTCGTGCGCCACCTCAAAGAGTTACTTGCAATGTAGTTCAGATAGCCACCGAGTCAAAGCTGGCTTGCTGCGGTCAAACTCCACCACCCCTTTGATAATGATGCATATGTAGTTAGTTACGATGTAAGTCTTGCTGAGTACAATTGTACTCACGCTTGCCTATTCTATGTTTTTGCAGAGAGGCGTCGGCCTCGCTAGTAGTTCCGCTTGGACTTGACGTTTAGCTTGTTACCTCAGCTACGATCTTGTGCCTCGGCAGATTTGGTAGATAGTCGCTTCTCAGCCTTTTTCATTTATAGTTATGCGTACTCGGACATGTTTAGCTTCCGCTTGTGCTTTGACTTGTATGTTTCGAGTGTTGGGTCATGAGACCCATGTTTGTAATATCTCGCTCTTGAGCCTAATGAATAATATTTTGAGTCGTAGAGTTATGTTGTGATGCCACGTCGTATTTACACATATTGAGCATATTGTGTGTATGTTTGAAATGCTTGGTATGTGTGGGATCCGACAAACTAGTTGTTTATCCTTGGCAGCCTCTCATATGGGGAAATGTAGTCTCGTGCTTACGAGCGATAGTAGTCCGCTACTGCCCGGTTCACGAGTCCTGCTAGCCCAAAGACTACTGCTTGGACACTTGACTGGCCGGCATGTGATTCATTTCGTTCCTATGTACTGTCCTTCGGGAAATGTCACGCGGTGATACTTGAGTCCTGCCTAGCCTGCTACAGCCCGGGATACCGAGTCCTGTTAGCCCAGTGCTACAGCCCAAGTTCATACGTTGATGACCGACATGCTCAAGTGTTTCATGTATGCCTGTCCCCATAGGTTAGCGCGCTTTGGGTTCACGACTAGCCATGTCGGCCCGGTTCTTCGTCATATGGATGCTAGCGACACTATCATATCGTGAGCCAAAAGACATAAACGGTCCCGGCCATGGTAAGGCGACACCGTGGGAATACCGTGCGTGAGGCCGCAAAGTGATATGATGTGTTACATGCTAGATCGGTGTGACCTAGGATCGGGTCCCGACAGCGTTGGTATCGAGCTTTGATGCTCAGAGGATTACCAAGCCAAACTGGTCAAGTTGAGTCTAGAAATGCTTTAGTTATGTAAGGGAATTGATTGTGGAAGGGAACGTAAGGCTCTTTTTACTCCTTATACCTCATGGCCTTCTGGATCTGAGTCATCCTCTTCTCTTCTACGGGGTTTAAGAACTAGGCTTCTCATCTATCTATTAGGATGACGTGTTACTAATCCATAGACTTGTAAGATTGTTGGTTTAAATCCCCAGTTCAGTTCCTACTACTCCTGTACGATAACTGTTGATCTCAGAATCTTGTTATCATGTTGTTGAGTGGTTATGCCACCATTTTCTGCAGGATGTCTCAAATCATTTTGAGCATTTACAGCCGTTATGCTGTCCGAGTCATTCCAGGTCTCTAAATAGTCTGATGCATTTGCAAATCCCTTCCTCCCGTTCCTGATGTCCTTTGGGGCCAGATTAAGCACACTAACCAGGTCAGTTGAGGTATTCTGTTACCTCGACATATATGTTGGAATTACTATTATGACCTTAGGTGTTTAGGAAGTCACCTAGCAATTTAGCTATGCTTTTGTATCCCCAGTGTGATGATTCTGACCATCATTTTCTAAAGCATCCCGTGATGCCATCTAGTAGTAGGTATCCTACTCCTGGGTTGCTGAACCCGAGATTCATCCTACCTCATGTTGTTAGTACTTGCTAGTGCCTTTAGGATATTAGTAACCTTGCGATAGTCCTCAAGGTCCGTGGTATTTCCTTCTTCCAAATACCATGAACTAATTATGGCAGAAGTTCTGTTGAGCCAAAACATCACGATAAGAGTGCTCTTGAGGAGTTCTCCGTTCATAACTGTGAATCTGCCAATTCTACCTTTCTGCATGGGTTATCCGGAAGAAATGTTGAGCTTGCTCGACATACTAATCTGTGCATCCACAACTCAGAAAATTATATGTTCCTTTGAGTTGTTCTCTTAGCTGCCTTCTGACCTTCATCTATCAATTGATAGCCAAGGGTATGTGTGCATTTGTGTTCATCGATGCATTTTATCCTTGTGGTCCGTCAAGCTATTCTATTCCGGAATGACTAGGAGAAACAAACTCCAGTACCTCATCCATTTCTAGGATTGGGTCAAAGTAGTTGTATCCCGCAGATCAAAATGCCAATTCAGCTTTGATTCTGTTCTACCTTGGAGTGTCACCATCTTTATGTCAAGAGTATCATGGGAATTGCACAACCTCCTAGGAATTCTTGACGCAGTGATACTCTCACTATCATTATTCATCCCTCGGTTCTGTGTTGGTGCAACCGGAATGCCGGTGAGTGAATCGTGATGTGCGAAATCAATACTCCGAGCAACTTGTTGCTTGGCAGTGAATGGACAATATTCTCATTCTTGGCATGTTGGTTATTAAACCATCATCCTAAGATTGATCGTGCTACCTAGTCCTTATTTCTGGTGCACACTTCGATTGATGAGTTAGGATTGTGTCGAGTCCTCACTCATTTGATCATATCGTCTTGCCCTGAAAAGCAAGATTGTTCTCGAGCTTAGTAACATACCGTGGTTCGTGACTTTCCAAATATCTTCTTGGAAGTGTTGCGGGTTGTTTCTGATCTGTTATGTTGAGCTCGTGATCAAGTTGGTTCCCTATGGACCACCCTTTCTCCAAGAATCTGTGTTGGATATTCCTGAGCTAGTTGGTTAAGCTAGACAATAACTTGGAGAGTTGGAAGATAAAAGCTTGCCTAACTTAGTTCGATCCAAAGGGATATTCTTGTGTAGTGTGTGTTGAAGAAAGATGATATCTTCATCGATTGGTCCCTGTGATCAGTTGTTGGACCTATCGTCCTACCACTTCTTTGACTTGAGTATGGGCCATTGTCAAGTCAAATCAGAACCAACGATATTCGTAATGTTGTCTTACTCGTGGTTGATCCTTCGAGCATACACCATTACCTCTTTTGGTCTGACCAATACTATCACGTGTTCACATGATGGTGGAAGTCCAGTGATATGGAAATTCCGATGAGCTATTGTTGAGCCCATCAGCAGTAATTTGTCTCCCCCATGAGTCATGAGGAACACCAACGTAGTATTGGAAACTTGTGTAAGCATTTCTTCGTGTTTCGTTCATGAAGCATATGTTTGGATGAAAGTAGTGACTTCCTCTAATTCATGTGCATCTGGTGTAAGTGCCGCCATGAATTTGAGAAAGGTTTGTTTTGTTTCTTTGGAATCATCCCAAGTCAGTCATGCACGTGCGAAGTATTCTATGGTCTGGTAGACTGATCATCTTCATTCCATATGGATTCCATAGCACACCAAGCCACTGATTGATTTGTTCAAGGAGAAGAAGTTCCTTCCTAAGAGCTAATCCGGACTTATGTAAGGACTTCGTTATCCGCAATGAAGGTTCCCACCTGAACTCGGTAGTGTTTTATTATAAGACTACCATGTGGTCATGTTTGTCTGGGACAATGTGTTCACAGGTTTGTAGCAGAACCAGCTCATGTTTTGGAGCTTGCTATCGTAGTTCATGTCCCGAGAATCTCGCAACGCCATCTCGTCGATTTGTGTTGCAACCCTTCCTTTTCAGACATGATAAGTCTGAAATATCCTAACACCAACCAGATCTGAATCTCAGGCAGATATGATGGTTGGAACATTCGAACAGTTGCATTTCGTTCCCAGCTTGCACCGTCCTTGTGCTATCTCGCTATAGACCGTCTTCTTAGCAACTCTTGTCCAGAGTTATCTTCAAAAGTGGACTAACCATTGGCCCCCCCCCCCCCACCTTCGATGATAAGCAAAATCATCCATTGCGTTGTCTTCAACAAGGTAGTCCACATCATCCATGCTAGTCCGGGTGTACTATTCCTTTGCACTCCGTCAAACGATCGTTGTGATTGCCTTTGGCTGGTATAAAGGGTTCCAATGATCTATGGATCAAAAGTAATTCTTTTTGCCACTTAAGGGAATAGTTCCTCGCGTCACCTTCTCGAGGTGGCCGTTATTGAATCACGGTGAATATTCCCTCGCCACCATGATACCATCCACCATCTTCTTAAAGCGTGGAATTGTTGCCACTAATCAAACTTCGTTGTTGTTCTTCCATCCCCCCCTCGATGCATTTTGTGTCTCAACTCGAGATGTGACACCGTCTCAGTCCGTGAGTTGGTCATGTTTACCTGATCTTCATTAAGATCGAATCATGTAGGGTTTCCCTTCTTTCATTGTCGTGTCGGTGAAGATCTCAAAGACGCCAAGATCAAGAAGATGGAGGAACCAACATCTTCGAGGAAGGCAATTGGATCATGGAATTGTAATAGTTGTGACCTCCCTTTTCCCTTACTCACGCCTTGAATCTCAAGCAGATTCTTGTTTAGTGGGGGTGAGTTGTCACAGCCCTAGAATTGCTTGACATTAGTTGCATTAGGGCATTCATGTCATCATGTTAATTTCCATGAAAATTGAAATGGGGATTTGTGAAACCCTCGTAATCACTTTTTGAAATGACCTAAATAAAATCGCTCCAAAAGGTCCAAGAAAATGCTCATGTGGCCCTCTGAAAATATTGGACAGAGTTAACAATCTAACCAATATTTTAGGATCTCATAAGTATTTATTTTGGGCATTTGGAATTAATCTGATAAATATTTGACTTGGATATATATTACTATGTATATAAAATATTGTCCAAAATTGTGCCCTTTTGTTGGGGAGCTCGGAATAATATAGTAAGCTCCTGCAAAATTGGCATAATTAAATAAATTAGTTTAGTATTTTAAATAAACCAAAACAAATGTCGAATATAGAAAAGGAAACAAAATAGATAAAAGCCTTTACTCCGGGCTTACCTCCCCACCTTGGCCCAAGATCATGCGGCTTGGCTGGCCCCGCTGGCCAGCCCAGCCCACCACCGCCTCCTCCTGTCGCCTTCCTCCTCTGCCAGAGGAGGGCCAGCGTGACGCACAAGACGCAGCTGCGCACAAGGCCACGCAGCAGCTCCTCGCTGCGCCCCCGACGCCTGGACGCCTCCCGAGCGCCACGCCGCCTCGACCCTCTCTCACTCTCTCCCGAACCTCCCCTTCCTCTGCTCTCTCTCTCCTCACGCAACCGAGCCTCACTGCCGCTGCTGCTGCCCGTGGCCACTGCCCTCCCTCGCCTCGCCGACATGTCCATGGCCTCCGCCTAGCCCTCTCCTCCTCCTCACCAAACCCCCGACGCCGAGCACCCCGAGGCGCCGCCCCACCATTTCCCCTCTCGGACCCGCGCTGGTCGCTGCCGCTAAATTAGCCGGCCCGGTGCCCACCCGAGCCCACCGGCGGCCTCCTCGCAACCACGGTGAGCCCCCAGTCTTCTCCCTCATCCCCTCATCTCACGTGCCTCAGCCGCCGCCCATGCTGGCACCAAGCCGCCGTCCGCCATGGCCGGCGAGCTCCGTGCCCACGAGCGCCTCTGCCTCGCCTAGCAGCTCCGACGCACCCCCGCTGCCCTCTAGGTGCTGTCTAGCACCTCCGCTCACTCCCCTACGAGCCGCAACACCGCGGCCGCCCTTAGCCGAACTCCGGCGCCGCCCCGGGCTCCACTCCGGCGAACACCGGCCGCCCCGACCCCGGCTATCCCCACCAAGAACCTCAGCGCATTCTCAGCTGTCCATAGGTACTCTCCCCGGCCCTTTTGGTGGCCGGAATGGCCATTTGCACTCGCGCCGCCGCGTCGGGTTCGCCGGCGGCTAAACGCCGGCGCCCGCTGACCGATGACCGGCGTGGGTTGACCCCTGGCTGGTTTGACCTCCCCTCCCTCATCGACATGCGGGCCCCGCCCGGCTAACTAAATTAGGTTAGTGTTAATTAGGTTAGGTTAGTTAGTCAGACGCTGACACGTGGGTCCCAGCGTCAGGTTTGACCTGGGGCGCCCAGTTGACCGCTGACGTCACACTGACGTCAGGCTGACGCGGTAATCACCTTTATGGATTTAATTTAATTCAGTAAATTTCAGAAAATACTCTAAACTTCTAAAAATCATATAAATTCAACCGTAACTCGGATGGAAATAATTTATATATGAAAAATGATCAGAAAAATATGAAGAATCTGTTTATGCCATGATCATGCATGTTTAAACAAGTTAACCTCACTGAATAGGATGAATCATGATTAGGGTAATTTAGGAAATAGCATTTTGAGTTGGAATTCAACCTTGTTTGAATTCCACTCCAACTAACTTAGATTATTATTGCATTAGGTGAATTCAGTACCTTAACATGATCATGCATCATATATGTGCATTGCATTGATTGTGCTCTCTCTTGTTTGCGGTAATTGTCCCTCCCGATAGGCGATGTACCGACGATGATTATTCGATGACACCGATGAAGAACTATTATCTTGAAGTGCCGTGCAAGCAAAACCCCTTGTTCATTCCGATATAATCCCACTCTCTCGCTCCTGCTCTATTTTATTGCATTAGGACAACAACGACTCATGTGTTACTTGCTGCGGTAGCTGAACCCTTGATCCCTTGCATGACTGTCATTCCACAAGAATTAGATGAAACCCACTAGCATGAGTAGGAATTGTTTGAGCCATGATGTGCCTACTCATTTATGCTTGTTTGTCATGCCTGCTATCGCTTAGAGTTGAGTCGGGTCCGATTCATCGGGAATGAATTGGAATTGTTATGAACATGTCCTATTGTGTGTGAGCTAAGTGTGTGAACACGATTTGGTAAAGGTAGCGGTGAGAGGCCATGTAGGAGTACATGGTGGGTTGTCTCATTGCAGCCGCCCTCGTGAACTGAGTTCTGTGTTTGTGATCCATGAAACAGTTACTACCACGCATTGGGATCCTTAATTGACCCTCTCGGCTTCTTAACCACCCTTGTCCTCATCAGGGAGTTGCAAGTAGTTTCGTGTTTGTAGCATGTTGGGGCCGCACATAACGCTGACCTTAGGGGTGGGTTGTGTTGCGGTAGGCACCGTGGTTCGTGTACCGAGTGCCCGCTTGGTATCTCGGGAACCCTGCACACATCGTTCGGGGCTGTATGGGAAACCTCGGCCGGACTCCCTGCGGATGGAACCCGAATAGGCGATAAACCTGGACTAGGGACTTGAGTGTTTAGGTAGGCCGTGGCCGACACCCACGTTGGGCTTCCGCTTGAAGGTTGCCGAGTACATGTCGTAAACGGCGGTAAGTGGTGAGAGCGTGTGAAGAAGTACACCCTGCAGGGTTTAATATGATCTATTGAATAGCCGTGTCCACGGAGAAGGACTTCGGGTTGCTTATATCAGTTCATAGACAAGTGAAAGTGGATACTCTAAAATGCGCAAGATAAGCGTGAGTGCTATGGATGGAGTTCTCGTAGGGAGACGGGAGCGGTCCATAGTGGTGTATTGCCATGGTGAATATGTGGACTCGTAGCGCCACCTCAAAGAGTTACTTGCAATCGTAGTTCAGATAGCCACCGAGTCAAAGCTGGCTTGCTGCAGTCAAACTCCACCACCCCCCCTTTGATAATGATGCATATGTAGCTAGTTCTGATGTAAGTCTTGCTGAGTACAATTGTACTCACGTTTGCCTATTCTATGTTTTTGCAGAGAGACGTCAGTCTCGCTAGTAGTTCCGCTTGGACTTCGACGTTTAGCTTGTTACCTCAGCTACGATCTTGTGCCTCGGCAGGATTTGGTAGATAGTCAGGCTTCTCAGCCTTTTTCATTTATAGTTGTCTGTACTCAGACATGTTTAGCTTCCGCTTGTGCTTTGACTTGTATGTTTCGAGTGTTGGGTCATGAGACCCATGTTTGTAATATCTCGCTCTTGAGCCTAATGAATAATATTTTGAGTCGAGAGTTATGTTGTGATGCCACGTCGTATTTACACATATTGAGCATATTGTGTGTATGTTTGAAATGCTTGGTATGTGTGGGATCCGACAAACTAGTTGTTTATCCTTGGCAGCCTCTCATATGGGGAAATGTAGTCTCGTGCTTACGAGCGATAGTAGTCCGCTACAGCCCGGTTCACCGAGTCTCGCTAGCCCAAAGACTACTGCTTGGACACTTGACTGGCCGGCATGTGATTCATTTCGTTCCTATGTCTGTCCTTCGGGAAATGTCACGCGGTGATACTTGGAGTCCTGCCTAGCTGCTACAGCCGGGATACCGGAGTCCTGTTAGCCCAATGCTACAGCCCAAGTTCATACGTTGATGACCGACATGCTCAAGTGTTTCATGTATGCCTGTCCCCATAGGTTAGCGCCGCTTTGGGTTCACGACTAGCCATGTCGGCCCGGGTTCTTCGTCATATGGATGCTAGCGACACTATCATATACGTGAGCCAAAAGACGCAAACGGTCCCGGGCCATGGTAAGGCGACACCCGTGGGAATACCGTGCGTGAGGCCGCAAAGTGATATGATGTGTTACATGCTAGATCGGTGTGACCTAGGATCGGGGTCCTGACACACGCGATCCGTAGATCGATCTTGTATGTTTTGCCTTATCCTCCAATATATCTCGCAAGTCCAGCGCGTTTTCCCGTGCCTTGGTACTTTTTGAGCGGCGTCGGGGTGTGGCTTGAGCGGAGGGCCGAGAGGCTTCTCTGAAGCGGCCACGGGGTGGCCGTTCTGCCATGTCGTGCGCTGGTGACTTGGGTGCTTCCTCCTCTGATCGAGGCTACGGCCTTCGTTTGGGGTAGCTTTTGAAGGGGCGTTCAAGTTCATACTCTTCGGCTGCAAGGACTTCAGTCCATCTGTCAGCTAGCAGGTCTTGGTCAGCTCTAAGCTGTTGCTGCTTTTTCTTGAGGCTGCTTGCCGTGGCTATAAGCCTGCGTTTGAAATGCTCCTGTTCGGCGGGATCCTCAGAACGACAAATTAAATGCGTCGCCGAGGCTTGCCTCATCTTCGGAGGGAGGCGATAATTATCGCCCTCAACCTCTTTTTCTGCTGCCTTGACCGTGCGGATTCTTCTCCCTCCTCCCACGCTGAGTCCTCTTGGAGGGGTTGTCTTCGTACTGTCGGGGTGTTATTATCTCCGTGCGGAATCACTTTTTTTTGCCGTGGCGGGATTTAGAGCGGCGCCACGACGCCGACGCTCGGTTGCTTTTTGAGGGTCATCCTCCGTTGTTCCATCGCCGCTCCCATCTTTTGGGATATCCACCATGTATATGTCGATGACGAGGTGGCCTTCCAATGCCTCGTAGGCACTGGGTCTTGGTCATATCCGCATGGTCGCCCATACCGCCGATGTCTTGAGTCAAGTCGAGCATGTCGGTTAAATCATCGACGAGTGGCTATAAAGTGGGTGGTGGGTGGGCGTTGAATTTCTTCATCGTCCGTATCCCAACCTTCCTATCCGTAGTCCGGCCAGGGCTCTCCAGATAAAGAGAGAGACTTTAGTGAATTCAGGATGTCGCCAAAGGGCGAGTCTTTGAAAGATGTCCATGCGATGAACTCCATGACCGGCGCCCAATCGGATTCGATTGGCATGGCGCTGGGGGTTGAGTCCGAGAGGAGTCCGCACCGAGTCGAGGTCTTTGCAAAGGACAGGATGGAGTTCGCTCAATCGCCAGAGAGATCGTAGCCCCGAGGTGGTGTCCAACCACTCGCCCTCGATCGGGAATGCGGCTCGGATTAAGGGTCGGAGCGGATCTTTGGTGCGGCCTCCGTGGTACTGTTCGTTGCGAGCTAGATCATGCCCATCGAGACAAGGCGGCACGCTTGGCTGCGGCTCGAATCCGTCGAAGATCAAGTATCCGCGACATCGGCCGATAGTTCAACTTCCAAATCTGCACGATGGCGGGGCATAGCTTCGATCTGCTCCGGATGGCTGCTTAATTGGCCCATGTGCAAAGCCGCCGAATCACGTAAGATCTGTCCGGGAGAAAAGTCTCACCCTGGACCGCTCGTTGTTGATGATCGAAGGAGCCATCGGGCCTATCGGTGATGACACGAGGAAATCTCAATAAAAGCACCAATGTCGGTGTCAAAACCGCGGATCTCGGTAGGGGGTCCCGAATCGTGCGTCTAGGCGGATGGTAACAGGAGACAAGGGACACGATGTTTTTAACCAGGTTCGGGCCCTCTCGATGGAGGTAATACCCTACTCCTGCTTGATTAATATTGATGATATGGGTAGTACAAGAGTAGATCTACCACGAGATCAAAGAGGCTAAACCCTAGAAGCTAGCCTATGGTATTGTTGTTGTTCGTCCTATGGACTAAAACCCTCCGGTTTATATAGACACCGGATAGGTTAGGGTTACACAGAGTCGGTTACAATGGTAGGAGATCTACATATCCGTATCACCAAGCTTGCCTTCCACGCCAAGGAAAGTCCCATCCGGACACGGGACGAAGTCTTCAATCTTGTATCTTCATAGTCTTGGAGTCCGGCCGTGATGATAGTTCGGCTATCCGGACACCCCCTAGTCCAGGACTCCCTCACCAGCCACGTGAAGAATTTGCATTGTGACGAAGCTCGTGATTTCCAAGTTAACTCCGCGGAGGGAATGACCTCCCTTCCCCAGAACTTTGCTGCGTACGCAGATCTCACAATGAACTGTCCCGTCGTCTCCCAAGACCAAACTAACCTGTCCGAGACATAGTCCACCGGTTCCCAAGCCTGTACCCTCTGCCAAAGTTGTAGGAACTGCTGCAGTGCCACCATACTCACGTTGGGACCGAGACATGCTGCCCAGGACCCATCCGTTCCCACCTGGCCAAGCATGCACGTCTGTCTAATCCGGCGTGGCACCATGTCATACACAGCCGGTGCAAGCTCCTGAATCCTCATCCCGTCCAGCCACCGGTCTTCCTAAAATAAGGTATTAAGCCCATTATTTTCCATGCACCTTGTGTCCGCTTGAAAGATTTGCATCGCCTCGGGTGGCACTTGATTTTGAATTCACTCCCGGGTCTACTGTTGTCCGTCCTCCGCAACCATGGCCATTTGGCCTGCATAGCCATGTTCATCCACCTCAATTAGGCACTCCTAACCCTCCTGCCCATTTTGGGGTACACACGGTCTCCCACGCAACCGCACAATTGCCTCCATTAGCCTCCGCTCTCTGGCACCATAGAAAACCATGACAAATCTTGTTCATGGCCGTCAGTGTTTTGACAGGAAGGTTGAAAGTGCAACTATCCCTGGGTGGTTTTGGTAATGATCAACAACATATAGCTCATTGAACTAATGCTATTTCAAGATAAATCTTTCAGGAAAGTTCAAAGATTGGCATGGCATGTATTAGGATTGTGGACCCCTCAAAATGCTAAGGACACAAGATTGGCTCAAGCTCTAAAGCTCAAGACTCTACATTTTCATTTTAGTGATCCAAGATCACTTTGAGTCCATAGGTAAAGCCAATACTATTAAAAGGGGATGAGGTGTTGCTTAATGGCTTGCTTGCTCCAAAGTGCTTAGTTATATGATCCAAAGCTCTCAACCACTTTCTCATATCCACATGTGTCCCAAACCAAAAGTCAAACTCGGCCCCACCGATTTGATCTATCCGGCGCCACCGAGTTCACTTGACATAGCCACGGCCAGAAACCCTAGTCACTTCATTCTCACTGATGGGGATCTCGGTCTCACCGAGATGGGATTGCAAACTCTTTGTTTCCCTTCGTAACGTTTCGGTCTAACCGAGATGAGCGATTGGTCCCACTGAGCCTGCAATGCAAACTCTCTGTTTCCTGCTCGTAACGCTTCGGTCCCACTGAGACGAGTGAATCAGTCCCACCGAGGTTGCCTGGCCAACTCTCTGGTTAGCTTATTACCAAAGTCATTCCCACCGAGTTTGTGTAATCGTTCAAACCGAGATTATGTTATTCCCTAATCCTAATGATATCGGACTCACTGAGTTGACATGTCGGTCCCACCGAAATTGCCTAACGGTCACATTATGTACTGAATTGGTCCGACCGAGTTTTCTGATTCGGTTCGACCGAGTTTTCTGATTCGGTCCCACCGAGTTTGGTATATTGTGTGTAATGGTTAGATTTTGTGTGGAGGCTATATATACCCCTCCACCCTCACCTCATTCGGGGGGAAGCCATCAGAACGTGCCTACACTTCCAGTACTCATTTTCTGAGAAGAGAGCCACCTACTCATGTGTTGAGACCAAGATATTCCAATCCAACCATATGAATCTTGATCTCTAGCCTTCACCAAGTTGCTTTCCACTCAAATCATATTTCCATCAAATCCAATCCTATGAGAGTGAGGTTAGTGTTGGGGAGACTATCATTTGAAGCACAAGAGCAAGGAGTTCATCATCAACACACCATTTATTACCTTTTGGAGAGTGGTGTCTCCTAGATTGGTTAGGTGTCAATTGGGAGCCTCCGACAAGATTGTGCAGTTGAACCAAGGAGTTTGTAAAGGCAAGGAGATTGCCTACTTCGTGAAGATATACCCTAGTTAGGCAAGTCCTTCGTGGGCGATGGCCATGGTGGGATAGACAAGGTTGCTTCTTCGTGGACCCTTCGTGGGTGGAGCCCTCCGTGGGCTCGCGCAGCCGTTACCCTTCGTGGGTTGAAGTCTCCATCAACATGGATGTACGATAGCACCACCTACCGAAACCATGCCAAAAACATCCGTGTCTCCAATTGTGTTTGCACACTCCAATCCCTTCCCTTTACATTCTTGCAAGTTGCATGCTTTACTTTCCGTTGCTTATATACTCTTTGCATGCTTGCATGAATTGTGATAAGATTTCTTGACTTGTGCTAAGTTGTTAAAAATCTGCCAAGAACTAAAATTGGGAAAAGGTTAAGTTTTTATTTGGTCAAGTAGTCTAATCACCCCCCTCTAGACATACTGTCGATCCTACAATTGGTATCATAGCTTTGGTCTCCATTTGCCTTGATTTCCATACCTTTTGGTGATCATAGCCTTGGTTTCACAACCTAGGAGAGTATGGCGTTTAGCGAGGGAAATTACCAGTGTAGAGGTCCTTACTTTGATGGTACTAATTTTGCTAGTTGGAAGCATAAGATGAAAATGCATATTCTTGAACATAACCCCGCCGTTTGGGCTATTGTGTGTATTGGCTTGCAAGGTGAATTCTACAATGGGAGAGAACTGAACCGAGAAGCTACAGCGAAAGAGTTGAAGATGTTGCAATACAATGCTCAAGCTTGTGATATCCACTTCAATGGATTGTGAAGGAAATATGCCCTAGAGGCAATAATAAAGTTATTATTTATTTCCTTATATCATGATAAATGTTTATTATTCATGCTAGAATTGTATTAACCGGAAACTTAGTACTTGTGTGAATACATAGACAAACAGTGTCACTAGTATGCCTCTACTTGACTAGCTCGTTGAATCAAAGATGGTTAAGTTTCCTAGCCATGGACATGAGTTGTCATTTGATTAACGGGATCACATCATTAGAGAATGATGTGATTGACTTGACCCATTCCGTTAGCTTAGCACTTGATCGTTTAGTATGTTCCTATTGCTTTCTTCATGACTTATACATATTCCTATGACTATGAGATTATGCAACTCCCGAATACCGGAGGAACACTTTGTGTCGTGGAATTAACACATCAGATGTCCTAGTGAGAGGACTTAGTCATGGAGCCATCGCAACGAGATTAGCAAAAAGGGGTTAAACCGGACAAAGGACACGGGGAGTTTATACTGGTTCGACCCCTTACGATGAAGGTAAAAGCCTACGATCCAGTTGTGGTGGAATTTATGGGGTATCGATGAGCAGGGAGCGAATCCGCTTTACCTATCTCTCGAGTTGTTGTTTCTTGTCCCTGAACCTCCGCCGGGTCGTCCCTTTATATACACAGGTTGACGCTCGGCGGTTTACAGAACACCGAGGCCGGTTCATACAAGTGTCTAGCTTGGTTTATACCTTTCCCTAACTTACAACACAAGTTAGATATCTCATGAAGGTTTATGTCTACGGGCCCTAAACCGCCCTTGGGCTCTGGGCCTCCAAGCTTCTATAGTAAAGCACCATATTCCTTGTCTTCATGGGCTTCAATATGGATTAGCATAAACCGGCCCCTCCTGGGCGGTTTATACTCAGTAGTTATATCCCCAACATTAGGCCCCAGATAGATTTGAACATGTTCATGTCAATCTTCAACACTTAGAAAAAACTCCTTGAATATCCTCGTATAATCCTTGTAAACCGCCATGACGTCTCCTCCATATGAACTTGATAAACCGCCATGACGTCATCTTCTAAGATTGCAGTGAATCGTCATGACATCATCTCTGTATAAAACCTATAAATACTTCTTTTATTAATTAATCTCCGAAGACCGAAGCGACAGCTGTGTCAGATATTCAATTTTTGGCTCCTCGATTCTCGCGCCTATCACTTATCCCTTTGCCTTTATAAATAAGACAGGGGGTCCTTTCCATTCTCCCCCTTGCCTCTTCATCTCTTCTTCTTCCTCGCGACACCGAAGAGGCTGAGCTCCGCCACCGCCGTCGACCTTTGCGTCTGCACCAACAAGGCCGCTGCATCAACTGTTGTTGACCAGATAAAGTGCGACGCACCTCCACTGCCCCGCAGCATCAGTAAATACTCCTCTTTCCAAATATCAGATCTGCATTAGGGTTCCGCTGTTCGTCGGTGTTCTTCATTGTTCGTCCTTTTTCTCTCCTAGATCTCATAGCTTGATCTGAAACTTATAGTAAGGGTGAGCGGTAATAGCTCAGTGCCCCTAGTCACCTTCAGAAACCACTTTTTACTGCATGAAATCCCGTCCGAGCATATGCGTTCTTCTGCTGTCGCGACCTTTAGGTTTAAAATTTTATCCCCTTTTGTAGAACTGTGGTAGATCCGAAATTATCACACCAACTTGTAAAACCTGTTTGTGCAATACTTAGGAATTATTCAGATCTGTCACTTCTGCACCATTGTAGGCGGTTTAACCGTTAAAGGTTGATAATCCACCGGGTACCATTAACCCTCTCTTAAACCGCCAATTTTACCTGAGCATCGGTATCCGGTTTAACATGTACATTTCGTCTGGTTGATTCCTTCCCCCAGCCTGGCGCCGGTTTATGCATATCAATCTTTAACCGTAATCCGGCGTTTGAACTTCTTTTACAGCTTGTCATCAAAAATGGCCAAACAGTTCTCCTCTTGCAATTGTGTTCCCTCCCGGGTTACGGAAGAGCAACTTACTGGGTATGTTGTGACTGGCACTTTAGCAAAGCAAGTAACCATCCATTAGAGAGTCCCGGGTGCTGAAAATCCTCCTGAACCTCAAGATGGAGAAGTAGTTGTGTTTTTACATCATCTGGACCGAGGGTTTAGCCCTCCCGGATCAAAAAATTTCTGGGAAGTACTTGCCAGCTTCTAACTCCGCCCTCAAGATATTGGACCGAACTCTGTGTCCAACATTTGCAATTTCCAAGTGTTTTGTGAGGTTTATCTACAAGAAAAACCGACCGTTGAATATTTCAGAGACTTCTTCCACTTGAACCGTCGTACCGAATTTACCGACGGCCCCAACACTAAACTTGGCGGGGTGTCAATTCAAAAAAGTAAAGAAGTCAATTTTCCTCACGCCAAACATCACAGCCACCCCAAGGACTGGAATCAAACATGGTTTTACTGCCGGAATACCGCTCCTGATAATGAAAATCCTCTGCCGGGTTATCGTTCTCACCGGCTCAGTAATGAACATCCATTGCCTCAACGGCTTAGTGCCAGGGAACGATCGAAATATGCACCACAAATTTCTAAGATCCGGGCTTTTATGGCAAACGGTTTAACCAGTATTGACCTTGTCCATTGCTGGGTTTCGTGGAGTATCTTGCCCTTAAGCCAGCGTCCCGGTTTAATGTGTGAGTACACAGGAGACTTCAAAGATCCTCAACGTCATATTGATATTCAGCTAACTGATGAAGAGATTACTGAAGCTGTCAAAAAAGATGTTGGATGAACCGATATCTGAGTGCAGCAAGACTGGGCTGCGTCCCTTTTATACCTCCAATAAACCACCAGCTATAAGAATTGTAACTTTCTGCTTTTAATTCGCCCCCCTGTTGACACTTTCTGATGATCTTCTGTTTATCTTTGCAGAGCAATGACCCATTCTGGAAGAGGAAATCTCAAGAAAAGCCGGCAAAACCACAAGACAAACCGGTGAGAGCGCCTCGTGCTAAGAGTAAGGCCTCAAAGAAGCCAGCAAAGAAGAGAACCGCCGAGTCCCCAGATCTGGCCGAAGATGTTGATGACTCAGAATCAAAGGTAGAACTTGATTCCCTTGGTTCATTTTTCATGCACCTTATTGACAATGATCATTATCAGGATGATGCGGAAGCTAGCCGCGCTGATCATGTAGAGGTAATTTCCCTTTCTTCCTATTCGGATCATGTGCCAGTACAAAAACTCCGTCGCGCAGTCCGGAAAGTAAAATGTTCACATCCTCTCGCTTATTTGGATCCGCACTTTTCTTTGAAGACACAACAACATGAAGCTCGTCGCACAACCCGGCATAGTGGCCAACAATTTACTTCCTCCGGTTTACCGGACACCCCGGTTCGAAAACGCAGTCCAGAGGCCTCTTGTACTTCTAATACATCTTATCCCAAGGCGGGTTACTTCCGATACCCTCTTAATTCATCTGATTCGAATTATCAGGGTACCTCCAATTCATCCTCCGGCGAATCATCAGCCACTCAGATGCCTCCCCTCAAGACTGTTCCTGGGTAAACATATTACACTCTAACCTTTGATGCCTTGCACTGGTTTACTGTACTGACTTCTGCATCTGCTTCCTTCAGTGCCAAAGCCAGACTTAGCAAGAAAGCTAATTTGAGTAAACCAACTGACGACAATCGGGCTACTGAACCGGAGAAGACCTCAGAGGCTATTGAGCAAAATGCTGACATTGATCTAGATGACCCGGCACCTCAAGGTTAGGATACTTTTGCTGATCCGCCAGAGACAAATCCAACAAGTCCACGCGCTGATCCGTCAAGCCCACGCCTTGATCCGCCAAGCCCAGATAAGGCCTCTGATAAACCGCCGAGCCCAAATAAAACAGCTGAAGGCACAACAGATGATGTTGTGATTACTGGCTTTGGCCATACCACTCCTGGCAACCCTGTCACTTTATCAAAGCACAGTGCCAAAGAAGAATTTGCTGCCGTGGACAAAGGCAAGTGGAAGACTGATTTGTCAAGCTATGCTCATCTCAATGCTCAAGACATCCATTCTGGATATTTGAACCGGATGTATACAAGTCATGACTATGAAGCCGGTTTGGTAAACCTGATGAAAGAGCGATATGAGGTAAACACTTGTTCCTCTGAATAAATTCTTCGTTTCCTTATATCCAGCTTCAATGATCAAGTCTAGTAGCCCCAAAGGGCCGGTTCATCAATATGAATGTGAACCGGGACTTATAGTAGGAAAATATTTGAATGTTGCTTGCGTAGCCCTTGTAGACCGGTTTATACCTTTAGGATGAACCGGTATATCTTTTGTAACGTAGCTTACAAAATTCATTCCGGTTATCAATATGACCCGGTTTATTGTTAAGACCTGGATGACCTTGAATTGAACCGATATGCATTAGCCCCCAAGTGCCAAATATATAACTTGTTGTATGTTTGGGACTTAAAATACCAGTTGATAAAAGCGATCCGCATTAGCCCCCAAGTGCCAAGTGTATAACTTGTTATATGCTTGGGACTTTGAGAAAGTATTAACAACTTTATTATCTGTCTTTTACAGGCTGACTTGAGCAACAAGGATTCCCAAATCGTCGATCTTCAAGAAAATATCAAGTCCCAGCAAGCAGAAACTTCCAAGGCCAAAGATGAGTTGAAGGGCGCTTTAACCGCCATGGAGCAATTGAAGGATGGCTTCAAAGGTGAGCGGGCAGACTGGGAGACTGACAAGGCCACTCTGTTAAAATGGGCTGAGGATGCTGAAGCAGCCCTTAAACTGGTGGCGAACGAGCTGACTGGTTTAAAGCAGCAGATCAATGTTATGACTTCCGCTATCTTTGGTAAGTAGATTTGTAATGAACCTTACTTCATCAGCCTTGAAACCGCCGGTTTAACAACAATACTGTAACCATTGCAGGTAGCCGCATCGCCCATCTTGGCTCAGATATGCGCAAGAAGCTGAATGCTGCTTATACCTTAATTGAGCAGCTATATACTGGCGCTCAATGAGTTACCTGCACTGTTTCATACAACAAACCGGCGCCAACCTTAATCAATGATACATTGGCCAAGCTCTCCATGACACCGGCCCAGCTAGAAGAAATGAAGAGATCTGCTACAAGGGTTGGCGCTTTATCTACACTGACTCGGGCTAAGGCTTGGATAGCTGACCTTGATCCGGAGGATATTGGAAATGGTTATCCGAGTCAAAAAGAAGATGGGTCGGATTTTGACGAGGATGCCCTTAAAGCTTTGACAAAGGAAATGCGCCCACTTGCTAGCAAACTGGCCGAAGAGACTGATTTGTCTTATCACCGATCCATCTATGATGCAGACAACAGACGGATTGCTGCGTCGGTTTATGAAGCCCAAAATCTAATCCTGCCAACTCGTAAGCATACTTATGCTCCTGACCTTGAACCATCAGATCTTATAAGTGATGAAGCTGTCTTCCGAGCTTTGTGTGGAATTGACTGGGCCACCATTGACTTCCAGCCAGTGGATGGGGAGGCGGAGGTTGAACCGGCGTAGGACGATCGGCAATCTTCACATCAAGCTGAAGAGGAATCATAATCCGGAAGCCGGTTATCATGTGTGCACCATCCTCTGTAGGAAAAACTATTATCCTTTTGGGCAGTTAAAATGCCTTGTAATAGGCTAGCTTAAAATACTTGGCCTTGAAAGTATTGCTTAAGCTTCAGGCTTGCCATAAACACTCCATACACCAGCTTCTGCCAATGGGGGTATCTCTGTTTGGGCTAGATAAGTACCTCACTGGTATAATAAACCGGCCGTTGAACCGGATATTTCTTACCAGCCTCCTTGCGCTCCACCACAATAGCCACTCTGACAACCCGGGCATTAGCAGCCACGTATAATAGCAATGGTTCCTTATCAATGGGGGCAGCAAGGACGGACGGTTCGGCCAACTGCTTCTTCAAATCCTCAAACGCAACATGAGCAGCATCACTCAAAACAAAGTTGTCTGTTTTGTTCATCATCTGATAAAGCGGGATCGCCTTCTCCCCCAACCGGCTGATAAACCGGCTCAGTGCTGCAATCTGAACCGCTAGTCTTTGAATGTCATTGATACATGCCGGTTTAGCCAGGGACGTGATAGCCTTGATCTTTTCCGAATTAGCCTCAATGCCCCTGTTAGACACCAGAAAACCCAAGAGCTTGCCAGCTGGCACACCAAAAACACATTTGGCCAGATTAAGCATCATCTTATAAACCCTCAGATTATCAAAAGTTTCCTACAAGTCAGCTATGAGTGTCTCTGCTTGCCTGGATTTCACCACGATATTGTCCACATAAGCATGAACATTGCGCCCAATCTGATTATGGAGGCAATTCTGCACACACCGCTGATAAGTTGCCTAATCACTCTTGAGCCTAAAAGGCATAGAAACATAGAAGAAGGCTCCAAAAGGAGTTATATAAGCCATCTTCACCTGGTCCTTAACTGCCATTTTGATCTGATGGTAACCCGAATAAGCATCCAGAAAACTCAAACGCTCGCAACCCGCCGTAGCATCAATAATTTGAGCAATACGAGGGAGGGCAAAGGGATCAGCTGGCAAGCTTTGTTCAAATCCGTGCACTCCACACACATACGCCAAGTGCCATTTTTCTTAAGTACCAATACCGGGTTAGCCAACCACTCAGGGTGAAAAACCTCCACAATAAACCCTGCTGCCAATAGCCGGGCTACCTCCTCTCCAATGGCCGTGCGTCTCCCTTCATTAAAGCGGCGAAGAAATTGCTTGACCGGTTTAAACTTGGGATCAATATTAAGGGTTTGCTCAACGAGTTCCCTCTCTCCAATGTCAAGGATAGCCTTTACCATGCTTATTTTGCTAGTATACATGCTGCTGTTTGAAAACAGAAATTTTACCGCTGTTGCAAAAATTCCCTAGAAAAGTCAAAGAATGGTATAATGTTTAAACTTTTTGCATATTGAGCTCTGATAAATCTTCTATAGTGAGGTATTTTTCTCATAATTTTTGGAGTTAGGGAAGTATGATGAATCTTGCATTCTTTACAGACTAACTGTTTTGGCAGATTGCTGTTATGTTTGCATTGTTTGCATATGTTTGCTTGTTTAATGATTCTATTTGAGGATAGGAGTATTAAATATGCAGAGGCATTTAGTATGCAATGTTGAATAATAATTTTAGTGATTTGTTACAGTAGAAAATGATAAGGTTTTGCATTGGTTTATACTAATCTATCTCACGAGTTCTTGTTGAGTTTGGTGTGGATGAAGCTTTTGATAAAAAGAGAAACCGTGATATGAGAGGAATTAATGAGACACAAAAGTTCAAGTTTGGGGATGCCCAAGGCACCCCAAGATAATATTTCAAGAAGTCTCAAGCATCTAAGCTTGGGGATGCCCCGGTAGGCATCCCACCTTTGTTCTTCAACAACTATCGGTTAGTATCGGTTGAAACTAAGTTTTTGCTTCTTCACATGAGTTGTGCTATCCTTGCAATGTCATTTTATTTTGTTTTGCTTGCTGTTTGAATAAAATACCAAGATCTGAAATTCTTAAATGAGAGAGAGTCTTCACATAGTTACATAATTATTTAGCTACTCTTTGATCTTCACTTATATCTTGTTGGAGTAGTTTGTCATTACTCGTGTGCTTCACTTATATCCTATGAGTAAATTGTTGAATGAGTTCATTGTCATAAATCTGAAATTATATATGTTTCATTTGCTTATCCCATGGGGAGTAATGACTTCACATCTAAGAAGTAGAGGTTGTAAATTTATTGAAGGTTAGCAAGCATTGTATTGGTCATTTGAACAATTCATGAAAGAATATTGAAGAAAGAGAGATTTCACATATAAATATGCTATCCTAGACATCTTTTATAATTGTGAGCACTCATTAAGTATGACATGCTAAATAGTTTATGTTGGACAAGGAAGACAACATAATGGGTTATGTTTTCTCACATCTCAGTTAAAGTATATTGTCATGGATCATTCAAACATGTTGAGCTTGCCTTTCCCCCTCATGCTAGCCAAAATTCCTTGCACCAAGTAGAGATACTACTTGTGCTTCCAAATATCCTTAAACCTAGTTTTGCCATGAGAGTCCACCATACGTACCTATGGATTGAGTAAGATCCTTCAAGTAAGTTGTCATCGGTGCAAGCAATAAAAATTGCTCTCTAAATATGTATGATCTATTAGTGTGAAGAAAATAAGCTTTATACGATATTTTTATGGAAGCAATAAAAGCGACGGACTACATAATAAAGGTCCATATACAAGTGGCAATATAAAGTGACGTTCTTTTGCATTAAGATTTTGTGCATCCAACCATAAAAGCGCATGACAACCTCTGCTTCCCTCTGCGAAGGGCCTATCTTTTACTTTATGCAAGAGTCAAGGAGATCTTCACCTTTCCCTTTTTCATTTTATCCTTTGGCAAGCACCTCGTGTTGGAAAGATCTTGATATATATATCCAATTGTATGTAAGTTAGCATGAACTATTATTGTTGACATCACCCAAAGGTGAATACGTTGGGAGGCAACACTATAAGCCCCTATCTTTCTCAGTGTCCGATTAAAACTCCATAACCATAAGTATTGCATGAGTGTTAGCAATTGTGGAAGACTATATGATAGTTGAGTATGTGGAGTTTGCTAAATAAAAGCTCTGACATAGACCCTTCCTGAAAATAAGATGAATTGTAATTGTTTGATGACTAAGAATGAAGTTTGCTAGTTTTCAAGAAAGTTTATGGTCTATGCTATAACATGTGAATTGCTTGTTACTTGATCATGAGATGTTTTATGAGATGAACTACTGTTATGACATACAATCATGCTAGAAAAGGTGATTGAAATTATCGTTGATCAAACTTGTGCACCTTATAGCATTCACAATTCATCAATTCTTTCTTTTATCATTTACCTACTCGAGGACGAGCAGGAATTAAGCTTGGGGATGCTGATACGTCTCCAACGTATCTATAATTTATGAAGCATTCATGCTATTTTATTATCTGTTTTGAATGATTACGGGATTTATTATACACTTTTATATTATTTTTGGGACTAACCTATTAACCGGAGGCCCAGCCCATATTGCTGTTTTCTAGCCTATTTCATTGTTTCAAAGAAAAGGAATATCAAATAGAGTCCAAACGGAATGAAACGTTCAGGGGCGTGATTTTTGGAAAGGATATGATCCGGGAGACTTGGAGTTCAAGCCAGGGAAGGCTCGACGATGCCAGGAGATAGGAGGGCGCGGCCACCCCCTCTGGGCGCGCCCCTGTCTCCTGGGCCCCTCGAGGCTCCCCAGACCGACTTCTTTCGCCTAATAAGTCCACGTACCCTAAAAACATCGAAATAGAAGATAGATCGGGAGTTCCACTGCCGCAAGCCTCTGTGGCCACAGAAAACCTCTCGGGAGCCTGTTCCGGCACCCTGCCGTAGGGGGGATCCCTCATCGGTGGCCATCTTCATCATCCCGACACTCTCCATGACGAGGAGGGAGTAGTTCACCCTCGGGGCTGAGGGTATGTACCAGTAGCTTTGTGTTTGATCTCTCTCTCTCTCTCTCTCTCTCTCTCTCTCTCTTGTGTTCTCTCTATGGCACGATCTTGATGTATCGCGAGCTTTGCTATTATAGTTGGATCTTATGATGTTTCTCCCCCTCTACTCTCTTGTGATGAATTGAGTTTTCCTCTTGAAGTTATCTTGTTGGATTGAGTCTTTAAGGATTTGAGAACACTTGATGTATGTCTTGCCGTGTTTATCTATGGTGACAATGGGATATCACGTGCCACTTGATGTATGTTTTGGTGATCAACTTGCGGGTTCCGCCCGTGAACCTATGCATAGGGGTTGGCACACGTTTTCGTCTTGACTCCCCGATAGAAACTTTGGGGCACTCTTTGAAGTACTTTGTGTTGGTTGAATAGATGAATCTGAGATTGGGTGATGCATATTGTATAATCGTGCCCACTGATACTTGAGGTGACATTGGAGTATCTAGATGACATTTGGGTTTTGGTTGATTTGTGTCTTAAGGTGTTATTCTAGTACGAACTCTTGAATAGATTGATCCGAAAGAATAACTTTGAGGTGGTTTCGTACCCTACCATAATCTCTTCGTCTGTTCTCCGCTATTAGTGGCTTTGGAGTGACTCTTTGTTGCATGTTGAGGGATTGTTATATGATCTATCTATGTTATTATTGTTGAGAGAACTTGCACTAGTGAAATTATGAACCTTATGCCTTGTTTGCTAGCATTGCAATACCGTTTACGCTCACTTTTATCATTAGTTACCTTGCTGTTTTTATATTTTCATATTATTATATTTTCATATTACAAAATCCTTTATCTACCATCCATATTGCACTTGTATCACCATCTCTTCGCCGAACTAGTGCACCTATACAATTTACCATTGTATTGGGTGTGTTTGGGACACAAGAGACTCTTTGTTATTTGGTTGTAGGGTTGTTTGAGAGAGACCATCTTCATCCTACGCCTCCCACGGATTGATAAACCTTAGGTCATCCACTTGAGGGAAATTTGCTACTGTCCTACAAACCTCTGCACTTGGAGGCCCAACAACGTCTACAAGAAGAAGGTTGTGTAGTAGACATCAAGCTCTTTTCTGAGGCCGTTGCCGGGGAGGTGAGTGCTTGAAGGTATATCTTTAGATCTTGCAATCGAATCTTTTTTTTCTTGTTTTATCACTAGTTTAGTTTATAAAAGAAAACTACAAAAAATGGAATTGAGTTTGTCTCATACGCTTCGTCTTTTTAATATCTTTCGTGAGTATGATGAAAAGGAAAATTGTGCTCAAGTGCTAGAAGAAGAATTACATATAATGCTTGGCATAGAATATGTAGATGATGAGCAAGACTGCAATGTTGTTAGTATGAATTCCTTGAATATCCATGATGCTAATGATATGCAAAGCCACAAGCTTGGGGAAGCTATGTCTGATGAAGATGATATGTTTAGTCCCCCAAGTTTTGATGAGAATATTTATTATGATGAAATCATGCCTCCTATTTATGATGATTATATTTATGAAAGTGGATTTGGAGAGGTCATGACTTTATTTAGTGATGAATCCACTATTTCAGAAGAGGTTCCAATTGATTATGGGAACAAAGTTGCTATCTATGATGATTATTGTGATGACTTGTATGATATTAGGAATAATAATAACCATGAAACTTGTCATCATGATTTTAGTTTTCAATTGGATTATGCCTCACATGATAATTATTTTGTTGAGTTTGCTCCCACTACTATTCATGAGAAGAAATTTGCTTATGTGGGGAGTAATAAAATTTCTATGCTTGTAGATCATGAAAAGAATGCTTTAGGTGCTGGTTATATTGTTGAATTCATTCATGATGCTACTGAAAATCATTATGAGGGAGGAACTTATGCTTGTGGGAATTGCAATTATATCAAGTTTCCTCTCTATGTGTTGCAAATCTTGAAGCTATGCTTGTTTTACCTTCCTATGCTAGTTGATTATTGTTCCCATAAGTTGTTTGCTCACAAAATCCCTATGCATAGGAAGAGGGTTAGACTTAAATGTGCTAGTCATATGCTTCATGATTCTCCCGTTATGTTTCAATTCTTATCTTTTATGTGAGCATCATTGTCATCACCATGCCTAGCTAAAAGGCATTAAAGAAAAGCGCTTGTTGGGAGACAACCCAATATGTATCCTTACTGTTTTTGTATGTTCACATGATTATGCTACTGTTGTAATCATTTTTTATAGCTTTTGTTTCAATAAAGTGCCAAGTAAGACCTTTAGGATAGATTACGGTGATAGTTGTGTTGATCCTGCTGAGAATCAGAAACTTTTGCACCCATTAAATTAGTTTTGTTAATTCACATAAATGTGCTTTTGATCTGATTCTTTTTTATCTGGATTGGTACACAAATTGCTCAGGCCTTCCTAATTTGGTAGGATTTTGGAGTTCTAGAAGTATACGTTTGATACAGATTACTACAGTCTGTTCTGTTTTTGACAGATTCTGTTTTCTATGTGTTGTTTGCTTATTTTGATGAATCTATGAGTAGTATCGTAGGGTATGAACCATAGATAAGTTGGAGTACATTAGATATTACACCAATATGAATTTGGAATGAGTTCACAACAGTACTTAAGTGGTGGTTTCATTTTCTTGTACTAACGGAGCTTACGAGTTTTCTGTTGAGTTTTGTGTTGTGAAGTTTTCAAGTTTTGGGTAAAGATTCGACGGACTATGGAATAAGGAGTGGCAAGAGCCTAAGCTTGGGGATGCCCAAGGCACCCCAAGGTAATATTCAATAACAACCAAGAGCCTAAGCTTGGGGATGCCCAAGCCAGCCCAAGGTAATATTCAATAACAACCAAGAGCCTAAGCTTGGGGATGCCCCGGATGGCATCCCCTCTTTCGTCTTCGTTCATCGGTAACTTTACTTGGAGCTATGTTTTTATTCACCACATGATATGTGTTTTGCTTGGAGCGTCATTTTCTCTTGTTAGTATTTGCTTTCTATTATTTAGAATAAAGTTTTGCATCTTTAGTTTCAATAAAAATGTCAAGGATAGCCTTTACCATGCTTATTTTGCTAGTATACATGCTGCTTTTTGAAAACAGAAAGTTTACCGTTGTTGCAAAAATTCCCTAAAAAAGTAAAAGAATGGTATAATGTTTAAACTTTTTGCATATTGAGCTCTGATAAATCTTCTACAGTGAGGTATTTTTCTCATAATTTTTGGAGTTAGGGAAGTATGATGAATCTTGCATTCTTTACAGACTAACTGTTTTGGCAGATTGCTGTTATGTTTGCATTGTTTGCATATGTTTGCTTGTTTAATGATTCTATTTGAGGATAGGAGTATTAAATATGCAGAGGCATTTAGTATGAAATGTTAAATAATAATTTTTGTGATTTGTTACAGTAGAAAATGATAAGGTTTTGCATTGGTTTATACTAATCTATCTCACGAGTTCTTGTTGAGTTTGGTGTGGATGAAGCTTTTGATAAAAAGAGAAACCGTGATATGAGAGGAATTAATGAGACACAAAAGTTCAAGCTTGGGGATGCCCAAGGCACCCCAAGATAATATTTCAAGAAGTCTCAAGCATCTAAGCTTGGGGATGCCCCGGTAGGCATCCCACCTTTGTTCTTCAACAACTATCGGTTAGTATCGGTTGAACCTAAGTTTTTGCTTCTTCACATGAGTTGTGCTATCCTTGCAATGTCATTTTATTTTGTTTTGCTTGCTGTTTGAATAAAATACCAAGATCTGAAATTCTTAAATGAGAGAGAGTCTTCACATAGTTACATAATTATTTAGCTACTCTTTGATCTTCACTTATATCTTGTTGGGGTAGTTTGTCATTTACTCGTGTGCTTCACTTATATCCTATGAGTAAATTGTTGAATGAGTTGATTGTCATAAATCTGAAATTATATATGTTTCATTTGCTTATCCCATGGGGAGTAATGACTTCACATCTGAGAAGTAGAGGTTGTAAATTTATTGAAGGTTAGCAAGCATTGTATTGGTCATTTGAACAATTCATGAAAGAATATTGAAGAAAGAGAGATTTCACATATAAATATGCTATCCTAGACATCTTTTATAATTGTGAGCACTCATTAAGTATGACATGCTAAATAGTTGATGTTGGACAAGGAAGACAACGTAATGGGTTATGTTTTCTCACATCTCAGTTAAAGTATATTGTCATGGATCATTTAAACATGTTGAGCTTGCCTTTCCCCCTCATGCTAGCCAAAATTCCTTGCACCAAGTAGAGATACTACTTGTGCTTCCAAATATCCTTAAACCCAGTTTTTCCATGAGAGTCCACCATACGTACCTATGGATTGAGTAAGATCCTTCAAGTAAGTTGTCATCGGTGCAAGCAATAAAAATTGCTCTCTAAATATGTATGATCTATTAGTGTGAAGAAAATAAGCTTTATACGATCTTGTTATGGAAGCAATAAAAGCGACGGACTGCATAATAAAGGTCCATATACAAGTGGCAATATAAAGTGACATTCTTCTGCATTAATATTTTGTGCATCCAACCATAAAAGCGCATGACAACCACTAGTGCAGAACCGGCCTTTAGTGCCGGTTCGTAACGGCCTTGAGTGTCGGTTCTCCAACCGGCACTAAAGAGTGGGGACTAAAGCCCCCCCCCCCCTTTAGTACCGGTTAAATCACGAACCGGCGCTAAAGTGCTTGAACACGGCACGAGCCAGGCCGAGTCTTGCGTAGGACATTAGTACGGTTGGTAACACCAACCGGTACTAAATGTTTGGGGTTTTTTTTTCTTTATTTTCCATTCCATTTTTTTGTTTGCTGGTATTTCACGATACTACAAATTGTACACGTTATCATATATATAAATAGATTTTCTCAAATACGTATAGAACCGCATAATATATATATATATATATATATATATATATATATATATATATATATATATATATATATATATATATATATATATATATATATATATATATATATATATACCATCAATTTCTCACAACCAACACCATTATTCACACATACACATGTATATACATATACAATTTCTCATACATATGTTGCCTTGGTGCCTCCGGAGCACGATGACAATTGGTTCATGGGGGCGGTAGCGGGTAATAGTATTCTTCTTTGGGATTTATGACCTGGTCGAGCAAAAATCCGGCTATTTCCTCTTGAAGTGCTAGTATGCGGTCCGATGGTAGGAGCTTATCCCGCACCTCTCTGAACTGTTAAGAAGGAGATCAATATGCATGTGTGTTAGTTGTGTGACTAGATATCGATAATGGTGTGAATAGTGTTCTGACAAACGTACCCAGTCATGTCTATCAGATCTGCTCCTTTCGGACGTCATCATGCGAATGTTCTCGCAAACGTAGAATGCACACAGATTTTCCCCGGCGCCTACTTCAGGGCCTTTACGGGAATGGAATTGAATCAGATAATGATTAATCAAGCATGATAATTAATTAATGATATTGAAACAAGAATTAAAGAGATGGTAGATAGCTAGTACTACTTAATTACTTACCTTTGGTCGATGCCAAAACAACTTTTGTTTCCATTCGCTGGAGTCACCTTGATGAACTTTGCCCATGCCCTGCCCGCCGGCAAAGAAAATTAATAAAGGGGTTATTAAATAGTTCATATCAGGAAATGACGAACTAATAATAGGCCGAGATATATATAGTTAATAATGATTGAAATTACCTGTTGACTATCCCCTTCACGATGGTGAAGTCACTTTCTTCTTTTGTTAGTGAGTCTAGTAATTCAACTTTTCCTTCCTCAACTTTAATGTCTATCAAGACCTAGTGCCAACTGCATGCGCACACGTTTGCATGTCTTAAATAAGCGGGCATGTGCATAAAATTAATCAACTACCGTAAACCGTATACACTTAATTATTAACATCTAGCTAGCTAGTAAGCAAAAAACAGAATTTTTAGTACAAGACAGTGTGACTCACGGGAAGTTGTAACGAAGTAGTATATCTTCATTGATATTGAGGCGCTTCAAGAACTCTACCATGCTTTCCTCTACACCTGCTTGATAAAATGGAAACTTCCATATGTCCTCATTAATGGTATTTGGGTCAATGAACCCAATGCCATAGCGTCCAGATTTTTTCATTTCATACATCTTCATCCTGCATATAATACCACAGAAAAGAATATAGTGAGGATGATTACATGTAATGATTGATCAAAATTATCACTACATAATTAGCTTGAGACTTAAATTACAGAAAGAAATCACTTACAGACAATAGCAACTCGGCGATAGACTTGTCGAGTGCGTCTTGATTGTATAACTGAAAAAGTTCTCAGTATACTCAATGGATGAGCTTTCTCATGGTAATAATGCTCCTTCTTGACATTCACCATGAGGGACACTCGATTGGAAATCTTGGTAATGTTCATGTACCATTGATGCAATTCACACATTCTCGTTGGGAGGTCCTTGACCTTGTCTGGATGGACCAAAGGTTGGCCCCATGCATATTTCCATCTTATTTCTGATTCTTTAAGTGGAGACATGGGCTCGATTTCGAGGAGTTGTCCAACAAAGATCTTGAGCATTTCAGCCTGCATTATATGCTCCTCCGTTATTACCACATCGCCTCATTTGGGAACGCTAACGGTTTGCCCACAATAATATTTGCCAGCGTACTCCTCTCATGTGTTGTTGGCACAACAAGCGAGGGATCGCTATGCCTACTGTTCTCCCAGTGGGAACGGTTTTCCGCATTTTTGCCACTGCTTGTTGCCTCGAGCTCGAGCTCGCTTCCTTCTTTAGCCGTTCTCGATGTATTTTCCTGATTTGGCACTCATAGTCCGAGTCAACAGGCTTGGGAGCTGGTTCTCTAGCCATCTGAATGAAGTGGTCAATTACTTTCTCGTGCACTTTCTCCTTTGGCGGCGGTGCGGTTTCGTCCAAAATGGGCGCCCACTTGGGCTTGCACTATGGCTGCGTTTTGCTCTGGGTCATGTCGTAAGGCCTCTAAGGAAGAGGAGCGAGGCTTGGACCATATTTATATCGCTTGTCTCCTTTGTGCTTCTGAACTACCTCGACTCGCATCGCCACGCACCAAAGCTGCGGCATGTCTCTTCTGCGATTGCTGAGACGGCGGAGACGGCTGACGTGGAGTTGGACCAGGAGAAGTGGCCTGACGATGTGCCGTACTTGAAGCGGGAGGTGTGGCCTGACATGGTGCCGGACTTGAAACCGGAGAAGTGGCATGACGTTGTGCCGGACTTGAAACAGGAGGAGTCAGCTCACGCGTTCGGGGACTTGGAGGAGGTGGCGGACTTCGAGGAGAAGTCGTCTCACGCGTTCGTGGACTTGGAGGAGCGGGAGTCTGCTAACTTGGTGGCGGACTTCGAGGAGTCGGCAGACGACGCGGTGTCGGTGGACTTTGAAAGATGATGCAATCCTTTCTCCATAGGATGATACGATGTATGGCCTCTCCGGTGCGCTCGTCTTCACCTCCGGGAATGTCAGCGTTAGCCCCGAATATGGGTCCACCACTTCATCAACCATGACACGAGCATAGCCCTCTGTAATCAGGATGCAATGGTAGGTTGCTTCGGGGGTCACTGGAATAGCAACACCGTCCACCACCTTCATGGATATGTTCTTCATTTTGGAGTGTAGCTCACAGTTAGTGTTCTCTATGATGTCATCCACAGGGTATGTATCCAGCAGTGTGTCGCCCGGGGCAGAACCAACGCTGCTTCTCTTGCATGGATGGGACGGTGCTATCCAATGCTGGGCGATCATCCGCTTGCTTCGCCGCTCTTTGAGACCCCTTTCCGGCTAAGTGAGTCGATATGCTGCTGCTGCTGCTGGAATTTGAGTGCCAGGTCCGCGTGCCTTGCTTCTAGGCCTTGAAGGCGTTCTGCGTCCTGCTTCCTCTGCTCCTCCTCTAGCTTCCTCTTCTTCTACTCCTCCATCTTCTTTCTTGCACGGGACCTGTAGTCGTCATTCCAGTCCGAAAAGCCCTCATACAAGGGAATAACGCCCATGCCTCGTGTTCTTCCTGGGTGTTCAGGATTTCCCAGGGCGCGCGTAAGCTCGTCGTTCTCTCTGTTGGGCGTGAACACCCCCGCTCGATCTTCTTCTATTGCGTCAAGTATCTTTTGTTCGGCTCCTTTTAGACTTGCCTTCTTCGAAACCAGGCCTGTCTTCGGGTCCAACGCCCCCCATGCGCATAGAACCAAGTTCTGCACCTGGGGGGCCAGCTCCTAGTAATCGGAGTGACCCCTGCACCCTCCATCTCTTGCTCAGACTTATCCCACTTAGGCAATCCCACCGCGTAGCCACCTGGACCCAGCCTATGGAACTGCGTCTTTCTTGCGGCATTTGCCTTGTTTTTCATCAACCGTTCCTTAGATAATTTTGAATCCTTGAAGGTCACGAAATCGTCCCAGTGTTCTCTTTGCTTCTCCAGTGTTCCCTTGAAATCTGGAGTCTTCCATTCATTAGCGAGGTAGTTGGCCCATACAGTTTTCTTGTGGATGTTGAATGCAATTGCCATCTTCTTAAGAGCAGCGGCCTTGACTTTCTCCACATCTGCTTTAGTGAAATGATCTGGTAGGGTGAAATGTTCCATCGAGATTTCACGGGTCTTTTTGGCTCGTCGTCGACCCAAGTAACACCTGGACGTTTAGTCTTTGGCTCTTTCCATTCTTGAATGGAGATCGGGAGTTTGTCCTTCACAAGAACTCCGCACTGACGAGTCCACATGTCCGCAACGTTCTTAGGCGTGAGGGGTTCGCCACTAAGTTTGGTGGATTCGATGTGGTACTTTACACCATCCTTCAACAGTCTGCCCGGGCCTCGCTTTGTCTTGCTGTCTGTAGAAGCAGATTTGCTCGATCCGGAGGGCTGAAAGAAGAAAGATCGATTCATTAATATATCTTCAATAAAAAAACATGTGATGATCACCAGGATGCATGCTTATATAAATATACCTCGCCGAAAGTCTTTGTTATATGAAGATCAGCATTGTCTGTGTCATCACAAACATTGTCTGTGTCATCATAATCATAGTTCATGACTTGATCAGCTCGGTCGTCGAGATCGAATATCTTTTCATCACCCTCTCCGGTATTGTTCAGATATTGGGAGCCGTCATCTTCATTCAAATCATCTAGCCTATGAGGGTTGCGTATGATGTCGAACAATTCCTCTTCTCTCTCTCTGCCGGTATTGTCCGCCATAGCTTTTACTTTACTAATTAATACAGAAGAAATATAAAACAATTTAGTATTCAAATTACAATGCATGGATGCAATTAATCAATAAGGAAAAACTGAATCTCAAATACATCGTCTCGAATATATAATCTCGAATACATCATCATCCTAATATATATATAATCTCGAATACATCGTCTCGAATATTATATATCGAATACATCACTGGCTAGGTACCTAATAAAGATCGAGTACTACAGAAGAACCTAGGGCGCCACTCGCGGTTCCTGGGGCGCGGGCGGTGCACACCCAAAGAGAAGGAACCATCACAGGATCATATCTCCGGTCATCTGCCCAAAGAACCCGCCAAGTAGTGGAGAACCTGACGTCGTCCATATCAGCCATGTAGCGATGGACGTGCTCATCTTCCTCCCTGACACGGCGGCGCACCACCTCCGACGGGGCCGGATGCCTCTGCACCGAATGTGGCCCACACGAACGCCACCAAAGAAGATCAGGGTCGACGACGGGACCCGAGGTCGGGTTCCTCACCAAGCGGCGCGCCCCTCCAGGTAGCACCTCCCAGTGCCAGCCCAGTGAGCCAGATCCTGGACATGGGTCCTCTCAAGCAGGACGTCGTCATGAGCGGGTCGACGGCGAGGATGCGGGCCAGGCATATCGTCGAGAACAAATACTATATGCCCATAAAAAGTAACATTTTTAAATGATTGGATTGTGATAACTAAAATTCTATATATATGCAAATTCTAACAATTTGACATTAATCTAATTCATCTAACTAAAACTAATTCTAAAATTTCCTGATTATATAACTAACATTTCTATAACAATTCTAATATTTATATAACTAAAACAGAAAAATTGCTAACATTTCTATAAATATTTCTATAACTAAAAACAGAAAACATTTATAACATTTCTATATAACTAACATTTCTAATATTTATATAACTAAAAACAGAATAATTTCTAACATTTCTATAACTAAAAACAGAAAAATTTATAACAAACAAACTAATAATGTGTGTGTGTGTAGTGTGTGTGTGTGGACATGGCGGCAGGCGAAGCTCACCGCGCGAGGCGGCGACGGGCGGCTATGACGGGCGACAGGGGACGGGCGGCGACGACGGGCGACGGACGGGCGGCGACGACGACGGGCGGCGGCGACGACGGGCGGGCGGCGACGACGAGGCGGGCGGGCACGGCGACGGGATGACGGGACGGGAAGGCCAGGGCGGTGACGTCGACGGGGTGGCGACGAGGGCGGGACGACCGGGTCAGCGACGAGGGCGGGGCGGCGACGTCGACGGGACAGCGTCGATCGGGCGGCGCGACGGAGGGAGGAAAGCAGAGGGAAGAAACAGAGGAAACTGAATTTTTTCAAGTGTTGTATATATAGGATGGACCGTTAGTACGGTTGGAGCCACCAACCGCACTAAAGGTCTGTTTGGCCGAGCCAGCGGGGAGCGCCCCTTTAGGACCGGTGGTGGCTCCAACCGGTACTAAAGGGGGTCTTTAGTACTGGCCTGGAGCCACGACCGGTACTAAAGGGGTGCGCTGGCTCGAGGCGGTGCGCAAGTTTAGTCCCACCTCGCTACCCGAGGGGCTACCGTGACTTGGTTTATAAGCCCAGTCGGTAGCTCCCGAGCTCCTCTCCTAAGAAGGCCCTCTGGGCCTACCGGTCCTCTTCGCCTGTGGGCCTCTCTGGTCTTTATGGCCTGCATCCTGGCCCAACTAAAGGTTGTGTTCCTAGTCGTATGCAGGCTGCTTTGGCCCGATGGCGGGCTTTTTATTTTCTTAATTTTTTCGCTTTATTTATTTTTGTTTTATTTATTTTCGTTTTATTTATTTTTGAGTTGTTTTTTGATGTATTTAGAGTTTCTTTGTGAATATTTTTGCTTTAGGTACAAAAATTACAAACTTTCTGTTAGTGCCGATAGTTTTCAAATTTGAATAGTTTAAATTTTGAATTATTTGAAATTTGTGTGAATCACTAGTTTGTGAATAACTTAACTTTGAAAAAAGTTTTTTCAGTGATTCTTCTTTCTTATGTTTAATATTAGTGTGTTTTATCATTATATTCAATTTGGCAATGCTTACGTTATTTAAAAAATGAAATGCCTTTTTAACAGTTCAGTTTTCGTCGAAAACCCTGATACTTCGAAAGAGATTGTCCATTTTGTACACGAAGTGTATCCAGTTTTTGCCGTATCCCTCTCTACTTTTTTGCACATGCTATTTGTATGAAATTATGATACCATGCCAACTTTCAACCTTTTCTGAGTTCATTTGAAATGCTTTTCAATTTCAGGGTCATTTAGCTGGAAAAAATCAGTAAATGCATGAAAAGAATTTGTTTGCACATAAAATTTCTTCACGTTTCAAATGCCAAAACACATAATTAACTACCCTAACTATTACAGACATTCCCTCACGGGTGTGAAACACGAGAAGAAAGTGATGATAGTGAAGCCGATCACATCCCGGATCTTTGGGTGTGAAACTTTTTCTTCAGCGTGTGTCCCTTTGCGCCGTAGCCATGGAAAATCTTCATCATTTAAGCTGGATGCTTGGGTCAATATTCACTGTGAATGGAGCAATTTCATCAAACTTTTCATAATCTTCCGACATGTCTATCTTGTCATCCACTCCCACGATGTTTCTTTTTCTGAAAGAACTATGTGGCGCTTTGGCTCGTCGTATGATCCATTCGCTTCCTTATCTTTTCTTTTCTCGGCCTGGTAGACATGTCTTTCACATAAAAACCTGCGCCACATCATTGGCTAGGACGAATGGTTCGTCTGCAGACATAAGATTGTTGAGACCCTTGTTGTCATTCTGTCTGTGGGTCTTCCGTTACCCCACCTCGTGTCATATTGACCCATTTGCACCAAACAAAGGGACCTTCAAATCACCGATCCATAGTTAAGTTCCCATATGTCCTCTATGTAACCATAATATGTTTCCTTTCCCGTGTTGGTTGTTGCATCAAAGCGGACACCACTGTTTTGGTGGGTGCTCTTCTTATCTTGGGCGATCGTGTAAAATGTATTCCCATTTATCTGGTACCCTTTGAAAGTCATTATATTAGAAGATGGTGGCGGGACAGCGAGTACAGGTCATTTTGAATATAGCCATCATTCAGAGCACGTTTACGCAACCAACCGCGAAAGTCCTCGTTTGTTCGCGTGTAATCCAGTCGTCAGACTTCTCTGGGTGTTTGGACTGTAGAAAATTCTTGTGTTCCTCCATATACGGAGCCACCAAGGCGGAATTCTATAGAACCGTGTAGTGTGCTTCAGTGAGAGAATGCCCGTCCATACATATTATTTGATGCCCTCCTAGCGTGCCTTTTCCTTCCAGTCTGCCCTTATGCCGCAATTCAGGAACACCAATCGGCTTAAGGTCAGGAATAAAGTCAATACAAAACTGAATGACCTCCTCATTTTCATGGCCCTTCGAGATGCTTCCTTCTGGCCTACACGGTTATGAACATATTTCTTCAAGACTCCCATGAACCTTTCAAAGGGGAACATATTGTGTAGAAATACAGGACCCAAAACGTTAATCTCTTCAAGAAGGTGAACTAGGGCGTGCGTCATGATGTTGAAGAAAGATGGTGGGAACACCAACTCAAACCGACAAGACATTGCACCAAATCATTCTCGTAACCTTGGTATGATTTCTGGATCGATTACCTTCGAGAGATTGCATTGAGGAATGCACATAGCTTCACAATGGCTAATCGAACGTTTTTCGGTAGAAGCCCCCTCAATGCAACCGGAAGGAGTTGCGTCATAATCACGTGGCAGTCATGAGACTTTAGGTTCTGGAACTTTTTCTCTGCCATATTTATTATTCACATTATATTCGACAAGAAGGCAGACGGTACCTTCATGCTGAGCAGGCATTCGAAGAAGATTTCCTTCTCTTCTTTGGTAAGAGCGTAGCTGGCCTGACCCTGATGTATGCCGTCTTTTCCGTGCATACGTTGCTGGTCCTCCCGTGCCTCTGGTGTATCTTTTTTCTTCCCATACACGCCCAAAAAGCCAAGCAAGGTCACGCAAAGATTCTTCGTCACGTGCATCACGTCGATTGCGGAGCGGACCTGTAGGTCTTTCCAATATGACAGGTCCCAAAATACAGATCTCTTCTTCCACATGGGTGCGCGTCCGTCAGCGTCCTTCGGAACAGGTTGTCCGCCACGACCCTTTCCAAAGATTACCTTCAAATCCTTGACCATATCATGTACATCAGTACCAGTACGGTGGCGAGGCTTCGTCCGATGACCCGCCTCACCTTTGAAATGCTTGCCTTTCTTTCTTACGGGATGCCTTGTCGGAAGAAATCGACGATGTCCCAGGTACACATTCTTCCTACAACTATCCAAATATATACTGTCGGTATCATCCAAACAGTGCGTGCATCCGCGGTATCCCTTGTTTGTCTATCCTGAAAGGTTACTGAGAGCAGGCCAATCATTGATGGTCACGAACAGCAATGCCTTTAGGTCAAATTCTTCTGTCGTGCTCATCCCATGCACGCACACACTGTTCCATTCCACAGCTGTAATAGTTCTTCAACTAATGGCCTTAGGTACACATCAATGTCGTTGCCGGGTTGCTTAGGGCCTTGGATGAGCACTGGCATCATAATGAACTTCCGCTTCATGCACAACCAAGGAGGAAGGTTATACAAACATAGAGTCACAGCCACGTGCTATGGTTGGTGCTCTGCTCCCCAAAAGGATTAATGCGATCTGCGCTTAGACCAAACCATACGTCCCTTGGGTCACTGCAAACTCCTCCAAAGATTTCTCTCGATTTTTCTCCACTGCGAACCATCGTGGTACTCTCAACTTTCCTTCTTTCTTACGGTCTTCTGCGTGCCACCGCATCGCCTTCGCATGCTCTTTGTTTTGGAACAAACGTTTCAATGGTGGTATTATAGGAGCATACCACATCACCTTGGCAGGAATCTTCTTCCTGCACCGCATACTGGGCAACCGTTCAAATCCTCGTACTCACCGTGGTAGAGGATGCAGTCATTAGGGCATGCATGTATCTTTTGCACCTCTAACCCTAGAGGGAAGACATCCTTCTTTGCTTCATACGTACTCTCGGGCAATTCGTTGTCCTTTGGAAGCATATTCTTTATCATTACCAGCAACTTTCCAAATCCCTTGTCAGATACACCATTCTCTGCCTTCCATTGCAGCAATTCAAGTGTGGTGCCCAACTTTTTTGTCAACTTCGCAATTCGGTACAAAATTTCTTGTGATCCTCTAACATGCGCTGCAACCGTCCTCTCCAGATCACTTGCGCAGTTTCTCTTTGCATCGGCAATGGCCCGACCTAGATCATCAGCGGGCTCATCTGATGCCTCTTCATCAGCTTCTTCCTGCATTGCCGGCTCAGCTTCTTCCCCCATTGTTGTATCATCATATTCAGGGAACACATGGCCAGGATAGCCGTCGTCGTCCTCTTCTTCTTCATTGTCTTCCATCATAACCCCTATTTCTCCGTGCTTGGTCCAAACATTATAGTGGGGCATGAAACCGGACTCAAATAGGTGGGCGTGAATGGTTCTTGGCGTGGAAGTGCTGTGACCATTCTTACAGCCAACACATGGACAAGGCATAAAACCATCCGCCCGCTTGTTTGCCTCAGCTGCAAGCAGAAAAGTATGCACGCCATTAATGAACTCGGGAGAGCATCGGTCATCATACATCCATTGTCGGCTCATCTTCATTACACAACACCGAATAGACCAAATTAATACAAGTTCATACATAAAGTTCATACATAAAGTTCATATATAGCACTTAATTAAATGCAACATACAAATAACTCTCTAGCTAAAGAATTTAAATGCAACAACAAATGCGATGAAGATCGCAACTAAGGTAACAATTGATCCAACAGCATAATGATACCAAGCCACACTATCAATGGCATATTTTCTAATCTTTCTAATCTTCAACCTCATTTTATCCATCTTGATCTTGTGATCATCGACGACATAGGCAACATGCAACTCCAATTCCATCTTCTCCCCCTCAATTCTTTTCAATTTTTCTTTCAAATACTCATTTTCTCTTTCAACTAAATTTAACCTCTGGACAATAGGGTCGGTTGGAATTTCCGGTTCACATACCTCCTAGATAAAAAATATCTATGTCAACTTGATGGGCATAATTTGTCATAAACACGAAATGCAACAACTGGTTTTAAAAGAGAATATACCACATCCGAATCATAACAAGGACGAGGGCCGACGGGGACGGATATCAAAACCATGGCACTATGTATAACAAACAACGTACGGGTAAGATAATTATACGAGTAACTATATGTCCAAATCACACAAACATCAATTTGGTAATGTAAAACTTCATGAACAAGAGCCTCACCACAAGGTGGTGCAGCAACGGACGGTAAAAGGGCGATCGGCAGTGAATTCTGACGGACATTTAGAAGGCACTAAGTAAACCACACCTACATATGCAAACTAAGTGTTATTTCTGACCTCATATTGCATATAAATCAAATACTAGCAAATATAATTCCTCCCAAATTAATCACTATACAAAGCATTGCAAGAGCTAATCTAGCAATGAGAGTTGAAAGGACAAAGTTGCTAACCTTTGTGATCATTTGAATGGATGGGGGCCTTCAAATCTTGACAAATTTTGGGCAAAATTTGTGAGGAGCTCGAGGAAGAGAGGGGAAGAACATAGGAAGTGAGGGGAAAGGGGAAGAACAGAGTTGCTCGGGTGGATGAAGGGTTTATGTAGGTCGACCTTTAGTACCGGTTCGTGCCACGAACCGGTACTAAAGGTGATGGAGGGGCCCCAGACTGACAACACCCTGCCACCACTCTCTTTAGTACGGGTTCGTGGCACGAACCGGTGCTAAAGGTTCGCCACGTACCGGTACTAATGAGAACGGCCGGCTAGCTGTTGGAACCGGCACTAATGGACACATTAGTGCCGGCTCAAAATCAAACCGGCACTAATGTGTCTCATATTAGGTCCTTTTTCTACTAATGAACCTCTGCTTCCCTCTGCGAAGGGCCTATCTTTTACTTTATGTCTTTTACTTTATGCAAGAGTCAAGGTGATCTTCACCTTTCCCTTTTTCATTTTATCCTTTGGCAAGCACCTCGTGTTGGAAAGGTCCTGATATATATATCCAATTGGATATAAGTTAGCATGAACTATTATTGTTGACATCACCCAAAGGTGAATACGTTGGGAGGCAACACTATAAGCCCCTATCTTTCTCAGTGTCCGATTAAAACTCCATAACCATAAGTATTGCGTGAGTGTTAGCAATTGTAGAAGACTATATGATAGTTGAGTATGTGGAGTTTGCTAAATCAAAGCTCTGACATAGACCCTTCCTGAAAATAAGATGAATTGTAATTGTTTGATGACTAAGAATGAAGTTTGCTAGTTTTCAAGAAAGTTTATGGTCTATGCTTTAACATGTGAATTGCTTGTTACTTGATCGTGAGATGTTTTATGAGATGAACTACTGTTATGACATATAATCATGCTAGAAAAGGTGATTGAAATTATCATTCATAAAACTTGAGCACCTTCTAGCATTCACACTTCATCAATTCTTTCTTTTATCATTTACCTACTCGAGGACGAGCAGGAATTAAGCTTGGGGATGCTGATACGTCTCCAACGTATCTATAATTTATGAAGCATTCATGCTATTTTATTATCTGTTTTGAATGATTACGGGCTTTATTATACACTTTTATATTATTTTTGTGACAAACCTATTAACCGGAGGCCCAGCCCATATTGTTGTTTTCTTGCCTATTTCAGTGTTTCGAAGAAAAGGAATATCAAACAGAGTCCAAATGGAATGAAACCTTCGGGAGCGTGATTATTGGAAAGGATATGATCCGGGAGACTTGGAGTTCAAGCCAGGGAAGGCTCGAGGAAGCGAGGAGATAGAAGGGCGTGCCCACCCCCTCTGGGCGCGCCCCCCTGTCTCCTGGGCCCCTCGAGGCTCCCCCGACCGACTTCTTTCGCCTATATAAGTCCACGTACCCTAAAAACATCGAAACAGAAGATAGATCGGGAGTTCCGCCGCCACAAGCCTCTGTAGCCACCAAAAACCTCTCGGGAGCCCGTTCAAGGCACTCGCCGGGGGGGATCCTCACCGTGGCCATCTTCATCATCCCGACACTCTCCATGACGAGGAGGGAGTAGTTCACCCTCGGGGCTGAGGGTATGTACCAGTAGCTATGTGTTTGATCTCTCTCTCTCTCTCTCTCCTGTTCTCTCTATGGCACGATCTTGAAGTATCGCGAGCTTTGCTATTATAGTTGGATCTTATGATGTTTCTCCCCCTCTACTCTCTTGTGATGAATTGAGTTTTCCTCTTGAAGTTATCTTATCGGATTGAGTCTTTAAGGATTTGAGAACACTTGACGTGTGTCTTGACGTGTTTATCTGTGGTGACAATGGGATATCACGTGCCACTTGATGTATGTTTTGGTGATCAACTTGCGGGTTCCGCCCATGAACCTATGCATAGGGGTTGGCACACGTTTTCGTCTTGACTCTCCGGTAGAAACTTTGGGGCACTCTTTGAAGTACTTTGTGTTGGTTCAATAGATGAATCTGAGATTGTGTGATGCATATTGTATAATCATGCCCACGGATACTTGAGGTGACAATGGAGTATCTAGGTGACATTAGGGTTTTGGTTGATTTGTGTCTTAAGGTGTTATTCTAGTACGAACTCTTGAATAGATTGATCCGAGAATAACTTTGAGGTGGTTTCGTACCCTACCATAATCTCTTCGTTTGTTCTCCGCTATTAGTGGCTTTGGAGTGACTCTTTGTTGCATGTTGAGGGACTGTTATATGATCTATCTATGTTATTATTGTTGAGAGAACTTGCACTAGTGAAATTATGAACCTTATGCCTTGTTTCCTAGCATTGCAATACCGTTTACGCTCACTTTTATCATTAGTTACCTTGCTGTTTTTTATTTTCAGATTACAAAAACCTTTATCTAGCATCCATATTGCACTTGTATCACCATCTCTTCGCCGAACTAGTGCACCTATACAATTTACCATTGTATTGGGTGTGTTGGGGACACAAGAGACTATTTGTTATTTGGTTGCAGGGTTGTTTGAGAGAGACCATCTTCATCCTACGCCTCCCACGGATTGATAAACCTTAGGTCATCCACTTGAGGGAAATTTGCTACTGTCCTACAAACCTCTGCACTTGGAGGCCCAACAATGTCTACAAGAAGAAGGTTGTGTAGTAGACATCAAACTTCAACTCCTCTGTTGTACAAACCGACTCAACATATTCCGCGTCACCCTCCTCGCACTCTAGTGCGATCTTGTGGCTGCCATGAGCCGTGATGGTCCCCTTATGACCCGGCATCTTGAGCTGCAGATAAACATAACATGGCCTTGCCATGAATTTAGCATAAACCGGCCGTCCGAACAGGGCATGGTATGATCTTCTGATTTTGACCACTTCAAAGGTCAACGCCTCGGATCTTGAATCATGATCATCTCCAAAAACCACTTCCAGAGCTATCTTGCCAACTGGGTAGGCCGATTTACCAGGTACCGCACCGTGAAAAATGGTGTTCGACGGTTTAAGATTCTTATCTGTCAACCCCATACGCCGAAAGGTTTCATAATACAAGATGTTGATACTGCTCCCTCCATCCATGAGCACCTTGGTGAACTTATAACCTCCAACCCGTGTTGCAACCACTAACGCCAGATGACCCGGATTATCAACCCGAGGCGGATGGTCTTCTCGACTCCACACAATAGGCTGCTCAGACCAGCGCAGATAATGAGGCACCGCCGGTTCAACGGAGTTCACTGCCCTCTTATGGAGCTTCTGATCGCGCTTGCACAGGCTAGTAGTGAAGACATGATACTTCCCACCATTTAACTGCTTCGGGTTACTCTGATAACCCGACTGCTGTTGTTGCTGATTCCCTTGTTGATTATAACCACCTTGGTTGCCCTGATTGCCTTGATTGCCCTGTCCACCTTGGTTGCCTTGAAAACCTGAACCAGAATTACCTCCGCCATAACCCGGCCCGTGAAACCCGGGTCCTGAACCGCCAGAAGATCCATGATCATACCGGAAGAGATCTGAATTTTTGAACTCTCGCATAATGAAGCAATCCTTCCATAGGTGCATAGCCGGTTTATCTTGCGTCCCGTGCTTTGGGCAGGGCTGGTTCCACAGTAGCTCCAGATTCATGCCTGACCCTCCACCACGTGGGGGCGGTTTACCCTTACGACGCTGATTATTACCTTGAACATTCGTGTTAGCCACAAAATTAGAATTATTGTTTGCTTTGCGCTTACCGTTATTCCCATGGCCAGTCTGGTTATGTTGTCCTTTTGCGCCGACATTCTTCTTTCCCTTCTCCGGCTTCTCTTCGTCAGACTCGGGATCCTTGGTATTGTCAGAATCGGCATACTTAACCAAAGCTGCCATGAGCGTTCCCATGTCATTGCAGTGACGCTTGAGCCGTCCCAATTTCATCTTCAGCGACTTAAACCGGCAATTGCCCTCCAATGTTATAATTGTTGAATCAGCATTGATGCGGTCCGACGAATGCAGGATTTCCGAAACCCAGCGCACCCAATGAGTCGTTGATTCGTTTTCTCCTTGGACACAAGCAGCCAGATCCACAATCGACATGGGTTGTTTGCATGTGTCTTTGAAGTTCGCTATAAACCGGGCTTTCAACTCGTCCCATGAACTGATCGAGTTAACGGGCAGACTCTTTAACCAAGTGCGAGCCATTCCGTCTAACATCATGGTGAAGTACTACGCACACGCCGCTTCGTCCACATCCAGCATCTCCATTGCCATCTCATAACTCTCAACCCACGCCCCGGGGGGTAAATCGGCGGTATAATTAGGCACCTTACGCGGGCCCTTGAAATCCTTGGGTAACCGCTCATTACGTAGAGCTGGGGTAAGACACGGCACCCCCAAGAGCTGAAAGCCAGTCCCCATTCAACTGATGTTGTCGGTTGAACCGGAGCGAGTTGATGATTCGCATACTATGCTGCCAACTGTGCTGCTAACTCTGTCTCCCGTCGTGCTCTGCCATTGTTTACCACATCCTGAGCATTCATACCACCGCGTGTCGGATTAGGCCCTCGAGGGGCGTCACGGTGACGCGCACTGCTTGACACAGTCGGTTCGTCAATGTGCCTGCTATAACTCTTGCTCGGACGAGGGGTTGAATGTATTCTGTCTCGGCTATATGAATAAGCCTGCTGCTGCACCATAGCGGTTTGAAGAAGATCCCTGGCCTGTCGCATTTCAACCGCTGCTAGTGATTCGCCCTCCATTGGAATAGCTGCCAAGCGAGACGCCGCAGCAATCATGTTATCCAAAGGGCTAGAGAAGTGACCCGGTGGCGTCGGTATGTATTGCGGCGGGTTATCTGTTCGTCGAGGCGGGTCCATCACCCGTGGCTGACTCGGCACTGTCCCAGGTGCCTCGGTCCGGTTCACTGCTGCCGGATCACTTGGCCCGGCTCCTGGTGTATTGAAGAGATTCATTCCTTCATAAATCGGCGGCAGACGAGACTGGTGCCTCCTCCTCAGTACTTCGTTTGACGTGTTCTGGTCCAACATAAGCCGGCAATTCTACGCCTGGATCTGCTGTGACTTGGCATCTAAAGCGGCCCATTCTTTAGTCATCCTGGCTTCCTCAGCCGCCAAGTCCTCCTTGGCCTGAGTTATCTGATCCCTCAGCTTTGTAACCTCCGTGTTATGCTGATCCTGAGTCTCCGGGGTAACTGTCGTGGTCAACAATGTCGTCCAGGCATCCAACAAACCGGAAAGAACTTGAGCCGGCCGGCGCGCGCAGCCTCCTGCTCCGGCTACCGATCCGGAAATCATTGCTGCTGCAGTTGAAGATTGCAACGTAGGCTGCATACCGGCCATGAAGATTGCAACCCGATTTGGTGGTTCAAAGGGGTCCGGAATACTATCGCCATCGGAATAGCCCCCGATCCGGCCATCTTGCAATTGATACAGCGACTCGGTTTCGCCAGTGGATGACTCGCCATCTGAGTAGACAGCCGTCTCATCGTCGGACACCGGTTCAGATTCCGCACCATGGATGAATCCTACGAACGCACGCTTCATGTCAGGCTGAACCCGGGCAGGATTCGAACGCTGAGCCGTCTCGACGAGGTCGGTGGAGATGTCCGGCTCAGGGCCCGGTTCACCGATCTTGCCGATGACAACGTGAATTCCGCCAAAGGGGACCCGTTACCCGTACTCAATTGAGCCAGCCTCGGGGCCCCAGCCTGCGTCGTCGATGTAGAGCTTGCCGCGATGACTCTTGGTCATCCGGCCAACCGCGTATCCCTTGAGCCCTTCAAAGTTGCCCTTCAAGAACTCGAAACCATCGTGCGATAGCCCCACGATGGGCCCCAACTGTCGTGGAATTAACACGTCAGATTTCCTAGTGAGAGGACTTAGTCGTGGAGCCATCACAATGAGATTAGCAAAAAGGGTTTGAACCGGACAAAGGACACGGGGAGTTTATACTGGTTCGGCCCCTTACGATGAAGGTAAAAGCCTACGATCCAGTTGTGGTGGAATTGATGGGGTCTCGATGAGCAGGGAGCGAATCCCCTTTACCTATCTCTCGAGTTGTTGTTTCTTGTCCCTGAACCGCCGCCGGGTCGTCCCTTTATATACACAGGTTGATGCCCGGCAGTTTACAGAACACCGAGGCCGGCTCATACATGTGTCCGGCTCGGTTTCTACCTTTCCCTAACTTACAACACAAGTTACATATCTCATGACGGTTTATGCCTATGGGCCCTGAACCGCCCCTGGGCTCTGGGCCTCCAAGCTTCTATAGTAAAGCGCCATATTCCTTGTCTTCATGGGCTTCAATACGGATGAGCATAAACCGGCCCCCCCTTGGGCGGTTTATACTCAGTAGTTATATCCCCAACACTTTGTGTGCTACCAAACGTCACAACGTAACTGGGTGATTATAAAGGTGCTCTACAGGTGTCCCCGATGGTGTTTGTTGAGTTGGCATAGATCGAGATTAGGATTTGTCACTCCGATTGTCGGAGAGGTATCTCTGGGCCCTCTCGGTAATGCACATCAATATAAGCCTTGCAAGCATTGTGACTAATGAGTTAGTTGCGGGATGATGCATTACAGAACTATTAAAGAGACTTGCCAGTAACGAGATTGAACTAGGTATTGAGATACCGACGATCGTATCTCGGGCAAGTAACATACTGATGACAAAGGGAACAACGTATGTTGTTATGCGGTTTGACCGATAAAGATCTTCGTAGAATACGTGGGAGCCAATATGAACATCCAGGTTCCGCTATTTCTTATTGACCGGAGACGTGTCTCGGTCATGTCTACATAGTTCTCAAACCCGTAGGGTCCGCACGCTTAACGTTCGGTGACGATTTGTATTATGAGTTATGTGATTTGGTGACCAAAGTTTGTTCGGAGTCCCGGATGAGATCGGGGACATGACGAGGAGACTCGAAATGATCGAGCCATAATTATCGATATATTGGAAGGCTATATTCAGACATCGGAAAGGTTACGAGTGATTCGGGTATTTTTCGGAGTACCTGAGAGTTATGGGAATTCGTATTGGGCCTTAATGGGCCATACGGGAAAGGAGAGAAAAGGCCTCAAGGGTGGCCGCACCCCTGCCCATGGACTGGTCCGAATTGGACTAGGGAGGGGGGCGCCCCTTCCTTCCTTCTCCTTCTCCCTTCCCCTTTTCCTACTCCATGTGGGAGTTGGAATCCTACTAGGACTACGGAGTCCTAGTAGGAATCCACACTTTGGGAGCACCCTATGTGGCACCCCGATCCACAAGGAGCAGGGGGCCTTTGCACGTCAGCCCAGGATAACACCTGACGCACGACAGGTCCATGATACATCATTCCAGGTACAAGAATATTCATCAAATACATGTGTATATGATTACATCAGTGATGAATATAATCTTCTGGCATAGCCCTAAGGCTATTTGCATGGCAGCGGAAGTCTATTTAAATGGCGGCGGAAGTCTTGATTTGGCAGCATAACACTCTGGCTGGGCTCCACAACTCACAGGACTGGCAAGATTACGGCCTAGCACGACGGAACAACTGAACGACCTACAAAACTGGCATGACACGCCAGGTCAGTACATTGAATGTACTTGCAAGACAACCAAATACATAGAATCCAAACAAGCAGAAGACAAAGCAAGAACCAAGCGAATGCAACAACCTAGCTCATATCAGAAACTAAGCATGGCATAATATCGACCCAAGGCATAAATCAAACTAACAACATGGCATCCACTAGCATGACAACAACATGGTATAGCAAATTTATTTCTAACATGACAACAACAAAATATAGCATATCATCTCCATCCTATCAATCAAAGCATGGCATCATGAAACTATGCTGAAACTGAACCACCAATCATATCAAATGCAGACATAGCATGTCAACTGTATGCAACCATCTCATGTTCTACCATGGTTCTTTAAATGCAAACATATTACTCATGCAATGCAACCAAACTTGTGCACCGAGTCCCTCGGACTCTCTTACCAACGGTGATCACCTCATTTCCTGATCACAAACAGAAACAAACCCGTGATCGTTACAGCGATCACAACCCGAGCAATAAATGGCCCGTGATCCTTACGGCGATCACAACCCGACCAACAACTGGCCCGTGATCCTTAAGGCGATCACAACCCGACCAACAACTGGCCCGTGATCCTTACGGCGATCACAACCCGACCAACAACTGGCCCGTGATCCTTACGGCGATCACAACCACATTAATCCGCTTAATTATTTCAGGTTTATCCACCATTTCGACCAAGACCCGATAGTGTACCCTGCTATGAAATCATGCCCATGACCGAGGACGCGGCTATCGATAGTATAAATACACTCTGCAGAGGTAGCGCACTGTACCCACACCACGGAACCCATGGCCTCGTCATCCCATTCGGGTGGACCAACGACATTCCGAAGAAACCGATCTACTGTCATGACACTCTCCCGGCCACTCCGACTCACTCCCCACTGGGCTAGTCATCGGTGGCCCCGTGTCTACCTCCAGACACATCGACCACCGTCGTGGCCCGTCCCACTCTGGGACCTGGTACAAAAAAAACTAACTTAACAACGGGCACACAAGGCTTATGTTCGCCTACCTGATCAGGGTAGTGCGCGCCCATAACCTTCCCTAGTTGGAGGCATCGACCAGAGGCACGACAATAGAACGCATTGAGGCCATCCCATACCGGCAAATGTGGTTGCACTGGAAAAAGTTCGATTTGGCGGCACTATGACTCGATCCCATCGATGACGGAGGAGGTTTGTTATTATTAAGTCATTTTAATTCCTTCTCCATCATAAATCATCATGCAAGCATTTTAACATGAATGCAACAATGAGCATACATCATACAAATTCTTTAACAAAACATCGAGTTTCTCAGGTGAACACTTACAACATAAAGAACATGAAAATACCAAGTACTAACATATCCACGGTGCATTACCATCATCATAGAACTTTATAATGATGACATGAAAATAAATTAGAGTAGTGACATGGCATCATCAATAACCACATTCTAATTATCATGGCAAGGGTAGCATGAAAACACAAGCATGCATGATAAGCATAATAAAATAACTGCAGACGAAAACGAGAAGAAATAACTGCAACTACACACATACAAGGTGCAAGCAAAGCCAACATGCAAGTTCGGGGCTCATGATAAGAGGTTGGCTTGCCTGAGGGTCGACAAATACTCCAGGAAGAAGTGAGAAACGATCACGGAAAAATTTGCCGGAAACAGTTCTCTCTCGGAGGGGCTGTTTACGGATAAGGGCAAAATGATCATTTTCACAGTGTCAAACCATAGTGAAAATGATCTCATCAGAACGGGCTCGACGAAACAAAAATGTGGGCATTGGATTTACCTCAATCGGAGCTACGGGTAAAAAGATACATACGTTTAGAACTCAGGGACTAATCTGTAAAAATACTTCTACAAACAGGTCCCTGGCAGTTTTAACCCGAATGCGTCTTTTCTGAGGTACGTCTTCGGATCAGGAAAACGGCTTATCGGCGGAGCGCTTTCACTTATCCATGTGGCGAAGACCGGGTCAAAGGGGCAGAGGTGGGGTCGGGCTCCAGTGCCGCTGACAGGTGGGACCGCGGGGCCCGCGTGGCCAGCCTGGCCAGGTCACGCTCGTGGCCGGCTCCTTCTTCTCCCGACGCGCACTCACGGGCAGAGACGGCCGCGCTCCGGCGACGAGCCCCGGCGACACGGGCCACCTCCGGCGAGGCTCCGGCAACCAGCGTGCTCACCGAGGAGAGGCGCATCCGTTCCCCCACTCCATGGACTCTAAAAACTAGGGGAACGACGGCGTTCTTGAGAATGGCGGACGGCGTTGGAGGGCTTCGGTCGTCGGCGTGGGGAGGGGTTTCGGCGAGGGAATGAGGGGGCTGAGGCTACGGGGATGCTCGCCGGACCTCAGGGAAGTCGCTGGTGGAGGAGGAACGGCGAGGGGGGCTGGTCGCCGGAACCAGAGAGGTCTGAGGCGGCGGCCATGGAGATGGGGAGGAGATGCAGAGGCTCCGAGCGAGGGGGAGAGCTACGGGGAGGCTTGGGGACTGCGAAGGGGGGGCTCGGGAGCTGCTTAAATAGCCGCGGAGGGGCTCGAGGGAGGAGGGGAGGAAGTGGCACGCGGCGGGCGACGTGTCCGCGCGTCGGCGACGGCGCAGTCGTCGGCAGTCGCGGCCAAGGCTCACGGGAGGCAGTGGGAAGGCGACGAGGGGGATCACGACGAGCCAGAGGCTCACGGAATCGAGCAAAGCTTGCGGACGAACGGAGGAAGAGGACATCGGGGAGGAAGGAGACGACGCATAGGAGCGCACTGTTCGGACGTTGGCACGGCTCGCCGGAGAAGAAAACGAAGGGAGCCAGAGGTCCAGAGGGAAGACGACGTCGAGGGGGAGCTTCTTGGCATTAATGGCGAGGCCAGAGCTGGTCGGAGCAGCGATGCCGACGAGAATAGTGGCTAGACCACCGTTTTTGCTGGCTGTCCTCGTGGTGACCACTGGCATGGCGCGCTGTGGAGATTTTACAGAGGTTAAACCATGTCTACTGCGTAGTCCTTCCAGAGTGTAGTATTAACAAGGTAAATATACAGGCAGAGACAAAGGGAGTGGAGTAAACCAAGCTCCACAAGGTTTCTGTTGCAATCTTGGCAACACTCTAGAGATAAAACCAGAGAGGTGAAATGGTAGAATTGATGTCTGGTAGTCTTAGGGTTGCAAGGACTACGGTCCTGGGAGTTTGGAGGTCATTAGGACAATCATTTAGCATAGTTGCTTAACAACTGCTAAAATATGTCCAGAAAGCAAATGATGATGAATCACTCACTAGGAGTATTGGATTGTGCTATAACTTGGCAAATCCTCATGATTTGGTCATACGTATACTCTGTAAAAAGATCAAACCAAATGGACTTACCAAATTGGTACTTGCTTCACAAGCATCACATTTGACCAGAAACTTGGAAACACTCTAGGACAATATTGGCTAAATTAAATTAGCCAAACTCTTGGGTAGGTGCGTTATATGGATAGGAGAAGGCTTGGGATTAATTTAAGTCATAATGAAGCAATATAAAATATACTTGCTTCACAAACTGAAAATTTGGACAGAGAACAAGAATTGCTCCTATGCTCACATAGCTCAGTTAAATGAGCTGAATTTGGGTTAAGGCCAATGATTTGGGATACGTGAGAAGATGGAAAAGTTTCATCTCATTTGGAAACTCTATGAAGGTACTTCCTTCACAAAGTGACAATCTGGTCAGAAACTTTGAAAAATTGCACAGGGAGCTAGGATGATTGGATTGTGCTTATCTTTGGTATCCGTGGGTTATTATTCAATATTAATCACCCTGCCAATTTTCAGCTCAAATGGAATTAGTACTAAAGCACTTCCTTTGCAAAATTTCAGAGAAGGCAGAAATTTGCATTGGATCATGTGCCCAATTTTTGAACTGATGATCATGAGATATTGATGGAACTAGTGATTATATAGCAAGGACAAGCTCCACAATTTATGTGAGAATTTTCCCATCTATAAAAATAGTAGTTCCTTTAGAAAATGGCAGAAATGCAATATTGGTATTAAATAGGAAAAGGCAATTTTCCTTATTTAATTATGGCCAATATAACTGCCAGAGCTTGGGTCAGGCATAATTATCTACTCCACAAATTCAGATGAATTTAGGAGATGTCTAGCTATGCCTTTGGATTTTTATTCCTCAGAAAGGCAAGAAAAGGAATAAATCACAATTCAAAAATATTGCATGGGACTTGGCAATATTTTTGCATATCCAAGGTTGAAAAGGATAGGAGGGTCCCTAGGAACAGATGGGATGATCAACAGATCAAGGAAAATGATAGCCCCTTTGAAATCACAAAGGGCATATTCTCAGATGATGCAACTGAGGTCTTGCCCACTGAAAAAAATACATGAGCAAGGTTTGAAAGGTTGGAAATGACAAGAATTCTCAGAGTCATCAGCAAAACTCAGGAGAAAGATTTTGAAAATCAGTGCCAGGAAGAAATAACAACACAAAAATTGATAACCCAATTTTGGGGCTGTTACACCCTATGAGGGTAACGCCTGGATAATCATGCTACAGTAATCCCACGCTAATCGTGCCATGACACCTCGGTTACTGTTGCTATCCTCGCAATAATTCGAAACCATTCGAAATTCAAATTCAAATTAATGATAACAATAAAAGTTTTCAAAAAATAAAACAAAAATGTTCGGTGGTTGCCGAATATTACAAAGGTAATTATGGTGCAACAAACCCATTTTTATAAAATGCCTAAGTAATTTAAAATGATTTAAAACAGAAAAGAAAATAAATAAAAGAAAGAAAATACAAAAGAGAAAGCAAACAAAAAAAGAAGAAGAAAAGGAAAAGGACCCCCCGGGCCAGCCGACCCAACAGGCCAGCCCATTTGGCCACACAGACCGGCCCAACCCTCCCCTCCATAAGCCCCCACCAGGGGGAAACCCTAACCCCATCCACCCCGTCACCCACTCGCCCCCCTCCTCTCTCCCGATCTTGATCGGGATCCAGAGGGGGCCGACGCCGCTCGACGACGCCCCGCCGCCACACGACGCCGCCTGGAACCCCCCCTAGCCGGACCACCTCGCCGGCCTGCTCCTCGTCGACGCCGTCCCCGTCCCCCTCCACCACGGTCCTCCCCGACCTCCATCGAGCACGCTGCCCGTTCCCTACGCACCCCGGTGAGGAACCCGGCCTCCTCTCTCCCTCGCCCGCATCTGTCAGAGTCAAGCCTTGCGTGCACTCGCGATGCCGCGATGGTCCGCAGACCACCATGCCAGCAGCGTGGCCCCTCCTCGCCGGCGCTGCTGTGGCCTCGCCGGCCTACACGCCCGCTAAGCCCCCCCTGCTCCGCCTCCTACCGCCGTCCACGGTCCGACCACGCCCGCTCGACCCTACTCCGACCTCGCCCTCCTGCAGCTCTCCTCCCTCGCACCGTGGCGTGGCGCCAGCCTGCCCCTCCCCTGTCGGCGGCTGGCGGGTGCACCATACCCGCTCCAGGCGCCCGTAACCCACGCGCCCGCTAAGCCCCCCTTGGCCCAATGACGCACGGGCCCCGCCCAGAACGTTTTTATAAAAAAAGAATTAAAAAAATAATATAAAAAACAAAAATATTAATTAATTAATAATCAAAGAATTAATTAATCATATTAGACTAATCTAATCACTAATTAACCTAATTAACTGTTAGTTAATTAATCAGTCAATGACATGCGGGACCCTCACGCCAGTTTGACCCCAGTCAACGCCCTGTTGACTGCTGACGTCATGATGACATCAGCATACACTATTCTGGATAATGTTGAATTAAATTAATTAATTAAATTCTAAAAATCATTTAAACTTTAGAAAATCATATAAAATAAACCGTAGCTCAGATGAAAATGTTTTCTACATGAAAGTTGCTCAGAACGACGAGACGAATCCGGATACGCAGCCCGTTCATCTGCCACACGTCCCTAGCATAGTGAACCTGCAACATTTCACGTCCGGTTCATCTGCCCGAAAATACGGAACACCGGGGATGCTTTCCCGGATGTTTCCCCCCTTCACCGGTATCACCTCATACCGCGTTACAACACGTCTACCTCTGCTTGCTGTCCTGTTATGCACTTGCTTGCTATGTATTTATTGTTTCTTCCCCCTCTTCTTCCGCTAGACACCGAGACCGACGCTGCTGGGTAGTTCCGCTAGACACCGAGACCGACGCTGCTGCTACCCAGTACGACTATGGTGTTGACGACCCCTCTCTCTTGCCAGAGCAACCAGGCAAGCCCCCCCCCCTTGATCACCAGATATCGCCTATTCTACTCTATACTGCTTGCATTAGAGTAGTGTAGCATGTTACTGCTTTCCGTTATACCTATCCTGATGCATAGCCTGTCCTTGCTACTACTGTTGTTACCTTTACCTACAATCCTACTTGCCTAGTATAGGATGCTAGTATTTCCATCTGTGGCCCTACATTCTTGTCCGTCTGCTGTGCTATACTATCGGGCCGCGATCACTCGGGAGGTGATCACGGGTATATACTATATACTTTATACATGATACATGTGGTGACTAAAGACGGGTCGGCTCGTAGTAGTACCCGTGGGTGGATCTTTGTGGCGGAGCGACAGGGCAGGTTGAGACCACCTAGGAGAGAGGTGGGCCTGGCCTTGTTCGGCGTTTGCGGATACTTAACACGCTTAACGAGATCTTGGTATTTGATCTGAGTCTGGCTACAGACCTATACGCACTAACCAACTACGTGGGAAAGTTATGGGCACTCGACGTCGTGGTATCAGCCGAAGCACTTCGTGACGTCAGCGACTGAGCGGCGCACGCCGGATTGGAGCGTAGGCCTGCTCTTGTATTAAGGGGGCTAGTTCACTTCCATTTGCGACGCATAGCGTGCATGTGTGCTAAGGCGATGGGCCCGGACTGCGGCGCTTAGGTTTAGACCGGCGTCTTGGCCTCTCTGTTGTGCCTAGGTGGGGCTGCGACGTGTAGATCTTCAGCGGCGGGCATGACCCGAGAAAAGTGTGTCCGGCCAAATGGGATCAAGCGTGTTGGGTTATGTGGTGCACCCCGCAGGAAGTTAATCTATTCGAATAGCCGTGACCTTGATAACAGGGACGACTTGAGTTGTACCTTGACCTTATGACAACTAGAACTGGATACTTAATAAAACAAACCCTTCCAAGTGCGGATATAACCCGTGATCACTCTCTAACAGACAATGAGGAGGGATCGCGGGTAGGATTATGCTATGCGATGCTACTTGGAGGACTTGATCTACTCTCTTCTACATCTTTGCAAGGCGGAGGCTGCCGAGCGTAGTCTTGGCATGATTAGTTATCCCCTTATTCGGCATTCTGCAGTTCAGTCCACCGATATGGCCCTTTACACATATACCCATGCATATGTAGTGTAGCTCCTTGCTTAAGTAGTAATTTGGATGAGTACTCACGCTTGCTTTTCTCCCTCTTTTCCCCTTTCCATTCTACGGTTGTCGCAACCAGATGCCGGAGCCGATGACGACTCCTACTACATCGGAGGTGCCTACTACTACGTGCAGCCGCTGACGACGACCGGGAGTAGTTTAGGAGGATCCCAGGCAGGAGGCCTGCGCCTCTTTCGATTTGTATCCCAGTTTGTTCTAGCCTTCTTAAGGCAAACTTGTTTAACTTGTGTCTGTACTTAGATATTGTTGCTTCCGCTAACTCGTCTATGATCGAGCACTTGTATTCGAGCCTTCGAGGCCCCTGGCTCGTATTATGATGCTTGTATGGCTTATTTATGTTTTTAGAGTTGTGTTGTGATATCTTCCCGTGAGTCCCTGATCTTGATCGTACACGTTTGCGTGCATGATTAGTGTACGATTGAATCGGGGGCGTCACAGAGGGCCGGCCTCCTCCTCCCTCCCTCGTTTATATACAGGGGCAGGGGGGCACCCTAGGACACACAAAAGTTGATCATTGGTCTCTTAGTCGAGTGCGGTGCCCCACTCCACTATAATCCACATCGGTCATATCGTCGTAGTGCTTAGGTGTAGCCCTGCGCCGGTAGCTTCATCATCACTGTCATCACGTCGTCGTGCTGACGAAGCTCTCCCTTGACACTTAGCTGGATCAAGAGTTTGTGGGACGTCACCGAGTTGAACGCGTGCAGATCACGGAGGTGCCGTGTCTTCGGTACTAGGATCAGTCGGATCGTGAAGACGTACGACTACATCAACCGCGTTGTCATAATGCTTCCGCTTACGGTCTACGAGGGTACGTAGACAACACTCTCCCCTCTCGTTGCTATGCATCACCATGATCTTGCATGTGTGTAGGAAATTTTTGAAATTACTATGTTCCCCAACAGTGGCATCCGAGCCAGGTTTATGCGTAGATGTTATATGCACGAGTAGAACACAAGTGAGTTGTGGGCGATAATAGTCATACTGCTTACCAGCATGTCATACTTTGATTCGGAGGTATTGTTGGATGAAGCGGCCCGGACCAACATTACGCGTACGCTTACGCGAGACTGGTTCTACCGACGTGCTTCGCACACAGGTGGCTGGCGGGTGTCAGTTTCTCCAACTTTAGTTGAATCGAGTGTGGCTATGCCCGGTCCTTGTTGAAAGTTAAAACAGCACATACTTGATGAAAAATCGTTGTGGTTTTGATGCGTAGGTAAGAACGGTTCTTGCTAAGACCGTAGCAGCCACGTAAAACTTGCAACAACAAAGTAGAGGACGTCTAACTTGTTTTTGCGGGGCTTGTTTTGATGTGATATGGTCAAGACGTGATGAGATATAAGTTTTTGTATGAGATGATCATGTTTTGTTGAAGTTATCAGTAACTGGTAGAAGCCTTATGGTTGACTCTTTATTGCATAAGATGCAAGCGCCAAATAATTGATTTACTTTATCGCTATGCGATAGCAATAGTTGCAAGAGCAATAGTTGGCGAGACGACCATGTGATGACACATTGATATAGATCAAGATGATGGAGATCATGGTGTCATGCCGGTGACGATGGAGATCATGACGATGCTTTGGAGATGAAGATCAAAGGCACAAGATGATGATGGCCATATCATGTCACATATTTTGATTGCATGTGCTGTTTATCTTTTATAAATCTTATTTTGCTTAGTTCGTCGGTAGCTTTATAAGATGACCCCTTACTAAAATTTCAAGGTATAAGTGTTCTCCCTAAGTATGCACCGTTGCGACAGTTCTTCGTGTTGAGACACCATATGATGATCAGGTGTGATAAGCTCTACGTTCACATACAACGGGTGCAAGCCAGTTTTGAACACATAGAATACTCGGGTTAAACTTGATGAGCCTAGCATATGCAGATATGGCCTCGGAACACTGGAGACTGAAAGGTCGAGCGTGCACTACTAGGAAAAGGGCTATAGATGGGATGGACACTAATGGCGCACTGTACATGTGGTGCGCCATTACTAAATACTAATGATATGTGGTCTAGTTGTTGGGAAAATTTACAAATATGAATTTCGACTTTATTTGCAAAATCTCTCTGGAAATTTGTAAAATGGGCATAACATTTGCATACGAACTCGGATGAAAAAGTTTTTTATATGAAAAATCATCTACTCGAAAAGTTACATCCAAATTTAACGGGGGAACCTCGTTAAACATTTGAAAAATCCCCAAAAACCTAACAGAAAAAAGTTACGGGCCTTTCAAGATGTAGAGGCAAAAAAATTCAAAAAATTTCAAACTTACTAGTGGCGCACCGTGGATGTTGTGCGCCACTAGTAACAGAAAAAAATTGGTTTTGAATTTTTTTTTGAATTTTTTTTCAAAAAATGATACGTAATATGACCGGGAAGTTTGAAATATTTTTCAAAATTTCATCATAGTCATGAACATGAACAAAGTCCTAGACATCAACAAGGTATAATAGGATTGATATGCTAGATATATCAACAAGTGCGTGTGAAGTGAGCTGTTGCTGGGGTTGGATAGAACTCTGAAGTTACCATGCTTGGGCTGGAGTAGTGTGAGGATGGGTGACCTTTCGGGAAGTTTGACCACGGAGTGCGATTTGACCTGAGATTAAGCATATTGACCCGAGATTAAGCCATAGTGACCTGAGATTAAGAAAAAAATTCTGAAATTTTTTTTGAAAAAAGAATTTGAATTTTTTTTTGAAAAACCACAGGTGCGCCATTAGAAAAAAAACTAATGGCGTGGTACTAATGGCGCACCGGTAGTGCGCCATTAGTAGGCAAAACCGGTGCGCCATTAGTATGCCTTTTCCTAGTAGTGGTGAATCATATAGTAGATATGATCAACATAGTGATGTTCACCATTGAAAACTACTCCATCTCACGTGATGATCGGATATGGTTTAGTTGATATGGATCACGTGATCATTTAGATGACTAGAGGGATGTCTATCTAAGTGGGAGTTCTTAAGTAATATGATTAATTGAACTTAATTTATCATGAACTTAGTCCTGATACCATTTGCATAACTATGTTGTAGATCAATAGCTCGCGATGTAGCTCCCCATTTAATTTTGATATGTTCCTAGAGAAAAACTATGTTGAAAGATGATAGTAGCAATGATGCGGACTAGGTCCGTGATATGAGGATTGTCCTCATTGCTGCACAGAAGAATTATGTCCTTGATGCACCGCTAGGTGACAGACCTTTTGCAGGAGCAGATGCAGACGTTATGAATGTTTGACAAAGCTCGGTATGATGACTACTTGATAGTTTAGTGCATCATGCTTTATGGCTTAGAACCGGGACTTCAAAAATGTTTTGAATGCCACAGAGCATATGAGATGTTCCAAGAGCTGAAATTGGTATTTCAGACTCATGCCCGAGTCGAGAGGTATGGGACCTCTGGCAAGTACTTTGCCTACAAGATGGAGGAGAATAGCTCAACCAGTGAGCATGTTCTCGGAATGTCTGAGTACTACAATCGCTTAAATCAAGTGGGAGTTAATCTTCCAGATAAGATAGTGATTGACAAAGTTCTCTTGTCACTATCACCAAGTTACTAGAACTTCGTGATGAACTGTAATATGCAAGGGATGACGAAAACGATTCCCGAACTCTTCGTGATGCTGAAATCAGTGAAGGTAGAAATCAAGAAAAGCATCAAGTGTTGATGGTTGACAAGACCACTAGTTTCAAGTAAAAGGGCAAGGAAAAGAAAGATAAATTCAAGAAGAATAGCATGCAAGTTACCACTCCCATGAAGAAGCCCAAAGCTAGACCCAAGCTTGAAACTGAGTGCTTCTATTGCAAAGGAAATGATCAGTGGAAGTGGAACTGCCATAGATACTTGGCGGATAAGAAGGATGGCAAAGTGAACAAAGGTATATTTGATATACATATTATTGATGTGTACTTTACTAGTGTTTATAGCAACCCCTCGGTATTTGATACTGGTTCAGTTGCTAAGAGTAGTAACTCGAAACGGGAGTTGCAAAATAAATAGAGACTAGTTAAGGGCGAGGTGATGATGTGTGTTGGAAGTGATTCCAAGGTTGATAAGATCACCATCTCACACTCCCTTTACCTTCGGGATTAGTGTTGAACCTAAAATAAATGTTATTTGGTGTTTGCATTGAGCATGAATATGATTGGATCATGTTTATTGCAATACAGTCATTCATTTAAGTAAAAGAATAATTGTTGTTCTATTTACATGAATAAAACCTTCTATGGTCATACACTCAATATAAATGGTTTATTGAATCTCGATCGTAGTGATACACATATTCATAATATTGAAGCCAAAAGATGCAAAATTGATAATGATAGTGCAACTTATTTGTGGCACTGCCGTTTAGGTCATATTGGTGTAAAGCGCATGAAGAAACTCCATGCTGATGGGCTTTTGGAATCACTTGATTATGAATCACATGATACTTGCGAACCATGCCTCATGGGCAAGATGACTAAGACTCCATTCTCCGGAACAATGGAGCGAGCAACAAATTTGTTGGAAATACATACTGATGTATGCAGTCCGATGAGTGTTGATGTTCGCAGCGGGTATCGTTATTTTTTGACCTTCACACATGATTTGAGAAGATATGGTTATATCTACTTGTTGATACATAAGTCTGAAACATTTGAAAAGTTTAAAGAATTTCAGAGTGAAGTGGAAAATCATCGTAACAAGAAAATAAAGTTTCTACGATCTAATCGCAGAGGTGAATATTTGAGTTACGAGTTTGGTATTCAATTGAAACAATGCGGAATAGTTTCGCAACTCACACCACCCGGAACATTAAAACATAATGTTGTGTCCGACCCCGCACTTTATTAGATATGGTGTGATCTATGATGTCTCTTACCGATTTACCACTATCGTTTTGAGGTTATGCATTAGAGACAGCTGCATTCACGTTAAAAAAGGGAACCATCTAAATCCGTTGAGACGACACCATATGAACTGTGGTTTAGCAAGAAACCTAAACTGTCGTTTCTTAAAGTTTAGGGTTGCGATGCTTATGTGAAAAAGTTTTATCCTGATTAGCTCAAACCCAAATCAGAGAAGTGCGTCTTCATAGGATACCCAAAAGTAACTGTTGGGTACACCTTCTATCACAGATCCGAAGGCAAGATATCCGTTGTTAAGAATGGATCCTTTCTAGAGAAGGAGTTTCTCTCGAAAGAAGTGAGTGGGAGAAAGTATGTGATGCCCGGATAATCAAGCTACAGTAACCTCTGTTAATGATGCCACGTCACCACTCTTACTGTTGCTAACCTCGCAATGATTTGAAACCTTTTCAAATTCAAATTCATATTAATGTCAAACGGCAAAGTTTTCAAACTATTAAACTAAAATGTTCGGAGTGTGCAGTTAAATGCCTAGGTGATTATAGTGCAACGAACACCCTTTTTGAAAATGTCTAAATATATTAAAATGAAATAAAACAGAAAAGTAAATAAACAAAAAGAAAAGAAAGCAGGAAAAAAAAGAGAAAGACCCCCCCCTAGGCTAGCAGACCCAACGGGCCGGCCCATTCACCCAACCGCCCGGCCGCCACCCCTCCCTTATCCATTCCCCCAAACCCTAACCTACCAATCCCCACCCCCACTCTCCCTCTCCCGATCCAGATCGGATCGGCACGACGACCGCCGCCTCGTCAACACCCGCCGTCGCGGCTGAGCTCGCCGCCCCCCACGCCAGACGCCGCCGCCGATCGCGCCCGCCCGCGCTCCGCCGCTCGTCCCGTCGTTCCCCGACCTCCATCGAGACCATTGCCCGCCCCTGCTCCTCGATGTGAGCTCCGCCGCCCCCCTCCTCTCTGTCCCTTGCCGTTGCGTGCACCTTGACCGACCCGACGCCCGGCCCGCGCTCACCGTGGCCTCGCTCCGCCGGCGTGCCCACAGCTTTGCCTCTTCCTCACCGTGCCCCGCGCCCCTGCCGCCACCTCGCGCCCAGGCGCCCACGCCTGGCGCTGTCTCTTGGCCGCTGCCGCTGCTCCGGTCGGCGGCGCCTCGCCAAGCATGCTCCTCCTCCGTCCGCCCTGTCCCGCGCTGGCCGCCATCCCGTCCTCCGCCTTGGGTTGGCGCCCGACGAGCCCCCGCCGTGGTCACCAACCCCCTGCCCGGCGACTGCCGGCTCCGCCCCCGCAGTAGTGCGCTGAGCAGCGGGTGTTGGGCACCGTTGCGCCGCGCCCATTGAGGCGACAACCGCGCCCATGCGCCTGAAACCCGCAAGGCCCCTCACATGACATGGGGGCACCAGCCCCAGAACGTTTTAATAAAAAAAGAGAATAAAAAATAAAATAACATGTGATAATAAATAATAAAAATAATTAATTAATTAACTAATTAATTCTGATTAAATTAACTAATTAAGATTAATTAACCTAATGATTAATTAACCTAATTAACTACTGTTAATTAGCTAATTAATTAGAATGACCAGTGGGGCCCACCCCAATTAATTATGATTAGTTTAATTAACTGTTTAAGTAAAATGTGTCAGCGACGGTGGGACCCACTGGTCAGATTGACCGATCAACTCTGTTGACTGCTGACGTCAGCATGACATCATGTTGATGTCATTAATGCATTTTCGAATTAATTAAATAATGAATTAAATTCTAGTGATTAATAAAATCTTTAGAAAATCATATCTTTTAATCCGTAACTCGGATTAAAATATTTTGTACACGAAAGTTGGTCAGAACGACGAGACGAACCCAGAAACGCTGCCCGTTTGTCCGCCACGCACCCCTAACTTATCAAACTCGCAAATTTCCCCCTTCAGCTCTTCCGCCCGAAAACGCGAAACACCGGGGATACTTTCCCGGATGTTTCCCCCCTTCACCGGTATCACCTCATACCGCGTTAGGGCACCTCTAGCACCGATACTTGTCATGTCATGTATCGCTATGCATCTGCTTGCTTAAATATTTATTGTTTCTTCCCCCTCTTCTCTCGCTAGACACCGAGACCTACGCCGCTGCTACCCAGTACGACTACGGTGTTGACGACCCCTCTCTCTTGCCAGAGCAACCAAGCAAGCCCCCCCCCCTTAATCACCAGATATCGCCTATTATTCTCTATACTGCTTGCATTAGAGTAGTGTAGCATGTTACTGCTTTCGGTTAATCCTATTCAGATGCATACCCTGTCATTGTTGCTAAAGTTGTTACCCTTACCTGCTATCCTACTGCTTAGTAGAGGATGCTATTGTTCCATTAGTGGCCCTACACTCTTGTCCGTCTGCCATGCTATACTACTGGGCTGTGATCACTTCGGGAGGTGATCACGGGCATATACTATATACTTTACACTATTACATTACCTGTGATACTGTTCGCAGATGGGGCTGAAAGGACGGTGGCTCCATCCCGTTAGAGGTGGGCACAGGTTCCACGGCCCCGATCGTTACTTTTGGCGGGGCGGCAGGCAGGTTGAGACCGCCTATGAGAGGCGGGCTGGCCTGACCGGCGTTGGCGGATACTTAACACGCTTAACGAGATCTTGGTATTTGATCTCGAGTTGGGTCGTTGACCTTATACGCACTAACCGCCACGTGGGACAAGATATGGGCAACCGCGCCGTGGTATCACCGAAGCACTACGTGACGTCGGTACCGGCGGCAGCGTGCGGATAGGGATCGAACGCCTGCTAGGCTAGGTCTGCTTCGGCTGCGTTCACAGCGTGCGTGGTGTGCTAAGGCGATGGGCCTGGACCCTGGCGCTTAGGTTTAGACCGGCGTGCTGACCTCTCTATTGTGCCTAGGTGGGGCTGCGACGTGTTGATCTTCCGCGGCCGGGCATGACCCAGAAAAGTGTGTCCGGCCAAATGGGATCGAGCGTGTCGGGTAATGTGGTGCACCCCTGCAGGGAAGTTAATCTATTCGAATAGCCATGATCTTCGGTAACAGGACGACTTGGAGTTGTACCTTGACCTTATGACATGTAGAACTGGATACTTAATAAAACACACCCTTCCAAGTGCCAGATATAACCCGGTGATCGCTCTCTAACAGGGCAACGAGGAGAGGATCGCCGGTAGGATTATGCTATGCGATGCTACTTGGAGGACTTCATCTACTCTCTTCTACATCTTTGCAAGACGGAGGCTGCTGAGCGTAGTCTTCGACGTGATTAGTTATCCCCTTTGTTCGGCATTCGCAGTTCAGTCCACCGATATGGCCCTTTACACATATATCCATGCATATGTAGTGTAGCTCCTTGCTTTATAGTACTTTGGATGAGTACACGGTTGCCTTGTTCCCCCTTTTCCCCTTTCTTTACCCGATTGCTGCAACTGCACGATGGAGCCTGAAGCGACGCCACCGTCGACGGCGACTCCTACTACATTGGAGGTGCCTACTACTACGTGCAGGCGGCGGCGACGACCGGAGTAGTTAGGAGGATCCGAGCGGGAGGCCTGCGCCTCTTCGATCTGATCCCGCTTTGTGCTAGCCTTCTTAAGGCAAACTTGTTTAACTTATGTCTGTACTCAGATATTGTTGCTTCCGCTGACTAGTCAATGATCGAGCACTTGTATTCGAGCCCTCGAGGCCCTGGCTTGTATTATGATGCTTGTATGACTTATTTATGTTTTATAGTTGTGTTGTGATATCTTCCCGTGAGTCCCTGATCTTGATCGTACACATTTGCGTGCATGATTAGTGTACGATTGAATCGGGGGCGTCACAAGTTGGTATCAGAGCCGACTGCCTGTTGGAATCCCCCTTCCATACTCCTTGGCCGAAGTCGAGTCTAGGCATTACAAAACTTTTACTAACATGGCTATGTGCCTTACGGGCCCACGTTGCCATTGGGTGGTATTAGGATCTTTTACTCCTCGATCTTTACTCTGGGACTCTGAGCTCTCTTCTATTCGGGTTAGATGATTTTGCTAAAAACAAAACTAACTTTAGGTTCTCGCAAGTACTCTCTCCCGGAGAGCCCCTTGTTACCGATGACCGCTTTCTTTGCACTGTAAGATTTGAAGATACTCTACGATGTGCTCTCGAGACTATGTGCCATCACTTTTGCAATTCACTTCCATCGATAAATCCCTCTGGATAACTACTTACACCTATCGTTCATATTGTCATCCCCAGTTGCTCTTGTTATTACAAGATGTCCTGAAATACTCTTTGATATTCGAGAATTCTTTACGCTTCGCCTGGAGTTCCTTGCTGCATGAATACCCCTATGGATAATTACTCGCGCTTCTTTGAGTATCCGTCAATCAAATTTGTTCATGTGTTTCACCAAAATACATTCAAATACTACCCGATCTTCCGAAAATCCTGAGCAGCCTATTACTCTTGAAATTCTTGCTTGCTTGCATTATGGTTAATCCCATAAGTCTCGTAAGCTTAATGGCATACCTTGTCATTATCATTTTGAGTCTGTTGATTCAATATGTTGCGAATGCTCGCGATCCTCAATCAGATCCTAGAATTCATCCTTCCAGCTCAGACGTCATTTTAAACGTGAGCTGGTCCTCGACCAATCAAGTTGTCGTTGATTGTACCCCCAAGTCTATTCAACTTATTCATTTTTAATCAAACAGTCTGCTTCTGATCCTTTGTTTCAGAAATCATAATTCCTTTGTTATCTAAGCATCGAATTATTCAGATGTTCTATAGTCTGACGCCCTTGCATTATTTCTTCCTCTGATTGAGTACCGATACTCACATCAGCTCCATTATGGACTGGCAGATCCTATGTTGGATTTTATCCAACAGCGTCCTTCATATTCAATAACCTTGTGAGCCTTCCCTCAGATACATAATGCCTTTGGTAAATTGTATCCTCTGCTTTCTCAACCATGCTCTACTTTCGAGCTGGTGATATTTACTATTGAAGCTTGTGGTATATGTTTCCATGATACCCTGACGGGTTGAACCTATGCCTTCCTTAATATGTGTGAACCCGAAAGTTTTCATGGGTCATACTCCTCCGTAATTCACGGTAGGTTTTGACACTTTGAAATAATCTTTTCTAGAGCAATGAATGAAAGATTATGCATTGAAGAAGTGGGAGTCGACCTTGAACCTTGTGTTCATGCCCATGGACACGATGTAGATCTTATCATTAAAGCTTCTCTTAAATTAATTATTCCCTTGGTATAAGTTCATCTTATATCTGGGATCAGGCCTTTTGCAATCGTGGTTCCGACCATGTTCTCCTTTAAATACCATTTCTTGTGCAAGTGTAAGCACTTGTCTTCTATAGAGCAATACCCCAGTCCAACCTCTACTTTGATCTATCGTCGAGTATTACCCCCTGGTATCTCGAGGTTATCACAGAATGTCATATCTTCTTATGAGTTCTTCATCAAGTACTACATTCTCACCAATTTCAATTTTTCCTGGGTTCTAAGTGGTTAGTCACTCGAAAACACCGATAAGTGAATTGATTCCGCACTCCGATTCAATAACTCTTAAGTAATTTTCATTGCTTATGAGTTTAATAATCATTCAAGTCATTCCTAGCCTGATCGGCTATATCCTTATCGTGCAACTTTTTAACTGTGCTACCCGATCCTTCTTCCTAGAGCATAATTTTTGATGATGTGATAACCTTACGCCATTCTTCCTCATCGTACCATTTCGCCTTGAACAACAAGCTTAATTTGGAGTTTGTGTCCTACACATGGTTCCAATAACCTTCCGCTACCTCATTCCTTTGACTTGATGTCGTGGCTGATTAATTACATCTTATTGAAATCTCTCGACAAATGTGTCGTGATCATCATCAACCTTATGAGCTCTTCCAGAATATCAACCAGATTCATGAAGAGAAATACCATCCTTGCCCTCGATGAGTTGTGTTATCATCGGCCACTTATTGCCTTCCCTCCAACACAAACTTGTTCGTGTTTCGTGTTATACCTTGAGTTCCTTGCTATCCAACTTATGTTATGATTCTACCACGGAGTATTACCGACTTTGATGTCAGGAATGTTGTGAGGATTGCTCCACCTCTTTAGAATTCTTGCTATAATGATACTTCTCACCATCACCATTCTTTCTTGGTCCTCGTGTTGATTCCAACCGGGGTACCCACAAGTGAGCGGTGTTGTTTGGATTCTGCCCTTCTAGCAACCCTCTTGCTTTGAAGTTAATGGTCAGCCGTTCATTCTTAGATTGTTGAATATTGAATCACCATTCCGACGTTGGTCGTGCAACCCAGCCCATATTCGGGTGCACCTTTCAACCAATGTTTAAATGTGTATGTTTCCCTCGAGCATACATAATTATACCATTTGATCTGACAAATGTTATCTCCTTGTTCACATAATTGTGGAAATCCATCTTTGTTAATCTCGATAAATTGCCGCTGATTCCATCAGCCACCCCCCCTCATCCTCTCCTTGGGTTAATGATGATGAATCCCTTGTATATCCAAGCCCGACCTTTGCTTGAAGACCATGTCAATGCTATCTCGAAGCATGTCTGTGATACTCCGATTTTCAACAAGAACATTTAAAGCCCCATGCTAAATGTTTCTTTATCAATTATCCAAACACCGTTGTATGGGTAATGTCACGAAATTTCTCTTCCCTACCTAAAAGGTTTTCTACATTATATCCTGTCATGGATATCCTGCTCTGCTTATCATTGGGAAGGATATACCCCTGGAATATTTGATAATCATATTTTCCTTTCCATTATTTGGTTTAACCTTTCTGGTTATCATTATGGTCTAAGCAATATTAATTCCCTACTTATGTAAACCCCTCGGTGTACAATTCTGTCAGTAAGACCCTGTTACTTTTGTTGATGACATTCCGGTAACCACTGATGGACGAGAACTTTGCCTATTGGTCCGCCTCGTTGCAACGAGCAGGAAAATGGTTCTCTTCGTCCCTCGCCCTTGGTACCAACGTTGTTGCCGACATAGCTGACATGGTACTCCCTGACATGCCTTGCTATCATGACCGTGCAAGATGTTACTACTCCAAAAAAAACCCACATGGTGGGCCCATAACCCACAGTTCCATAGGATCGAAACCTGACTCTCCTGTACACCCCCAATTTCCAAAGTTATTCCTCACACTTGACTTCTTATGTAACTTACGGGCCCCTTGCCAAGTGATCTATTGGGGTACCAGACGCAATACTTATTCTCGTTGCTCTGAACCCCTTCACCTTCTGATAGGCATTGAACGCTTGCCTATCGGTTTGAAACTTCTCATGGTACCTTCTTACTTTGCTCTCGGCATCTTCTTAAGTTTCAATTCGAGAGATACTTATGCTTCTTCCCCTGGGTTAACCGTCTGATGTTCGATCTTGTTAGAATCCGTCCTTATAGGGTTCTCCCTTCTCACCCTTCCGTAAGTATGGTGAAGATCCTGAAGGAAGGACGACAAACTTCATCATGAGGACCTGAAGCAGAGAAATTTAAGACATCGATGTATTGGATCAACCTCTTCGAGAAGAGTAACAAAGACCGAGAACCCTCGCTAGAATTTCTTAACCAGAACTTTCCCCCTTACTCCCCTCTTAAATCTCGGGACAAGATTTCTTGTAGTGGAGGAGAATTGTGACGCCCGGATAATAAGGCTACAGTAACCTCTATTAATGATGCCACGTCACCACTCTTACTGTTGCTAACCTCGCAATGATTCAAAACCTTTTCAAATTCAAATTCAAATTAATGTCAAACGACAAAGTTTTCAAAATATTAAACTAAAATGTTCGGAGTGTGCAGTTAAATGCCTAGGTGATTATAGTGCAACGAACACCCTTTTTGAAAATGTCTAAATATATTAAAATGAAATAAAACAGAAAAGTAAATAAATAAAAAGAAAAGAAAGCAGGAAAAAAAAGAGAAAGACCCCCCCTAGGCCAGCAGACCCAACGGGCCGGCCCATTCACCCAACCGGCCCAGCCGGCCGGCCACGCCCCCTCCCCTTATCCATTCCCCCCCGAAACCCTAACCTATCGATCCCCACTCCCCCCCCTCACTCTCCCCCTCTCCCCGATCCAGATCGGATCGGGGCACGACCCTGCCGCCTCGTCAACACCCGCCGTCGCTGGCGCCCGGAGCTCGCCGCCCCCTACGCCAGGACGCCGCCGCCTCGCAGGACGTCCTCCCGCTCCGCCGCTCGTCCCTGTCGTCCCCCCGACCTCCATCGAGCCCATTGCCCCGTCCCTGCTCCTCGATGTGAGCTCCGCCTCGCCCCTCCCCTCCTCTCTATCCCGCACTTTGTCGCGTGCACCGCGCGACCCGACCGCGCCCCGGCCCGCGCTCACCGTGTCCTCGCCCCGCCCGGCGTGCCCCTGTACTTTGCCTCTTCCCTCACCGCGCCCAGCGGCCCCCCATGTCACCGCCATGCGCCCACGCCGGCGCCGTCCCTTGGCCGCTGCCGCTGCTCCAGTCGAAGCGGCGCCTCTGCCGAGCCCGCTTCTTCCTCCGTCTGCCCCTGTCCCGTCGCCGTCGCCATCCCGTCCTCTGCCGGTTGGCGCCCGCGAAACCCGCCGTGGTCACCAACCCCTGCTCCGGCGACTGCCCGCCCGCCCACAATAGTGCGCCCGAACGAGCGGTCTTTGGGCACCGGCGCCCGCGCCTGTTCGAGCGACAACCACAGCGCCCATGCGCCCGAAACCCGCAAGGCCCCCTGGGGCCAATGACATGGGGGCCCCAGCCCCAGAACGTTTTAATAAAAAAAGAGAATAAAAAATAAAATAAAATGTGATAATAAATAATAAAAATAAATAATTAATTAACTAACTAATTAATTAACTTAATGAATTCTGATTAAGTTAACAAATTAAGATTAATTAACCTAATGATTAATTAACTAATTAACTACTGTTAATTAGCTAATTAATTAGTATGACCAGTGGGCCCCACCCCCGAATTAATTATGATTAGTTTAATTAATCTGTTTAATTAAAATGTGTCACTAACCAGTGGGACCCACTCGTCAGGTTGACCAGTCAACTCTGTTAACTACTGACGTCAGCATGACATGATGCTGATGTCATTAATGCATTTTCGAATTAATTAAATAATTAATTAAATTCCAGCGATTAATAAAATCTTTAGAAAATCATATCTTTTAATCCGTAACTTGGATCAAAATATTTTGTACATGAAAGTTGCTCAGAACGACGAGACGAACCCGGATACGCAGCCCTTTCGTCCGCCACGCACCCCTAACTTATCAAACTCGCAAATTTCCCCCTCTGGCTCCTCTGCCCGAAAACGCGAAACACCGGGGATACTTTCCCGGATGTTTCCCCCCTTCACCGGTATCACCTCATACCGCGTTAGGGCACCTCTAGCACCGATACTTGTCATGTCATGCATCGCTATGCATCTGCTTGCTTAAATATTTATTGTTTCTTCCCCCTCTTCTCTCGCTAGACACCGAGACCGACGCCGCTGCTACCCAGTACGACTACGGTGTTGACAAACCCTCTCTCTTGCGAGCAACCAGGCAAGCCCACCCCTTGATCACGGATATCGCCTATTCTTCTCTATCTGCTTGCATTAGAGTAGTGTAGCATATTCTTGCTTCGGTTAATCCTATTATGATGCATAACTTTGTCATTGTTGCTCTGCTTGTTACCCTTACACCGCTATCCTCGCTTAGTATAGGATGCTAGTGTTCCATCGGTGGCCCTACACTCTTGTCCGTCCCGCCATGCTATACTCTTTGGGCTGTGATCAGTTAGGGAGGTGATCACGGGCATATACTATATACTTTACACTATTACATTACACTGTGATCTTTGTTAGGAGATGGGGGCTGAAAGGACGGTGGCTCCATCCCGGTAGAGGTGGGCTGGGTTCCGACGGCCCCGACTCTTACTTTGTGGCAGAGCGGCAGGGCAGGTTGAGACCGCCTATGAGAGAGGTGGGCACAGCCTGTTCGGGCGTTCGCAGATACTTAACATGCTTAACGAGATCTTGGTATTTGATCTCGAGTTGGGTCGTTGAACTTATACGCACTAACCGCCACGTGGGACAAGATATGGGCAACCGGCGTCGTGGTATCAGCCGAAGCACTACGTGGCGTCGGAATCGAGCGGCTCGCGCGGATAGGGCTGGAGCGCCGCTAGGCTAGGTGTGCTTCCGGTGGCGTCAGCGTGTAGGTGTGCTAAGGGCGATGGGCCCAGACCCCTGTGCGCTTAGGTTTACACCGGCGTGTTGACCTCTCTGTTGTGCCTAGGTGGGGCTGCGACATGTTGATCTTCCGTAGCCGGGCATGACCCAGAAAAGTGTGTCGGCCAAATGGGATCGAGCGTGTCGGGTAATGTGGTGCACCCTACGGGGAAGTTAATCTATTGAATAGCCGTGATCTTGATGGCAGGGCGACTTGGAGTTGTACCTTGACCTTATGACAAGTAGAACTGGATACTTAATAAAACACACCCTTCCAAGTGCCAGATATAACCCGGTGACTGCTCTCTAACAGGGCAACGAGGAGAGGATCGCCGGGTAGGATTATGCTATGCGATGCTACTTGGAGGACTTGATCTACTCTCTTCTACATCTTTGCAAGACGGAGGCTGCGAGCGTAGTCTTCGACAAGATTAGTTATCCCCTTTGTTACGGCATTTTGCGATTCGGTCCATCGATATGGCCCTTTACACATATATCCATGCATATGTAGTGTAGCTCCTTGCTTATGAGTACTTTGGATGAGTACTCACGGTTGCCTTGTTCCCCCTTTTCCCCTTTCTTTACCCGATTGCTGCGACTGGACGATGGAGCCGAAGCGAGCGCCACCGTCGGCGATGACTCCTACTACCTTTGGAGGTGCCTACTACTACGTGCGGGCGGCGCGCGACCATGAGTAGTTAGGAGGATCCCGGGAAGGAGGCCTGCGCCTCTTTCAATCAGTATCCCGATTTGTGCTAGCCTTCTTAAGGCAAACTTCTTTAACTTATGTCCGTACTCAGATATTGTTGCTTCCGCTGACTTCGTCTATGATCGAGCACTTGTATTCGAGCCCTCGAGGCCCCTGGCTTGTATTATGATGCTTGTATGACTTATTTATGTTTTAGAGTTGTGTTGTGATATCTTCCCGTGAGTCCCTGATCTTGATCGTACACATTTGCGTGCATGATTAGTGTACGATTGAATCGGGGGCGTCTCAAAGTAGAACTTTATAAGTTAATTGCACCTTCTCCCGAATTGGAAAGTAGTTCATAATAGAAATCAGTCCAGTGATGCCTACACCGATTAGTGAGGAAGTTAATGATGATGATCATGAAACTTCAAATCAAGTCACTACCGAACCTTGTAGGTCAACCAGAATACGTTCCGCACCAAAGTGGCATGGTAATCCTGTTCTGGAAATCATGTTACTAGACCATGACAAACCTACGAACTATGAGGAAACGATGATGAGCCCAGATTCCGTGAAATGGCTCGAGGCCATGAAATCTGAGATGGGATCCATGTATGAGAACAAAGTGTGGACTTTGGTTGACTTGCCCGATGATTGGCAAGCCATTTAGAATAAATGGATCTTCAAGACGAAGACGGACACTGGTAGTAGCGTTACTATCTACAAAGCTCGAATTGTCACAGAAAAGGTTTCGACAAGTTCAAAATGTTGACTACGATGAGATTTTCTCACTCGTAGCGATGCTTAAGTCTATCTGAATCATGTTAGCAGTTGCCACATTTTATGAAATCTGGCAAATGGATATCAAAACTGCATTCCTTAAGGGTTTTCTAAAAGAAGATTTGTATATGATGCAACCAGAAGGTTTTGTCTATCCTAAAGGTGCTAACAAAATGTGCAAGCTCCAGCGATCCATCTATGGACTGGTGCAAGGATCTCGGAGTTGGAATATACGCTTTGATGAGTTGATCAAAGCATATAGTTTTATACAGACTTGTGGTGAAGCCTGTATTTACAAGAAAGTGAGTGGGAGCACTACGTCATTTCTGATAAGTATATGTGAATGACATATTGTTGATCGGAAATAATGTAGAATTTTCTGGAAAGCATAATGGAGTATTTGAAAGGAGTTTTTTCAAAGAAAGACCTCGGTGAAGCTGCTTACATATTGAGCATCAAGTCTATAGAGATATATCAAGACGATTGATAAGTTTTTTCAATGAGTACATACCTTGACAAGATTTTGAAGTAGTTCAAAATGGAACAGTCAAAGAAGGAGTTCTTTCCTGTGTTGCTAGGTGTGAAGTTGAGTAAGACTCAAAACCCGACCACGGCAGAAGATAGAGAGAGAATGAAAGTCATTGCCTATGCCTCAGCCATAGGTTCTATAAAGTATGCCATGCTATGTACCAGATGTCGTGGTTCTATGTTTGACGGTAGAATGGGGGGTAGGTATGAGAAGGCAAGATCCTAGCTACGGTTAGATTGTGCACGCAAGATTCACGAGTTTAGGCCCTTCTTTGGAGAAGTAACAGCCCTACGTCTCGGTTCCCGGAGGCTTGGTCGATTGGAATATGCGTGAAGTTACAGGGGGTGCAAACCCTTGTGCTAGTGGAGGGAGGTGGCTTATATAGAGTGCGCCAGGACCCCAGCCAACCGACGTTACAAAGGGTTCAATGTACATCAAGGTGAGGCGTTACTGGTAATGCCAGCAGTAAAGTCATATAAATGCTCTTTAAGACTAAAGAATGAATGACTGACCGTTGCCCTTCAGAGTGGCTTTTGATCTTCTATACTCCGAGTGGTTTATGACATGGTCGAGTGGATTGTATGTCTGTCGAATGTAACTTTTGGTCGAATGAAAGCACCTTGGAGTGATTTCAGTTGGATGATGTTGCTATCCTTTGAAGGCCTCTGGTTGTAGGGCAGTGTCCTTGGGAGGGGTGTCTAGATCAGGTCTATTTCCCTACCCTAGGTACATGTCATCGTCATTAGCCCCCGAATGGCTCAAGGTTTGAGTGAAAGATGAGCTGAACATGATTCCAACTCGATTGTTAGTGCTTCGGGAGCATCTCATTGGGATTGGCAAACCATGCTACAACTTCGACCTCTTTTTCAGTCGCCTTGATCCATTCCGAGATTGTCAAGTGAGTTTTCCTGATACGCTCTGAATGCAGATTTGGTAGAATATCCTCGGCCTGGTTGGCTGCACTGTTATCTCTGAATTTTACGGGATTCGAAGTTTGGGGAAGCGCGCGGGGCGGAGAGGTCCACAGCGAACGGAACGGATGAGGCAGAGGCGCCTCGATTCCCGCACCACCTTTTTTGCCACGTACTGAGCGGGCATGTATTACGGGATTTGACAGGATCGCCTGGGCCCGCCGGTCAGTCACTCGGGCACCATACCCATATAAGCCGTTCGGGCCGGGGTTTTTTGCACAGTGCTTCCATTTCTCCTCTTCCTCCTTTGTTTCTCCACTGTTTCCACCTCCTCCCTTGACGCCACTGCCCTGCCCAAGCGCCATTTGCAGCGATGGTGAAGAACAAGACGGCGGCCCTGGAACGCTCGAAGAAGGCGACGACGAAGGCGAAGGGCAAGAAGACGAGAAGGGGCGGGTAGTCGTCCAGATCCGGCCTGCCGCCCGGCTGGATCTAGGGCGACAGGATTCGGTCCACGATCCAGCACGAGGCCCTGGAAGATCTGTTCGATGGGGGCCTGATTCCTCACGGTTCCTGGCGGCTCCCTGAGGGCGAGTCCGAGCCGCAGCCGCAAGATGGTGAGTGTGTCGTCTTGGCGACCCACGTTGACCGCGGTTTCTCTTTGCCTCCCCATCCTTTCTTTCGAGATTTTCTGAACTTCTTTGGAGCCTAACTCCATCATTTCTCTCCCAACACCATCACATATCTTGCTGTGTTCGTGTCCATGTGCGAGAACTTCCTAGGTGCCGACCCCATTGGGGCCTTTTCAAACACATTTTCACTTGTCGTTCCAGTTGGTCAAAAAGGTCAATCTGAGTGATGAGAGGACGAAGGTGATCCAGATGTGTGGAGGTTTAGGGATCCAGATGAGGGGAAAAAGCGCCTTACCCACCATGATCCTTCCTAATTCTGTTAGGGGGTGGCAGTCGACTCGGTTCTACTGCAAGGACCAGCCGACTCCTGGTCAGTCGACCGGCCTCCCACCATTTTCTATGGCCCGAGTCGAAAAGCCTCCAACTTTGAAAGTGAACCCGGATGAGAGAGTGGAGGTGAATATGCTAGTCGACCGAGTAGTCCAGCTTGTCCATGACGGCGTGACCGGCATGGACATGTTAGAGGTGTTTCCCAGACGGCGTATTCAGCCTCTCCAAGCTCGAGACCACCCCATGTGGATGTATTCGGGGATTGAAGACAACACTAGAATCCACCCGGAGGAGGTTGATGATGCGACGATGGCGCAATGGTTGAAGGTATTACCAGTAACAAGGACAATCCCAGGGGGTCTAAGAGAGCTCTTCCATTCGACAGCACCGACGAACCATACAAGGTCTTACTTTTTTCTTCCGAGTGTCTTCTTATTCTGATATTTATTTGTTTTCAAAACCGACTGACATACACTCGACTCTGTGCTTTGCAGATCTACACTGAGATGTACTCGATGCCCAACAGACAGAAGGAGTAGGAGCACGAGGGAGAGGCAAGTGGTGGTGAAAGCGGCGAGTGGCACTCTGATGGAGGAGGGGACGCTGAGAGCGAAGACACCAGCAGTGGTGAGGAGGTCGACTCTCCACCTCGCTCGGAGTGGCGCTCCAAACTGAAGCATGACCCGGCAAGCATCCGCGGCAAAGCGGTTCCTCCGACTAGACAAACTTCCAAGCACCCTCGAACCTCTTCTCCAGTGCCGTCTGAAAGGGCTCCGAAGTAGACCAAAGTCACGACGTCAAAACCTTGGAAGGCTCTACCCAAGATTAAAGTGACTGTCCCCGTTGCTTTTGGGTAATCATTGTGCTTGGTTTCTCAATTTTTGTGTGACTTGATTCTTGGTCAATTCACTTCTCTGTTCTGACCGAGTGAATTCTGAAACTTGAAGTGCTGCTTCCTCTGGGACTTCAATGTACAAAGATGATGATGATGAAGAGATGGAAGACGTAGTTACTTCCAACGCGGATATAACTTTTGGCAGCTTGCCTTTACTTTACTAGCTGTTTTGATGGCCGACTGAACTTTTGTGAACGATTTCTTTGCAGCTCCGCCTCATGTTATTGACCTTCCAGATGACGATGAAGATGAACCTCAAAGACCCACGGGACGAAGGGGTAGGACGTCGGGAAGGAGGATGCTAGCCAGCAAGATGCCCCAGTCGACACCGGTGACAGAACCAATGAGTTAGCAGTCCGGAGACCTCAACCGGGTATTTGTTACTTTTGCCATCCCCCTGTCGAGTGAACGTCCTTCATCGTCGACTGCCCATGCTTTGGATCCTCAGGCTGCTGCGACTGATTTGCCCTCGCCACTTTTCACCTCCCATCATGTCCCGGAGGACCAAGTAGGAGCTGCCAAGGAAGCCATACGCCAGGCAGGCCTTATGATGTAACAAATGAAGGTGGTGCGGAGGCAAGCCAGGCTGCTTATGACGCCAGTTCAGCCCTCCAAACCAATGTCCAGGTCAGTTGATTTCCGACTAATTCGTTAGCTTGACACTTGTTCTGTTAGGATATGCTATCTGAAGACTCTTTATTGCACATCTATCAGTCGATCTATGCCTTGCATCGCTACACCTACTGGGTGTGTTTTAATTTTCACTGAGCAATTCTTCCACTTAGTGTCGATTGCATCTTTGAACTAGTGGGGGCACGCAAAGTGCACCCACTGTGTGTAGTCCCCGAGGCCGCCGTCGAATGTATGATTCGGCGGGGGTCTTGATAAAAATGCCTTGTTTTTCAGTTCTTCAAATCGGACTGGCAGACCATGTCGAGTGGAACCTGGACCAGTGGGGGCACGCTGAGTGCACCCACTGGGTGTAGTCCCCGCGACCACGATCGACTGCGGGCAGTCGGTTGTGGTCTGAGAATAACTGTTGGTTCTCTTCTGTTTTTTTTCTTTCCACACGGTCTGGACGGACCATATCGAGTGGAACCTTGACTAGTGGGGCCACACTAAGTGCACACACTGGGTGTAGTCCCCGAGACCACGGTCGACTGTGGGCAGTTGGTTGTGGTATGAGAATAACTGTTTCTGTCGACTGAATGTCTTTTTACCACATAAATCTTGTGAACTTGGAGCTCGATTTGTTGATCTGGAGCAGAAGCAGATCCAGCTCAATCTTGATCTGGAGTTGGCCAAGGAGAACTTGCAGAAAGCCAAGGATGACGCTGCTGGTATGGAAAATTTGTCGACTGTCTTCCTTCCGATCTAAATGTTATTTCCTTTCTCTGAACTGAATGTTATTTCTACCAGAAAAAATGAGGCAAGCTTTGGAGAAGAAAGATCTTGACCTTGCAGCAGCTCAAAAATCAGCAGAAGAAAAAACAGCACTCACCGACCAGAAGCTGGCTTCAGTCGGGAAATTGGAAAAAGAAAACGCCCAGCTGATGACAGCTCTCGGTGAAGCCAACAAGGAGGTGACTCGGTTGAAGAAGGGCAAGGAAGCTCGGTTGAGAAGGTTGACGATCTTAATCGAAAGTGGGATGAGCTGGAAGCTTATCTGGTGGGACTCGCCAAGAAGTTATTCCTCATGCTTGAAGGTATCTTTCCTCAACCGATTGTTTTGCTATTTGTCGATTCATCATAGAATCATCGACTCATTTATTTCTCTGCGAGTGCAGAATTCTGCCAAAACTTTGAGGAAGAAACTGGGCGGATCGAGACCAGCTTGGACCCCATCCTTTCTCCCATTAAAGATGAAGCTGCCATGAACGTGCTTCGACAGGAGTCCCGACTTGCTAGTGTTATTGACTATCTTGCTCGACTGAAGGTTGTGGTGTCACAGATCGACACGGCGCTCTGGCCAAGGGAGACACTCCAAAATGACCTCGAGTCTTTGATGACTCGTCTCAATGAGATTCCTGGTCGAGTGCAAGAATGGAAGAAGTCTTCCGCTCAGTGTGGTGCCGATGTAGCTCTGTCCCTTGTTTGAGTCCACTGCAAGGAGGCAAAAGAAGATAAGTTAGCGGAGATCAAGGTTGCAAACACCAAGAAACTCGACTTCCAATCTTTCATGGAGACCTTTATCACTGCTGCCACTCAAATTGCAGACGAGATGGACCTGGATGAGTTCGTTGAGCCTGCCAGTCCCCCACTCGTGGAGTGAACAATATTTAAGCCTTTATTAAATTTGCCTCGGTATGCCGAGTGATTTTATAACCGTTAAAGTCATTCGGGCTTGATGCTCGAGTTCTTTTATCTACGGTTCAGAAGTTCATGGGATTTATCCAGACTTAGTTTTTCCTTGAATATGCTTCTCTTTGCTCTTGAGCGGAACTTGTTTCTTCACTTGGAACAGACACAACTCTGAGGAGAAGGTCACAGATGAGCCGTACCTCGTCGTCCTTGCGGATCGGGATAGAGCGCACATTATACTTATGGCGCAGCTCCGAGGAGAAAGTTGCAGACAACCTGTACCTCGTCGTCCTTGCGGATCACGATGGTGTGCGCATTATACTTACGACGCAGCTCCGAGGAGAAGGTCGCAGACGACCTGTACCTCGTCGTCCTTGCGGATCAGGATGGATCGCACATTATACTTATGGCGTAGCTCCGAGGAGAAGGTCGCAGACGACCTGTACCTCGTCGTCCTTGCGGATCTGGATGGAGCGTGTGGCCAAGTTCTCCAGCGATATTGTTGCTCTTCACTCGACGGGATTTCTCGTGAAACTTAGGCGAGTACGAGACAGCAGCTAAGCCCCCGAGTGAGAGGGTTGCTCCTCACTTGGTAGGATTTTTTGAAACTTAGGTGAGTATGGGACTGCATCTAAGCCCCCAGTGAGAGGGTTGCTCTTCACTCGGTGGGATTTTTAAACTTAAGCTAGCTGGGACTGCAGCTAAGCCCCGAGTAAGAGGTTGCTCTTCACTCAGTGGGATTTTTTGAAACTTAGGTGAGTACGGGACTGCAGCTAAGCCCCCGAGTGAGAGGGTTGCTCTTCACTCGGTGGGATTTTTTGAAACTTAGGCGAGTACGGGACTGCAGCTAAGCTCCCGAGTGAGAGGGTTGCTCTTCACTCGGTGGGATTTTTTGAAACTTAGGCGAGTACGGGACTGCAGCTAAGCCCTCGAGTGAGAGGGTTGCTCCTCATTCGGTAGGATTTTTTGAAACTTAGGCAAGTACGGGACTGTAGCTAAGCCCCCGAGTGAGAGGGTTGCTCTTCACTTGGTAGGACTTTTTGAAACTTAGGCGAGTATGGGACTTTAGCTAAGCCCCCGAGTGAGAGGGTTGCTCTTCACTCGGTGAGATTTTTTGAAACTTAGGCGAGTACGGGACTGCAGCTAAGCCCCCGAGTGAGAGGGTTGCTCTTCACTCGGTGGGATTTTTGGAAACTTAGGCAAGTACGAGACTGCAGCTAAGCCCCCGAGTGAGAGGGTTGCTCCTCATTCGGTAGGATTTTTTGAAACTTAGGCGAGTACGGGACTGTAGCTAAGCCCCCGTGTGAGAGGGTTGCTCTTCACTTGGTTGGATTTTCGAAACTTAGGCGAGTTCAGGACTGTAGCTCAGCCCCCGAATGAGAGGGTTGCTCTCCACTCGGTGGGATTTCTTGAAACTTAGGCGAGTACGGGACTGCAGTTAAGCCCCCGAGTGAGAAGATTGCTCTTCACTCGGTGGGATTTTTTGAAACTTAGGAGAGTACGGGACTGCAGCTAAGCCCCCGAGTGAGAGGGTTGCTCTTCACTCGGTAGGATTTTTTTGAAACTTAGGTGAATCGGATTCGTAGCTAAGCCCCCGAGTGAGAGGGTTGCTCTCCACTCGGTAGGATTTTTTGAAACTTAGGCGAATCGGATTCGCAGCTAAGCCACCCACTGGGGGATTTTGAACATATGTAAAAGTACAAGCAATCGTTTAGGAGACTGTAAAATCATGTCTTTTGATAAACAAACTGAAAGGTACTTCTTATTACATCTCAACAGTCTGAATGCTTAAGTATAAAAGTGGCGGAGTAGCTGCACATTCCAAGCGCGTGGCTCGTCTTTATTCTGCTTCACGTCGTACAGGTGATACGCTCCGTTGCGGAGCACCTTGGTTATGATGAAGGGACCTTCCCGGGCAGGAGCAAGTTTGTGAGGCCGTTGCTGATCCACTCGGAGCATAAGGTCTCCTTCTTGAAATGCTCGGCCTCTTACGTTTGTAGCATGAAAGCGTTGGAGGTCTTGCTGATAAATGGTCGACCTGATCAGGGCCATCTCCCTTTCCTCTTCTAGACGATCAACAACATCTTGCCGGGCTTGTTCCGCTTCTGCTTCTGAGAAAATTTCTACTCGTGGAGCATTGTGAAGTAAATCAGACGACAGTAGGGCTTCAGCCCCATAGACCATGAAGAAGGGAGTCTGGCCAGTCGACCGATTCGGTGTTGTTCTTAGGCCCCATAGTACTGTTGGCAATTCGTCTACCCAGGCGCCTGCCACATGCTTGAGGTCACGCATCAACCTTGGCTTCATACTTTGAGGATCAAACCATTTGCTCTTTCCGCCTGTCCATTCGACTGCGGGTGGGCGACTGAAGTGTAGTCAACCCGAGTGCCCTGGGAAGCACATAAAGCTCTGAACTCACATGAATCGAAGTTTGAACTGTTGTCTGTGATGATGCTCTGCGGGACTCCATATCTGAATGTTAATTCCGTGATGAAGCTGACAGCGGTACTCGAGTCGAGGTTTTTGATGGGTTTCGCCTCAATCCACTTAGTGAACTTGTCGACTGCAACAAGTAGATGAGTAAACCCGCTCCTGCCAGTTCTCAGGGGTCCAACCATGTCCAGTCCCCAAACTGCAAAGGGCCAGACGAGTGGAATGGTCTTCAGGGTAGACATAGGTTTGTGAGACATGTTGGAGTAGAACTGACAACCCTCACATTTGTCGACTATGTCCTTTGCCATTTCATTTGCCTGCGGCCAGTAAACACCTGCTCGGTATGCTTTGGCCATGATGGTCCAAGAGGACGCATGGTGACCATAGATCCGCGAGTGGATGTCGACGAGAATCATTCGACCTTCTTCTGGCGTGATGCACCGCTGAGCAACTCCAGTAACACTCTCTTTGTAAAGTTGTCCACCTATTACTGTGAAGTCTTTGGATCGACGGACAATCTGCCGTGCCTCATCTTCATCATCTGGAAGCTCTTTCCTAAGAATATATGCAATATACAGAACTGTCTAGTCGGGAATGACGACCAGAACCTCCATGATCAAGTCGACCACGGCTGGAATTTCAACTTCAGTCGGGTCATTGGAACTCTTAGGTTGTGGGGGCTCTTCTGTGAATGGATCCTCTTGGACCGATGGTGTGTGGAGATGTTCCGAAAACACATTACTGGGTATAGGCTCCCGCTTGGAACCTATCTTTGCCAAGTCATCAGCTGCTAGGTTCTTCAGTCGGGGAATGTGGTGGAGCTCTAGCCCTTCAAACTTCTTCTCTAACTTTCTCACTGCAATACAGGATTCAGTCATGGATGGACTCCTGAAGTCCCACTCCTTCATCACTTGATTGAGCACCAAGTCTGAGTTGCCATAGACCATCAGGCGACGGACACTGAGTGAAATGGAAATACGTAACCCATACAGCAGTGCTTCGTATTCAGCTTCATTGTTGGAGGAATCAAAGTGAATCTGGAGAACATAACTGAGCTTGTCACCTCGCGGGGACACCAGGACTACTCCAGCACCAGAACCATTCAGCATCTTGGACCTATCAAAGAACATAGTCCAATGTTCCGAGTGAACTTGAGTCGGTTGCTGCTGCTCAATCCACTCGATGAGGAAATCTACTTTTGCTTGGGACTTGATTGCCTTTTTTGCTTCGAATATGATATCAAACGGATGGAGTTCAATCGCCCACTTTGCTACTCGACCAGTTGCATCTCTGTTGTTCAGAATTTCTGACAATGGAGCATCGCTGATGACTGTGATCGAGTGATCTGAGAAATAATGTGCAACCTTCTTCTTGGTCAGGTAAATTCCATAGACAAGCTTCTGATAATGTGGATATCTCTGCTTGGATGGAGTTAAGACTTCGGAAATATAGTACACCGGGCGCTGAACTTTGTATGCTTTTCCTTCTTCTCGCTCGACCGTGAGTACTGTACTGACAACTTGTCCAGTGGCTGCAATATAAAGCAGTAAAGGCTCTTTGCTGATTGGGGCAACGAGCAGTGGCTGGGTGGAAAGCAGGGTTTTGAGCTCTGCAAACGCTGCATCAGCTTCAGGAGTCCACTCGAACTTATCAGATTTCTTCATCAATCGGTAAAGAGGTAATGCCTTTTCACCGAGACGAGAAATAAATCGACTCAACGCGGCCAGACAACCAGTAAGCTTCTGGACGTCGTGTACACGCATAGGGCATTTCATTTAGAGTATTGCACCTACTTTCTATGAGTTTGCATTGATCTCTCATTCGAAAACAAGGAAGCCGAGCAACTTTCCACCTGGGATTCCGAATGTACACTTTGACGGATTAAGCTTGATATCATACCTCCTCAGATTGGCGAATGTTTCAGCGAGGTCAGGCAGCAGGTCGGAACATTTACGTGACTTGACCATGATATCATCCATGGAAGCCTCCACATTCCGACTGATTTGAGTGAGCAGGCACTTCTGTATCATGCGCATGAATGTGGCACCAGCATTCTAGAGACCAAAGGGTGATATCGCAAAAACACCCGAACGAAGTTATGAAAGCTGTTTTTGTCTTATCGGGTCCATACAATAGGATCTGATGGTACCCGGAATAAGCGTCCAGAAAGGACAACCGCTCACATCCCACAGTTGAGTCAACCAGCTGATTGATGCGGGGAAGAGGGAAATGATCTTTTGGGCAGGCCTGATTGATATGCTTGAAGTCAATGCACATACGGAGTGAGTCATCCTTCTTGGGGACCATGACAACATTGGAAAGCCACTCGGAGCCACTTCCTCGCTGATTGCTTTTCTCTTCTCCATGGCAGACCGATGGAGATACTCTTTGACGGGTTTTCCTTTGGGATCGACTCACAAACGGTGCTCAGCCAGCTCCCTAGGTACACCCGGCATGTCAGAAGGTTTCCATGCAAAGATGTCCCAGTTCTCACGGAGGAACTCGATGAGCGCTTCTTCCTATTTGCTGTCGAGTGTTGCTGAAATATGAGTCGGAGCAGCATTGGGATCAGCCGGGTGAATGTGGACTGGTTTTGTTTCACCAGACGACTTAAATGCAGACTCTTAAGCAAGCTTCTTGGCTCGTAATAGGTAACTCGGATATGCATCCTTCTAATATTCTTGCATTTCCATCGCTGCCATTTGCTCATCGGCAATTTTTGAGCCCTTCTGGAGGCACTCTTCTGCCTTTTGCCGATTGCCTGTGACTGTGATCACGCCTCTGGGGCTAGGCATCTTCAGTTTGAGGTACACATAGCATGGTCGAGCCATGAAACGAGCGTACGCTGGTCTGCCCAGAATAGCATGATAGGCACTTTGAAAATCCACAACTTCAAATGTCAACTTCTCCTTCCGATAATTCTTTGAATCATCGAAAACTACGTCAAGAGTGACCGGGCCGAGTGAATCAGCTTTCTTTCCAGGGATGACACCATGGAAGCTCATGCTGCTCTCACTAAGTTTGGACATCGGAATGCCCATTCCCCTGAGGGTCTCAGTGTAAAGAATATTCAGACCACTGCCGCCATCCATCAAGACTTTGGTCAGTCGAGTGCTGCCAACAACTGGGTCAACTATCAACACTTGCCGCCCTGGGGTTGCAACGTGTGCTGGGTGATCAGACTGGTCAAAAGTGATCGCAGTTTGTGACCACTTCAAATACGTCTTCGTTGCAGGAGCAACCATACACTACAAAAAAATACACTTCCGTGATGATACGTGTTTGTCACAGTAGGTCGCGTTTTTTGTCATGCATGTACATCCATGACAAATTTATGACAGAATCAAGATAGTCATACAAGTCTTTGTCGAGAAGTGTTCCATGACATTACAAAAATTATCATCACGAAGTGTCCACTTCCATGACGATAAATCGCGGCGTCCGAAGTGCTTTCGTCAAGGGTGACCGACCGTGGCCTCCACCGTAGCGGAACGCCGTTAAGCTATCGGTCGGGTTTTGGATCCGATAACCCGTTAACAGCCCGACCAATGGGGATTTTCCACGTGTAAAATCATCATTGGCTGGAGGAAACACGTCTTGCGGCTCACCACTGGAACAGATGTCATCCACTCATTGGACAGAAGGTGCCTATGACACGTCGACACGTGGCACGGCCCAACAGAGGCCCATTGCTGTGAGAAGGCCGGCCCGTTTGACTTGGTCAAAAGGTGGCGGGCCGGCCCATGGAAAGCCTGTTAACGGCCTGTTCGCATATAGCCCATTTGCAGCCCGCTAACCCAAAGCCCGTTTCGCCCTACTCGAATTAGGCCCAGTAGCGTCATCTGGGCCATCTTCCAGCCCGTTTTCATTTCTGGCCCATGTATGGCCCATGACGTCTTTCGGCCCATATGAGGCCCTATTAACTCTTGGCCTACTAACGGCCCATGGTGAAACTGGCCCGTAATGAACAGTGTATCACTTTACACCCATTAACGGCCCGTGGTGAAATTGGCCCGTATAGAAAAGTGTATCACTTTATACCATTAACGACCTGTTATTCCGTTGGGCCGTTTCCAGCCCATGTTATCTTTCGGTCTTCTCAGAGCCCATTTATTCTTGGGCTCATTTCCAGCATTCATTTACTTACGGCCCGTTACTGTCATTTTTTGCTTGTGGGCCAAATTCAGCCCGTGGTTACAGTCGGCCCGTTTGTGGTCCATTAATATGTTGGGCCGTTTCCATAGCGTCATCAAATACGGCCTATTAACGATGGACCATTATGGTCGGCCCATGAACGGGCGATTCCAACTCTAGCCCGTTTATGGCCAGAATGCGGTCTGTTTGGCCCATGTTTGTAATCGATCATCTGACCCGTATAAGGCCCATTGATGATCTGGCCCATAGAAGGCCCATTGTTTCTCGCCACGTAGAAGGCCCATTGTTTCTACGACCCGTAGAAGGCCCACTATTTCACGGCTCGTGAAGGCCCACATTTCTCGTTCCGTAGGCCCGGTGTCACTCTTGTGGCGTTTATTGTGGCCTAGTTTTAAAAATAGGTTATTGCAGCCACTAGCAAACCGCAGAAAAAGAACTGCGACTACAAGCAAACAAATAAACAAGACAACAAGGAAATAAATAAGCAAGCAACTTAAACTAGGCTATCACGGCTATTACACATATTACATCCTTTGGGCATCAAAGTTAGCCACCGGTGCAAATATAGGGAACACAAGACATATAAGCGCCGCAGCAAAACAAGTCGAACTAAAACCACTTGAAGAGCTCAAGAAACAATATCACAGGTACCCATAATCTTTGGCAAGATGCTTAGCAAGCTTATTAACTTTCTCTTGTTTGGCGCTTAAGTCCTCCAGTAACTTCTTTGTTGCACCGAAAGTATGCATTTGAATTCTGCAGGACTTCCTCGGTCCTTGACTTCTGTCGCATAACATCTGATCGGCGTCTTTCAACTTGAAGTTGAGACTCAAGAAGCCGAACTGATTCAAGCAAAGAGTTCGAAGAGCTGGTGCCAGCAGTGGTAGCCAGTAACTCGAACACTACATCAAGACAGGACTTCGGAGTTGTCTCAGTGTCTTTAATATAGTTTTTATCAGCTTTCTTGAAGACCAACAGGGATGTCTCACTATCTTGAACCTTATCTGCATTACTTCCTTTACCATTGCATAACAGGGTACTCTTCTCCAATATTTTATCCGCGTTCTAAAAGAGAAAAAAACAAACACATCTCAGGTTTACAATGTAGTATATGAAACTCATTTTGGTAAACCAGTTCAGTAGTAATGTGGACAAGATAACAACATGAAACAAACATATATCTATGTAGGATGGTCACTGTATGGTCTATATCATTCTAGTTTATGTTGCCAAATCCAGATAAATATAGTTCGAATCATATCTATTTAAGACAAAGCAACATAGACAGAATATAAGTGTGGGAAACTACACAGCAATAACAACGCTTGTAATGTGCATGGCATGAGAACATAACTGTTTATTCAATTGAAACTGAAATCAACATAGAGCAAGTTACAACAGCAAACAGCCAAACACGTTGAAGAAACAGGTTTAAAACATACTTGTTGCGCCATTGGAGTTTCAATTGCATCCTTCAAATTTGAAATTGGTTGGTATCGATAAATACTGTGATGCAAGAGCAAAGTAGTATGAACCATAGCTACGGAACCTGACACGAGAACAATTCTTCTTACGCTTTAAGCATTGACTTGGGTTCAAGTGGTGGTCCTCGTGATTTGGGCACTGCAGTTACCTTACTAACTGCTTTCGTGTTTGGGTGCTCTGTGGTGGAGGCGGTCTGTGTCAGCAGGAACTGGGTATCTATCTGCTGGGGTTGGGGTTAGAAGGGGTGTAGCTGGTTCTCTGTCCAAGCGGGTAGGGTACAATCTGCATGAGTGTGGGTTATGTGTGGTGGGGCTGGTTCTTGGGCAAGTACAACCGTGGTTCTATCTGCATCGACAGGTAGCACATTCTTTTCTGAAGACCGTGTTTTTACTCCCATAGATACTTCCATCACTCCCTCCAATTGAAATGGCTGATAAACAAGAAAAGTAATTGAATGTACAGATATTGTAAGATAGACAGGTGCAATGGATAGTAGGGAAGAAAACAGGGCATGAAATAATTCACATTTATGTTGTCTAAGCAAACAGAATAGCAGGACATAATTTCACATATATGATGGCTAATTAAATAGGATAGCATGACATAATTTCAAATATATGATTTATATACTAAGGAAGTGAGTAGAGGGCAATCGCATATATGATGTGTCAACTAAGGAGATGGCATTAAATATTGTGTATATGATGTAAAAACTAAGCATTGCAATACAACATATGCATTACATGAGTAATATAACCCTGCCAAGTTTGAGCATACACCTCAGGGGGATAATAGGACTGGTCATCTGCCTCTGAATCCTCCTCAAAAGAGCTATCTGTAACCAGCAAGATATCTGCTTCAGCAGGTAGCATTGTCTGCTCTGAAGACCTTGTTTTCACTCCAGATTTCTCCATCACCAATTCAAATGGCTGATGCACAGGAAGAGTAGTTGAATATACAAACATTGTCGACAAAAGCAATGAGAAATAAAAAAGGAATGACATGATATAATTCACATATATGGCGCTTGCCTAAACAGCATGGCATTGCATAATTCACATACATAATGCCTTGCAACAAGATAACATTGCATAATTCACATATATAATGTCTTGCAACAAGATGGCATTGCATAATTCACATATATGGTAATTAGACACTAAACAGGTGGCATTCACACAAAGCCTGTCTAAACTAAACATTTGGGCAATCCCATCGATTCCGTTATATTCACGCATGCATGGGTTTCAAACATCAGGATCTCTTATTCAAATATTTGAATTCAACTTTACATTGATTATGAGCTCATCTATTCTTTTACACCCACACAGTAGTCTTCTCTTTATAATTGTACCACTAACTTTCTCTCGTGCATGCATGCACACACACTACCAGTCGACATTATCCATCGCACACATGCAATCTTTTTCTTCAGGTCGGTCTCCCATGAAGGCACACACCCACACACATCCCCCTCTCCATCATATCGGGCATTCTTTATCTCTCACGCGTGCATGCGCTACGATCGATGTTCCCTATGTATGTGTGTATATAGCTAGGTCTTTCATAGTTTTCCACACAAACCGATCAATCGATATATCCAGTGAGGTCTCACCCACTTTCCCACGTCCACATCGATCAATCCATACCTCTCTATATAGGATTAACATATATAGCTAATACACCCACATTAATTATATATCCAACGCCCCCTCTCATCATCCATGCCTTCCGCTTCATCTCTCGAGACAGCGTGCACAATGGCGAAGGCAAAGGCGATGGGCCCTACCCCCTAACATCACTATATATCGACGCTAATATGAATGTGATCATTAGACAATTGCTGCTAAAAAGGTTTAATTTCATGAATTGACCCTCCTCGTAAAGGATTAGCAATGCTTGGCCCCTAGCTCATTTATTTTCATGGCTCCGCCATGCGTTACAACAGGTGCGTGTTCGCCCCTCTCTCTAAATATCGATCTCGCACTTGTGCATTCCTTCATAGTGTCCCTCCACTCGGCCCTCGCACCATCTTCTAGCCCCCACGGATTTTGCCACATGTACAATCTAGCAGACTCCATGGTTGAACTTAAGCATAATGCACAAACCTCAAAACAACGGTGGTTCTCTTTTGTTCTAGAATCTTCCGTATCATAACTGCCCAAACTTTTTCTAGTTGAATTGCCATTATTTGTTTTTACTTTATGCTTTACAACGCACAATTCTATGAATCATAAAATAGATTAAGGGCTTCCTTGATTCAAAGGATTCTCAAAGGAATTTTGGAGGATTCTAATCATTAGGAATTTTTCCTATCTTTGTTGTTTGATTCGTAGGATTGTAAACCATAGGAATTTTTCCATATGATTCATTTGCACTAGATTTCATTGGAAACATCCCATCCACTCAAACCTCTTTGAAAGAATTCTGCGTTTTTCCATGCACAATCAAACACTCATACAATCCTGTAGGATTCAAGACGACATTCCACTATAATCCCATGTTTTTCCTATTCCCGCGTTCTTAGCTTTTTATAAAAACTAAGAGGTGCTTGGATCAAGGGACTTATTTTAGTCGACTAAAATAGTCTCTTTAAGAGACTAAAGTTCAAGAACCCTTGACTAAAGAGGGCTAAAACTAGTCTTGAGATTAAATGTTTTTAGTCGGGGTACCCTACTAAAATGTGGATTAGTCTCTCTCTCCTCATTTAACTCCTCTCCTTTAACACAGGCGAGTTCGGATTGGAGGGTTTGGAGGATAATAAATGCTCATTAACTTGATTTTAGTCTCCTTAGTATTTGGATCCAAGTATGGATGAGGCTAGCATGTTTTAGTCTCACTACTTTTAGTCATGGGACTAAAACGTATCCAAGCACCCTCTAATTGATTTTGAATGAGATGAACTATAAGAATTAAACGAAGGGCTACATCAGGCATATATGACTCAGAGCTTACATGCTATAGTGCGGTATTTATTCATAATTTGGTTGCAAAATCTGATGCGTGCAATGCACGTGTACCTTACTAGTACTTCGAGTATGTGCAAAACACGTAAATTAGAATACCAATGGCATGCTACACAGTGTCTCTCATACAGTTCATGAAGCCACGTGGCACATGTGGAGGCGTTGTCGCGACCTCCTTGCATGGATTGATCACGATGACGTGCTGCTGGTTCGAAGAATGTACTCGTCCTCCACGAGCCATCTTGGCGGTAAATGCCTGGCGAAATGTGCACGCACGCCACGCACGCACTCATTCCCTCGCACGCACACGCGGGTACATGGGAGGACGCAATTTTGTACCAAGATCCACCCCATGTGATAATTTGACGCGTGTAAAGTCGTTCACTTCATTGATGGTCAATTAATACAAGGCATGCAAATTGAGTGGACGTGAGGGCGGAAGAAAGACATTATTACTCCACTGCGCGCATGCGAGTAGTTAAATCATGGGTTGCTAAGTAGTACTTCCATTGGTCTCCTTCGTATTTTGTGCCAATTTTTGACAGTAACATAATATTACGCATTTGAGCAGTGTAGTACTTGAAATTTATGTTCAGCTAAACTCACCGGGAGCCGTTTCGGGGCTCGAAACCAAAACCATCAATTAATCTTTACCTTGTTCCCATCACATTCGAAAGCCTGCTCACACCTACTAGTACGTACCAAACCTGAACGTGTCCTCACTATGCAGGTATTAGTACTAGTGCTAGTACTTAGGTTATAAAAAGGGGAACTACCTATCCGAAAATTACTCTACCTTTCCTCCTCATAAGTGCTTCTTCTTTGTCCGTCGTTGCCATGGCCGGTGAGCAGAGCTTTAGGTCGAGAACTACTCGTAACAAGGGAGCGGCAACCAAGGCTGCGGAAAAAAAAGAGAGGGCTCGCCCCCACGCAGAGAGCTCGAAAGATCTCTCACGGGCAGGCGATGGCTCCCAGGAGCGCCCTAGCCGCGGAGGCGAACATGCCGAGCCGGCGGAGCTGGAGTGTTATCCCTCGACGGCATGCCCGATCAGCTCAATAAGCACCTCAATAAGCAGAAGGAGTTCATCCAAGGCTTGATGGAGTTGCTGAAGGAGAGCCTCGACGACATGCCCGCTGAGCTCAATCAGCAGGGGGAGTTGACCGCCAGCTTGGGCTGCTGAAGAAGAGCATTCCCTCGGAGAATAAGGTGACCGGCGAAATCCTGCGACTTCAGGAGGACAAGGCAAAGATCTGCCACGAGATCGACCTGTTGAAGGAGAAGAACGCCGGCTGGAAGAAGCTGCATGAGAATAGTAGTTCCTCGATGAAGATGCTGCAGGCCCTCGTCATGGAACATAAGGAGGAGTTGGCGAAGCTCCGCATCGAGCACCCGGCTGCTTTCAAGGTACATAATGCGGCCGTGGAACAGATGATGAAGGCTCGCGTCGAGAAATCCCGCGTCATGGATAGAATGAAGAAGATGGCGGAGGAGACGCGCAAGGAGATGGAGGTCGTGGAGGCGATGAAGAAGCGATTCACGACTCATGGCGAATTAGATCATTTGGGGTGATAATCTTCCTTTTTCTTTTGCTGTTGTGTTTCATCTTTTGCTTCGGGTGTTTCGCCGCACGTGTCACATTCTCTGTGAGGCATGAATAGTACAATGGTTTTTTTGAGGGAATGAATAGAACAATGCTAACAATGAGATGACTAGCAAATAGATCATTTTTTATCGCCATATGGCACTGGGCTTTCGTTTTTCGTGCTCCTCCGTCGCATTACTACTCCAGTGGAAAACTTGAGTATACCGCACGGTTCTTTGCTCCTCCTCGATCAGGTCGTCGGCACATTTATACGAGCAGTCAAATTACAAGGCCCCACCTTCCAGCAGTAATGAGCCGTCAAATCACAAAGGCCCTCGCCTCTCGTGAAACCGACCATGCTAGACTGCCCCGCCCTCTAGCCCTTTAAAAAATGTATACTTTTGTACAACAGTAGTATCGATGGTTTGCGCCATGGAGCAAAACTTGAAATTAAAAAAAGGTGGTACATATAGAGAGTGCTGGTCGCCAAATTATGCATATAGTACTATTAGAAAGGCTAGTCACAATAGTGGTGTCCAGCACAACCCACCCCTCAAATAAAACTAAGCACCCTGGAATTCTTTGACAAAACTAAGCACCCTGAAATTCTTTGACAACTAAATTGCTGGCTATATAATGTATTGCCATATATATTATACGTATATAATGTGAAGAAACGAGTGGTAGTACTATACCAACTAAAAGATGAAATGTAAGAAATACTAGTATGTACGTCTTGAAGAGTTAAAGTAACAAGAAGAAACATAACATAGTTTCTGCTGGGGCTCAACACAACACACCCTCAAATTAAATTAAGCACACCTGAAATTAAACTTTGCAACTATCCCGGTAGACACCTGCATTAGAACCACCAGAACAGCGACACTGCCACCTTACTCGGAGTCCTCGTCCACGTCCTCGACTTCGTCCTTGTCCCTCTTCCTCTTGGCCGATACTTCTTTGCTTGAACCGCCAACTTGGCTGTTGCTCTTCATCCAACCCTTGTAGATATTGAAACAAAGGTAGCCATCCATTGCAGCATAGTGGATATGGTCTATATCTAGTACATTCCGCTGCCATGCATGATGATGAAACGTGTATGGAGGTTTCTCCAGTTTACCGTACGAAGGATGAACCATGGCTCCTGCCAGGGTTAGCATTGAAGGCTGACGAGAGGACACTAGCTGATTCTTTTGGAGGTCGAAGGTGTTACCTACAACGAGGCCTATCTGACGCAGGACTTCTTTATCGTTACCAAAGTCTATAGTAGCGAATTTGACTAGGTTGCTCTCGAGGAAGTCCTTAAAATCCTGGCACTCAACGTCGGCATGGCATATGTGGTAGACCAAGCATAAGTCATGCACGCAAATCTGGATCACGGCGGGCTTCTTCCTCTCTTCGTCCTTTAGATCCTTCTCTCCTCCCAGGACTGTGGTGTACTAAACATCTAGCCCAGCGACCCACTCATCATCTGAGTCTTCGAACCTGCGTCTGAAGCGAGAAAGGCATCCTTTCACCGTCGCGGAAGAACGGGTGTAGATGGCGTCGAAGTCATCGCCAGTGATGGTTCTGACCTTATACTCACCGCCGATCGGGGAGATTTGGGACACCATGGATTTGGAAGGAGGGTTAGGATTAGTGGAACTGCCGTAATGTGAATGGACGGGACGACTAGGAGCGAACCGCCATAGTATTAAAGGACGTGCGGGGATGAGTAGGAGCGAACTGCCAGCGTGCGAACGGCAGGGTAGTGGCTTTCCATTCTCCCATGATACGGGCTTCCGAGAGCCCTTGGATCTGAGATCGAACAGTTGCATGTCGTGATTCTAGACCTATGGGTGAATATCCTATCCTTGAGGGTTATTTTGCAAATTTTCAGCAACTTAGCGTGCGACCATTTGATCTCAGACCCAAGGGCTTCCAGCAGCCCGTATCATGGTCGCGCCTACCACGACCATCGCGTCGCTCGCGCGGTCGCGCTCTTGGAGATTTAACACGGTGCGTTAGGCTATCTGATGTTGGCATGTCATACATAGTCATCACTTAGTCACTCATACTACAATAAGGTTCGCTATAAGGTTGGCTATAAGTGTATTTTTTTTACTCCTCTCTATCTATTTCTTCGTACTCCCTCCGTCCCATAATATAAGAACGTTTTTGACACTAGTGTAGTGCCCGTCCGTTGCATGGAAGAGTGAAATGCATTGATCGGGGTGTTGTTTATTTTGACAAAGGATGTGGGGGTCATCTCATGTGTAACAGGTATCGATAGGTTTCTTCGGATATTATTTCATCTCTAGAGCTCAGAAACATCCAGGTGAAATAGATAAAAAGAGTATCTTTTGCAAACAAAAGCGTTCAACTGTTCAACCTGCATCCAAAACTTGTGAAGAAATAACTCTTATTGTGCTTTGCAGGAAATGGTTTATCATAAGTCTTTCACCGGTACTGTAGTAAAAATTCATACATGGAAGATTCTAGACTAAACCATAAATGGATACACTTTTATTCATGCTCGATACTCCAATAGAGCAAGATCATGCATGTAAGTCTCCACATGCTTAGATAGCGGATTACATTGAGCGAAGACTAATGATCAACATTTAACTTAGTAATGCAGATGTCCAGGTGAACCTCCTTGGAGTCCCCATGCACATTGTTGGGGGTCAAATAATACCATGCGTCTTCCATGTCCACATCGGCGGGAAGGTCCCAGCTCGGCAGAGTCCAAGTCAGCTTGATGTAGCAAGTGTCGCCGCCCACGGACCTCCGGGGTAGTAATAGTGAGCACTTTTTGTACACGGCCTCCTGTCGGTGTCGGCGTCAGCAGCGCCGCCACAGCGCACACTACATGAAGATGTGGCGGCGGCTGCTTGTGAGCCTTGCCGGTGGCCACGATGTGACGACCGGTTTTCGGGTAATAAATTCTAGAAAATGGCGTTGTGCTCACCAGCCCCAGGATTACTGTTGGCTGATGAGGCACCAACTTGATATAGAAATTCAAGCAAAATACAAAATATGTGGTACAAGACCATTCAGTGCGTGAGTACAACAAATGGTTTCTAGTGGTTGATGGCGGAAGCGGTTTGTGGATCATCAGCGTCTATGGAACTCCATTATCCACAGGAACAGCTGACCAGGTTAACTCCTATCTTCGCGAGGCTGCTATCACCACTGCTTAGGTTCCGGGGTTGTCATCGCAACGCTCTCTCCACGCAAGAAATCTGGCCAAGACAATAGCTAGGGACAAGCCAGTGAGTACTTTGAATGTACTCGCAAACATTGAGAACACTGGAATAATATCAATGATAATCAAGCACTGGAATATTGTACAATCACATCGTCAGTCATAGAAAAAATCTGTTGTGCATGCGAGTAGGTTAAGTATATGCAGCATGAATATGCAACGATGGAGTGTAAATAAAATGCCACAGTTGGGCGTCTGTGCGACACCACATAAAGGGCTTTATAAAGTAAATAAATAACAAGCATGCCACAGTCGGGCGTCTCAGCGACACCTCATAAAGGGCTTTTAAAGTAAATAAATAACAAGCATGCCACAGTCGGGCGTCTTAGCGACACCACATAAAGGGCTTATAAAATAAATAAATATCAAGCAATGCCACAGTCGGGCGTCTTAGCGACACCATATAAAGGGCTTATAAAGTAAATAAATAACAAGCAATGCCACAGTCGGGCGTCTCAGCGACACCACATAAAGGGCTTATAAAGTAAATAAATAACAAGCAATGCCACAGTCGGGCGTCTTAGCGACACCACATAAAGGGCTTATAAAGTAAATAAATAACAAGCAATGCCACAGTCGGGCGTCTCAGCGACACCACATAAAGGGCTTATGAGTAATCACAGTGAATGTCCAGGAGGTAGAACCATCCCAGGGATACTCGATAATTCAAATAATATAACGGGTTAGTCCATAACAAAATAATAATAAAAAATCATTACAAGTCTCAGGTTGCGATCCCAGTTCTGGTTTAACAGTTTCTCCTCAGAAGACCGACACTAAGACCGACACGACCCATCGGTGTAATCCTTAACCAAGGACACGGCTATTGAATAGGTTCAATCTCTGCGGAGGTGTACTCTTTACCCACGAGCAGTTCCTTTAGTCCATCGGGACTAATTCCGTCTGACCTTTTAGTTAAAAACACACCTAACTTGCACACACCGACTTAACTTACGGTGTGCGGAATCACCCACGACACTTGTTAAGCAAAACTCTAAGTGGGAGGCTACAACCTCGCGTAGCATGGGATCAAATTTATATCGCGCTCTAAGGGTGGCCTCCTCTCTCGGTCTCAACCGGAAACACCCATGCCCCGGACCGGTGGCCTGCCTACCAGCTACAACCGGTATCTTCCACCATGGCATCTCATGCGGTGTGTGCTAGAAAGGGGTTGACGACTTCTTGAACCGTACCCTACTTGTTGTAGAGCCAAGTGGTAGTCTGAAACAAGTATGGGGTTCTTGGAACAAGACTCGATCTATAGTCGACTCGGGAGGTTTAAGTATTCCCTGCATGATTAGCATAACGAATATATTTCATCCAACAGATAGAGTCACCACTCATCATACCCCAAATGCCATGCCAGACACACTCGTCTCGACGAGGAACTAGGGACAAGCTCGGGTCTACCCAAGACAGAGACCTTCCCGTTTTCCTTCCGGTAGGCACGAAAGGCATACGAGGATGATCAATATCACAAGCATGTCCATTTCCAACAGCAAGGAAATTTCAAATAAGCATTTATGCAAACGATCACATCACCACATAAAATAACGAGTTCCACGTATTGAGGTGGTTCCATAATCGGGTCAAACAATGCATGCAAAATATTATGCCAGGGTTCAAAATGCTTGCCTTTAATATGTGGAAAGGCAGGGTGCACTCCAAAACTTTTGAAAGTTTGCTTCTCTCTCTTCAAAGTCCTATTTTAAATAAATTTGAATTAACACACAAATTTAAAACAGCACAAAAAGTTGTCTTGAATTTTTTTCAAATAAACCTTAAAATAAACTAGACAATATTTGAGAGAGGTAGGAAAAAGAATCAACTCATTTGGAGTTATCATTAAAAAGTTATAGGCAGTCAAAGTTGTGGTCAAATCTGGTTTTTAAATAAAACAAAAGAAAACAGAAACGGTACACATTGAAGACGTACTTTGGAATCTACGCTTCCACTTACTCCAGCGTGGGCGGCGCGTGAGTCACTGACAGTGGGCCCGGGGGACCCACTGGTCAGGTTTGACTAGTCGACCTCCCTCCTTTTCCTCTGCCCCGGGCGGAGGCGGGACTCCGGCGATTCTCGTCGTGAGCAGCGCCACCGTTCGAAGCAGAAGTCACCAGGGCTCAGGGGATCGAGGTGGTCACTCCGGTAGTCGCTATGGTCTCGAGGGTGGGCGGAGCTGCCGTGGCGAAGCCAGAATGCGGACGGTGGCCGTCGGGCAAAGTGATTTTTCTCCCGCGGCGGGTCCCAATCAAAATCGAGCAGAGGGATGGATTCACGAGAGGGAGAGGGGGTTCCTGGTGAAGAGAGTGGAGAGGGGGAGGCTCTGGTGGCGCCGGAATGGCCGGGGCAGTGGCGGCGGCTGTAGTTGCCGGAGGTGGGGAAGAAGACCTCCCCGGGTTGATTGGCTGCCACGGAAGAACTAGGGGAGCATGCTGAGGCTACCTAGTGAGCAGGCGTGCTCGGAGGCCTCTTTTATAAGCGCAAGCGAGGTCGGTTTGCGGTGGCCGTGGATAAGTTCGCGGTGAACCGCCTCCTGTGTGGCGAGGCGTCGTGGCGACAGCGAGAGCTAGAGGACGCGCGAGAGGATGAGGCTGAGCTGTTCGAGGCAGTTCTGAGCAGTGAGGCTTGGGCGGCACCGACTTGGCAGAGATGCGCTGCGGACGCCGGCGTGCCGCCAAGGGGCTCTGTCGGCGGTGCTGCAGGGCACCAGGGTTGCTTGGCGTGATGCGGTGAGAGGGGGAGTGCGTGGCGCGGCTCTGCGGTCTGAAGCAAAACCAGGGTATGACGTGTCGACTCGGGCGCGGCAGGTGCAAAACGCGTGCTCTGCTCGCGCCCAGAGCACGCTCACCAGGTGCTCGGCGAAAGCCAGTGCATTCCGCAAAGCTTGGGTGAGGCTGGCACTTAGCAGACCTAGGTTAGGAGTAGCCGGGAGTTTAGTGGACATGCTAGTTTGTCCAGAGGTGCAAGTTCACAGTGCAATGACAAAAATCATGTCAAAGATGTTCATGCACTCAAGGTGTTTGACAAAATGCCATAGGCACCTAGGTTGTTCTTGGTGTGGCCAAAACTTCCAGAGTGGGGTCTCTTTAGATGAAAGAGAGGGTGGTGAGGTTAGTTTGTCCAAAGCACAAACTTGCTAGTGCAAGTTTTGCAAAACTTCAATTCTGGACAGGAGGTAAATGGCATTACTTCATGATCCAAAAATGATCCAATGGGTGCATGCTCCTGGACTTAGGGGTTTAGCAGGGAGGACTACAAGTAGGACACGGAATCAAGGATAAAAGGGCAACTAAAAATGTGGTTGATGTACAAATCTTCAAGTTGGACCAGAATAGAAAAGAAGTTGATTCCCTCAAATTTTCCAAAGAACAAAGCTGGGTTTTTGCATAAAATTGAATAATATGCTCCTACTAACATCCCATAATTTTGGTGGAAGCTTTAAAGAAATATTTAAATAGGCTGTAGTGCAAATCTGCCCACTGGACCAGATTTGAAAACCTGGTGTAGAGCTCAAAATTACCAAAGGACAGAAGGTATTTTTGCATAAAAGTGGTTTAAAAAACATCACAAGACATCTCCAAATTTTGGTGGGATTTTTGAATGAATTTATAAAAGGGTTGCAGTTCAAATAGGACCAAAAAAACATGGGAAACCATTTTTCAAGAAAAAGAAGATTATGGGGATTATTATATAATTAACTCCTCTGATGAAGAGAAAAGATATTTCTTGAGAGGATAAACAAGTCCAATAACATATTTGAAAAGTTTTCACTGAAGGGAATAACTCCAAGATAAAAAGGAAGGAAATGTTTCAAAAAAAAAATCAAAAGGTGTTCTCCTCCGAGACTAGCAGGGTTAATTTCCTGGCAAAATTTTAATTAACAAAACAAGGTTAAATTTTTTGGGTGTTACACCACGATCAAGAGGAAGATGCTGTCATCCTCCTCCGAGACTAGCAGGCGGCGCTGATCCTCCAGCGACTCCGACACGTTGAACGGGTAGCATGTCTCGTACTTGATGTTCTTCGCCAAGGGCCAGTAGTGATCGCCGCACGCCTACGCCAAGTGATGCACGATGTCCGCCGGCGAGCCCTAAAACGGCACCGGGCACTCATAGCAGTAGACGAAGGGCTCCTTGGAGGCATCGACCAGGCCATCCATGAAATGGGAGTGGCTGTAGGGGACGTTTCGCCAGTTGAATATATGAGCAAGTTACTACGAGATTTACTACAAAATAAATCATGACGACTATATCAGAGATTAAACTAATCATGCAGACTAGCATAGTAGATGAACAGGTCGAGTCTAGGACACATAGTAGAAACATGAATTCTACCACGATTTCGAATAGGAAGGAGAAAAACACATACGGTGCAACGGGAGCAGCACCATTGGCGTTGAGGTTGTCGCCCATGTCGTTGAGGAAGAGGTTGCCGAGGTCGGGGAAGAAGTCGTCGTCGGTGAAGTCGTGGCTGCTATCAATCGCGAGTCGCTCCCCAAATTTCAACAGCGCCCGCCGAATGGGCGCAGGAGGGAGTGGCTGTAGGGGCGTTGCGGCCGCCCGAATGGAGCGCAGGAGTAGCCACGAAGCGATAGATGGTGCTCCTCCTAGTCTCTATTCTTATCTCTATCTCTACTACTCTTCTTTGTTTTTATAATATACTAGTTGTAGTTATCAAATCGAATACTACTACTGCGTCCTTTGCACGCCCGGCTGAACCGCCTCCTCGCCTCCATTAAACCCGCATGCAACCCGAGAAACCTACTCCGGCCCGCGGAGAAATTTGCGGTTGCAGCGGAGGGTTATTGCAAATTTTCAGCAACTTAGCATGCGACTGTTTGATCTCAGATCCAAGGGCTGCCAGCACCCCGTATCATGGTCGCACCTAACACGACCGTCGCGTCGCACGCGCGGTCGCGCCCTTGGAGATTTAACATGGTGCGTTAGGCTATCTGATGTTGGCATGTCATACATAGTCATCACTTAGACACTCCTACTACAACAAGGTTATCTATAAGGTTGGCTATTAGTGTATATTTTTTTCACTTCTCTCTATCTATTTCTTCGTACTCTCTCCGTCACATAATATAAGAACGTTTTTGACACTAGTGTAGTGCCAAAAACGTTCTTATATTATGGGACACAGGGAGTACTAGTATTTATTGCATTTGCCAAGGAGTGACCACTTCCAATGAAATGGTGTTGCTAAGTTTGCTTCATTTAATTATCTATAGACTCAAAATTGTCTTTTCACCTAGGTACACGCGCTTAGCACCGTTTCTTCCTTGGGTCACCAAACTAGTCTCTCTCTTCTTGATTAACTTGCCACATCATACTTTATGCCTATGTGGCAAGCTTAAGCACCTACTAGGAACAAGTAAGTACAATAGTCGCTTTACATGGCATTTTGCATATGTGGAGGAAAGAGAGGCAAGGAAGAAGTGGAGAAGTGGGCTCTCATGCAAGAGCCAACCTCTACTACATGGTGGAGCATTGGGAGAGGCACCTGTATGGAGGTGGTCGGGGAATCGGGAGACTCACGCCCGGTCGTGGCGCCATGATTAAAATGATAATGGCAAGTTAAATCACAAGGCCCCACCTGTCCAGCAGTAACTTCATTGTCAAATCACACAGCCCTACGTTTGCAGCAGCCTACTCCCTCGTCTTCTCGCGTCTCTGTCGAACCGACTAGGCGGAACTGCCCGCCGCCTACAGCGCAGGAAAATCCCGCCCTCGACTTTTAAATAGTATCAGATATACTAATTTTGTGTCCATGGATTGCGCCAGCGCCATGGAGCAAAGCGTCTAAGCGATGGTACACATGTACGGAGTATACAACACGCCCGTCGCGTTTGCGTCGCACCCAGACGGTCGGTCGATGCAGCACGCTGCTCTCCGAATGGAGCAGCGCCATATTGCGTTCGCACACACATGTGGGGCGGCAATTGAGAACGACCATAGGCACACTCCCGGCCCGCAAGTCGGGTGACTTAATAGAAGAGGGAGGCGGCGATAGTACTAGAGAAGTGTTGTAGTACTACGTTGGTGCTGGATGATCCTGCAAGACCACGGAAGATCAGTTCATCCATGCATGTGACCAGACTCCAGCGAGACACGCTGGATTGGCTATCGTCTACATATCATGCAGGCTGTGTTGTACATGGCTGTAGTTGTAGTGAGAAATCTAAAAAAAGGTTTCTTGTCATCTCGCAAAATTAGGTGTCATGTGCTTCGGATCACTGCGAGGGTTAAACAGCGACAACTGAGTTGGGCTAGTCATTGGGGGCACATGCACGAATAGTGACTACTCGGCTGCCATCTAGGTCAAGCCGGCTATGTTAATTAGGACATCTATCGACGGATCCCTTGTCTACGAGTTTATGTTTAATTTGAGATTTGTTCCTCGTATAGTTTGTCCGTCGGGATTCATGTTGTCTCCTTTGGGCAGTGAGGTTATGATTTCTTGTCATGTGGCATTTTTTCGTGTTATATGTTATAATCCGGCGCTTCAGATCAAAATGACAACAACTGCGCCTCCGGGCCACGTGATGAAGACTACTCGACAGTCATTGACGAGGTCAAGCCGGCTCCGGTAGACAAAAGGAAACTAGTACTACTCCACTATATAGGCAGGCGCCTCCGCGCTTGCTTGCTAGTGTTGCTCTCTTCACACTGTCTCGGCCTCTCCAGATCTAAACACGACAACGGTGGCCACACACTCTCTCTCTCTCTCTCTGCTAACCGCTGGTCAGAGATCGAGCCGGATCCTCTCCGCCGGGGAAGGTGAGAAGGTGCAATGTTCACGCATGATCGTCCTCGCGACGGCTCTTACCCTCTCTGGGCGCGTCCCAATCAGCTGCCTTGCCGTTCTCTCCCAAGCACCTGCCGTGAGGAGGGCCTCGAGACCCTTCTTCCTCGCTGCCGTAGTGTGGGCAGATCCGGCCTCCGCTGCCCACCTAGCGACATCCGGTGACCATCAGGTATAACTTCCTTCGAAACCGGCCTTGCTATACTTCCCGAGCTCCTGACGTCGCTGCATTTGTATCTTTTACTATTTCTCAGGCCCCCTCGTAGATAGGATCGATCGACTGTTCGAAAACCACCTATTTTTTTACGTTTAAGAGGTAAAACTAGTTCATGCACTCGAATCTAGTACTACTTGGTTCAAACAAGGAAGAAAGGGGGTGGGGGTGGGGAGGATTTTTTACCTGAATATAGGACTTGGTCGAAAGAGGAAACAATGGGGGCGAATAGTAGCAGAGACTGGCTATCCAACTGGTCTCTAGGTCTAATAGGGAAATAAAGGGAAACGCAGTACAAACTCAATATAAACCCGATTTGCTAGGGGAACCAGTACAAACTCAATAACAACTGGTCTCTAGATCTATTGGTTGAAGAAGGAAAGAAAATGGGGACAGGGGAACCAGTCAACAGAGTAAGTACAACACTAGATTTGCTAGCCTCACACAGTATAAGGTGGCTATACGGAACAAAAATGGGACCAACCCGGATATCCTGTTACGATGTTTGTTGCCCGAGCCACTCTTATGTAATGCCTTTGGTAAAATGTAGCGATCGCCTTTGTTAAAAGTAAGGACACGTTAAACCAATGTTGTTTTCAATGTAATGCCTCCGATAATATGAATCAATGGCACTTCTTTACATGTCTGCTAAAATTTCCCATTAAGATAAGTTGGTTCTTTTAGTTAGAAATGCAAGCATCTGGTCCACCTACTCTCCGTGCCCAAAGTAATGTCGTATTTAACGTTTTTCATAGTTAATCCTAATGCCCACACTAATATCTAGCAATGCCACTGCTTTAGAAATTGCTACTGGTCCTTGTAGGATTGCCTTTCTGATAAGGAAAATGCTTGTTTTCATTTGATGCATGTTTCATCACTTGTTAGTCACCCTCCTTTCCACCTTTTTTGTGCAAACAGAGACATACATTTCACGCTCTATCTTAGTTGAACTGCACAAATGATATCCAAATTATAGTTGAGCATTCCAGGAGCTTCACAACCAACCTTGATGTTGCTCAATTTTATTGCAACTAATGAAGAAGAAACTCTGTGGGTTTCATTTTCTGATGGAAATGGAACCGGGGCTGGAGCCCTTTTCTTAAAAAAATTTGAAGAAGAAGCTGCTAGCTCACGGGACATTGCTTCATTTTAGGTGAACTGCACCAAAAGGTCCCATGAATTGAATCATCCATGTTGGTGACTGAAAGAGCCAGCTTGACATCGATCTAAGCACCCGGCCTCCATCCTTGCGGCCTTACGTTATACCTCGTTTGCCACCTGCTCGACCCTAGTGTCACTGATAAAATGAAGTAATAATACAGTTAAAATAGAGCGAGTGTCATCTCTATCATTTCATTTCCAATGTAGATAAAGAAAGTGCTTCTCTTTGTTAAAGTATGTTTCATCAACTAGTCCCGTTGTTAATGTTTAAGCGTTTCTGCAAACTGGGGTGCTCAATTTTAGTTGATATGTACAAAAATAGATATTTGAATGTCCCAAAGGCGCCTCCTTGTACTACCTCTGTACTGCGATGTTCATCCTTTGGCGGAAGGTGTATCTGGGAGACTTGGGGCGATGTCTAATATGAGGCGTGCCGTATGAGGCGTCATGAGGGCCCATCTCGCCCTCATGACATGGCATACTATGATACTATCGCAATATTTTCTTCTATTTATTTTGTGTGTTTCATCAACCAGTGCCACTATAATGTAATCACGCTTTTTCATTATCTGTGCAAACAGGGTTATTCGGCTGCATTTGGGTGGAACTGCACAAATGTACGTATGGAACTGGCATATATGCAGAGTGCGAGGTGTGCCAAGTAAAAATTACCGAAACCAACCATGCTGCATGCACGCATTGGCATCCACCACCACCAGTGGGATGTGTGGCGCTCTTTGTGGACGGATCTTTCTCGGCAGCAAATCCTCTAACCAAATACTAGTAGCTTATATTGGCAGTTTTCTAGGGAGTACTCTTTTCTGAAAGAAGAACCAATCTATTTTTCTTTGTTTGTACACTGTGTCACAACTTTGACCCAAAGGTCCAGAGCTATTTTAGGGTGATTGGCGTAGTACTCGGAGACAGATTGTAAGCACGATTTTAATTAGCTGTCACACTGATTATAAGCATGAGCAGGTGCAAGATTAGGTTAGTGTGAAGCTTACCTTAAACCCTACCGCCGCCGTTGAAACGAGGTGAGCGTCGAGGGAACCATGGAGAACGGCGGGGAAGCGACGTCGCGCCATCCAGCCTCCTCTTGCGGTGGGAGAACGAATACTCCTGTGGCTCCGGCTGGCTCTACAGCCTCACGAACGGCACACCATACTCGATCGATTCGTTATCCTCTGGGTGCTCGACCTTTGACCTGTACGCCCACCACCTCTGCCTGACCGTCGCCTCGGGCGAATCTGTCTGCTCCATCGCCCAGAGGAGATACTTGATGAACTAGGAGGACTGCGGCGTGACTGCCGCCGAGGAGTACATGTACATCGCCGCCCTCATCGCCGCCGTCTCGCTCTTTCGCATACATTGCCACATGGCCTGCACCACATGTCCTTCTGAGTGGTCCGGTGCTAGCTTTGGAAGATGGGAGGAGAGACGATGGTCTTGCAATAGAGAAGAGGGAGAGGCGAGACGGTGGTTTTGCAATGGAGATGATGGAGAGGAGAGGAGGTAGTTTTGCAATGGAGAAGATTAGAAGAGGGAGAGGCGAGATGGTTGTTTTGGAATGGAGATGATGGAGAGGAGAGGAGGTGGTTTTGCAATGGAGAAGATCCGAAGAGGGAGAGGCGAGACGGTGGTTTTGGAATGGAGATGATGGAGAGGAGAGGAGGTGGTTTTGCAATGGAGAAGGGGAGAGGAGGCGTCGGCAGCGATTTAGGATTGGCGAGAGGGCGGTAGCTGTGACTGGATCAAAATCAAAATCAATTTACCCTTCAATTAAGAAAGCGACCCCACATTAACTAGTCTCCCTTTTATTCGGGTCATAATTGACCATGATTTTTGCTCATAAAGTATATGTTATCGTTGCAAAAATAATATAATTTGAAAGTACATTCGAATCTGAACCAAAGCGATACAATTTTGGTGACATGCATTCACATTTTCTTGTTAATACGATGACGTGGTCAAACTTTGACCCAAAATCATAAAACAACAAAAAATACTTCCAAGACCAGAGCCGCTCTTCCGCTCTTCTGCTCTTAAACCACCGCCGCTCCTCTCTTGTTCCAATCTAAATCCAGCGCCGCTCCTCTCCTCGTCCATTTCAAAACCACCGCCCCTCCTCTCCTATTCCAGTCCAAAACCAGTGTCGCTCCTCTACCGTTCTAATCCAAAACCAGCGCTGCTCCTCTCCTCTTCCATTCAAAAACCACCGCCGGCGAGTGAAGGTGCTGTGGAGAAGTAGATCGATGGAGGAGTACAACCGATACGTGAGGATCGTGAGCGGCGACCTGTGAAGCTAGCTAGGATGTTGGAGATACAGTCTTGGTTTGACAACAAGGACCAACTAAGCGGCGGCGGCGACATCCATGGCCAAATATCTACAATAGAGCGAAAAGCGGTGATACTCCCGGAGGAATCGCGCCGAGTACATAGAGCTGCTCCTCTAGGCCATGGGCGAACAGATTCACGAATCCGATCGTGAGGAAGCGGTGGTGGTTGTATCAATCCCAGATGGAGCATCCACGAGAGAATGAAGGATCGAGCATCTCTGAGGTGCCGTTTGTGAGGTGTCCTGCCGAGGCGAGCGGTGGAGTCTTCGTCGACCGAACCCAACTGCAAGAGGAGAAAAGCAGTTGGCCCGACGACGCTTCCCCGCCATCGTCTCCCTCGCCGTTCACATCATCTCACGGGGCGGCTGTCTACCACCGAGGAATAGGAAGGGGCTACCCCCAGCCCAATAGTTGGGCAGGTTGTGACTTGTCAGGAGGAGCTTAGGGTTGTCAGTATTTGCAGGTTGTGAATTGTGTTTTGTGTTGTGTATTTTGAGAGTACTTTGAGATATGAATGTCTTTTGAATTTCAGATTTGCAGTATTGAGCATATGAAGTATTTTATGAATTCTAGAGATCTATTTTTAGCACTTAAAAAAATGTAGTTTCGTAGGAGTATAAAAGTGCAGACAATGTGATTCTCAGAGAAGAAAGCGCAAGCTTGATTTCAGATAAGAAACTGCAAGTTCAGTTTCAGATAAAAACGCAACTTTCAGAGGCAGAGCATTTATATTAACACGGCCTTTTCAAACAGGGTTAACATCATGTTGGAAGTTTTATTCATGGTCGAAAATGGAACTACCAACCAGTTAACATCATGCTGATCAACATTCATGCATAGCACATCTTCATATGATGCACAGTCAATATGCCCACACAATGTCGAGTGTGCGAAACACAGAGAAAACGAGGGACAAAGTTTTGGCAAGTGTTGGACGTGGTTTTGGGCTGCCCCGTCTAGGCTTTCATTTTTAACATGCGTAGCCCACGACCTCGGATGGGAGGTCCATAGGCCTGTTTGTATTTTCTTAGGGCCGTCATGTATCGACCGGCATATGGACCTCCCATCCGAGGTTTTATTATTGGCAGCCTAATTTATGTATTTTTTTTTGAAGAAAACACACAGGTCTGTTCTATTTTTCTATATAAGAATAGGAACGCCAAGTCCAACTTATGTTTTCCCTTCTAACTATATTATATATATTTAAATTATTTTATATGTTATTATATATTATTTTTATTGTCATCATATATTTAACAGATACTTACATATGTAAGAAAACAATATCCCACATCTTATTAACTTATAAAAATAATTTCTTAACAAATAAAATCCTGGATTGTTTTGGCACAAAAATCCTAGTGATTGTGTACAAAAGCTTGGTAAGATTTAAGGACGAATGTAATAATATCACTTATTATTTAAATATATTTATAACAAAATGCTGAACTCCTTTTTATTTTTTGATAACATTGCTGGCCAACCCAACATTATAGTTAGAATCAGCCCAACAAAATCGTGTATTTCGAGAAAGTGCAAATGGCCTGTAATTTTTTAAGGAAATAAAATAAATGGGCCGCATGGGCGCTACATCATTTGTTCAGCCAGCCCAGCTAATGGCTGTAATTCAAAAAAAAGATCAAATTGACTGTAAATTCTATCGCGCAAAAAAAAGACTGTAATTTCTGAAAAAATGGGTTGAATACGTGCCACATTTTTGGAGGCTGAAATGTGGGCCAATAGGTCGAAGCCAACGCAAGTCGTTGTCAATTTAGTCAACAAATGCTTCTGACATGTTAGCCGTTGGATTTATATCCAACGACCGGTATCAATCTTCAATCTCTTGTCTTCTTCCTCCGGTATTTGTCGGGACCACCTCCGCCTCCTGCTGCTAGCAGCTCTGCTTATGCACGCTTAGCTATGAGCGCTACTCCACCGTTGGCCAGGTCATCCTCCACCCTCCACACCTCTGTTCTTCTCCACCATTGCCGAACCACACACGCACTAGAACCAGTTAACCCTCGTACACCTCTCCGTCTGCGACTCTACTCCCGCGTCTTCCCATCTCAGGCTCGTTGCTGTCTGGGGCCTCGCCGTCGTCCACCACCTTGGATGCACTCAACGCGGTGTGGTCAACGTGGTCAACGAACGACACAATCGAAAGTAGACTATGCGTGGAGAGGCTGACAGCTGGGTCCACGGCCGCAGAGAAGGAAATGCCTCATTATTACGCGCAAAATAATGATTCCTCCACCTGACATCTGGGACCCACCGGAAGGGCCTCTATATTTTGTGAAAAAACGTGCCCCCAGCTGACATGTCGGACCCACCAGCTATCTTCGCACGCAAGGAAGTGCCTCCTTATTACGCACAAAAAAATGAATACTCCCCCTGCCAGCTGGAACCCAGTATAGTGGGAGGCTGACTTGTCGGCCTACCAAGTTGACGGGTACGGAGGGCTTTGTCAACTTAGTCTATATGAACGATTCTAGCTCCTATTACCGTACGATGTTCATCCAACGGCCGTAGTGCTTCTTCAACCTCTGGTCTTCTTGCTCCAGCCGCCCAAACCAGCGTCGATCGTGCCGCGTGCTCCCGCCTCCTGTGGCTGGCTGTGATGCCGCGGAGGCCTCACCGCCCCCTACTACTCCCACCGCTGGCCAGGCCATCCCAAAACTCACCCACACCCCCTGTTATTCTGTGGCGACAGCAGCCTCACACCGCAGCCGAACCAGTGAACCCTCGTACTCCTCTTCGCGTGGGCATCCACTGCTGCGTCTTCACCGGCTCCGAGTCGTCCCCTTCCTAGGCCTTGCCGTCGTCCATTGCCGTGGTGCTCTCGGCGTGGCATGGTCAACATGATCAAGGAACGACTTCCATTGGACGTGGACTGTACGTGGAGAGGCTGACAGCTGGGTCCACGGCCGCAGCAAGGAAGTGCCTCCTTATTACGCGCAAAATAATGATTCCTCCACCTGACAGCGGGGAGCCACCGTACGTGCCACCATATTTCGTGAAAAAACGTTTCCCCCTGACTTCTGGGACCCACCAGCTACATATTCACACGCAAGGAAGTGCGTGCAGGCAAAAAGCGATTAAGCCCCACATTGCTGGGACCCACGGCTACCTCTTCGCACGCAAGGAAGTGCGTCCGGGCAAAAAACAATTAGCCCCCACATTGCTGGGACCTACCAGCTACATCTTCGCATGCAAAGGAAGTGCGCCGGGCAAAAAAATTATGATTCGCCCCTCGACTCTGGGACCCACCAACTACATTTTCGCGCATAGCGAAGTGCTGCGGTCGAGACCCACCTGGTGAAGCGTCGTGGCGTTGTCATTCTGGTGTGACGTGTATGTACATCTTGAGTCGTTGTAGAGGCGTGTGCGTGTCGTAGTAGAAGCGCGCGTATCATGTACGCGTCGTCGTCAGCGGCAGGGTGCAAGAAAGAAAATCTGACCCGCGTCACGTACATACAAGCAGGGTCTCGACGCCTACTCGGCGCGCTCGTGCGGCGAGGTACATGGCTGGGTCGGAGCGGAGAAACAGCGTCGTCGACATGTTCATGGGGATGCAGCGGAATCGTCATGTTCATGGTGAGGCAGCGGAATCGTCGTGTTCGCCGGGAGGCAGCAGGCAGCGTGGGAGCCAACGGCTTGGGCGGAACAAGCGATGAAGCGAGGCTGGCGTACCGCGAAGCGGAGAAATGGCCTTGTGTTCGACCGGCCACGTTAAAATGGGGTCTGTTGACCGGGAGGGGTGCGGCGTGCCGCAAAAGCGGAGAAGCGGACCTCCTACGGTCGAAACGGGGGTGTTGTTGATAGGGAGGTGTGTGGCGTACCGCAAAAGCGGACGAAACGGACCTCCCTACGGTCGAAAGCAGGAGTCTGTTGATCGGGAGGGTGTGGCGTACCGCCAAAAGCAGACGAAAACGGACCTCCTACGGTCAAGCAGGGGTCCTGTTCGCCGGGAGGGTGTGGCGTACCATAAGCAGGACTCCACGGGATATTGTTCATCTCCACCGTCGACCTCCTCAAGCCTCCACGGGCTACCGTCGACCTCCTCCGGCCTCCACGGGCTCCTGTTCATCCAGCCTCCACCGCGCTACTCCACCGCTCTTGTTCAACCACCCCTCCACGGGCACCCTCCATCGTCTCTGTTCATCAGCCCTCCACACCACGGAGTCTGTTCAACCACCCCTCGCCATCTCTGTTCATCCAGCCCTCCACACCACGGGTCCTGTTCATCCGGAAGGCAGCGCCACCGCTCCTTTATTCATCAACCCCACCCCCACCCATAGCGCTCCTTTATTCCTTTATTCATCCAATCGATCGGCTTGATTAGCAGCGATGGCGAAGAATCGCTTCGATCGGGTTCGATTAACAGCCATCGATCGATCGCTCGGGTTCGATGTCGTAGCTGCGTTGCAATCGCTTTCGGGTTGATTAGAGCCCAACGCCTACTTTTGCAGCAGCGTATGTGTACGAGAGAAACGCGCATCGCTCGGCCCCCGACCTCCCATCGTAACCGGGAACTCCCCGAAATTTTCCTCCCCCTCGCTTCTACCACGGTGTTTTCCGTCATGGACGGCCCAAAGAATGTCATGCAGCTGCGTCTCTGGCCCGCCCAGGACGAAAAGCCCATTTTCTGTCGTGATTTTTTTGTCATAGAAGTAGGAGCCCACCACATATATGATGATACCGGGTTTTGTCACAATTATCGTCGTAGAAGTGTCATATATATGACAGAAAAAAAATTCGTTCGGCCCAAAATGTCACGGATGTGTCTTTTTTTTGTAGTGATATTCATCTCTCTGTTGATGACTTTCAATCGACTCTTGCTCTCTATGTCAGCAAAAATGACCAAAGTGGAATTGACATTGGGGAAACCATCATCCTCCTCCTTGTCTTCATCCTTATCGGATTCCTTTTCTTTGTCACTGGGATGTTTCTCTCGGAACTGCTGCATAAGGAGTTGACACTGTCGAGTGGTATGCTTGGGGTATATCAGATTTCCCTCTTCATGTTTTTTGGTGTGTATATGGCACGACAAATCCAAAACATCATTTCCTGCCTGGTCTTTCACCTTCTTGGGGGTCCAGGGCCCCTTACGGTTTCCCTTGAACTTTCCTTGGGTTGCAACTGCAACCTCTCCGGGACCTGCAGGTTCTGCCTTGCGCTTCTGTTTCCGACTGGAATTACGCCCTCCAGCGTCCTGGCCGACTGGTTTGCTCTTACCACTCCGGAGCCGGTCTTCTTCTTCACCACTGGCATACCGAGTGGCAATTTGCATCATTCGGGTCAGGGTCATGTCCCCCGTCCAACCGAATTTCAGGTTAAGCTCCTGATATCGTACACCCTCTTTGAAGGCGCACACTGCTTGATGTTGAGATACATTCTCCACCGTGTGATGCAAGGTGGTTCATCGCTGGATATATTCCCTCAAAGTTTCATTCGTCTTTTGCACACAATGATGTAATTCTGCCAACCCTGCGGGTTGTTTGAATGCGCCCTCAAACGTTCTTACGAACACTCGGGCCAATTCATCCCAGCTGAAAATACTTCTAGGGGCCAACTGATTCAACCAAGATCTAGCTGATCCTTCGGGCATCAAAGGAAGGTGTTTCATGGATACCTCGTCATTTCCACCACCAATCAACACAGCCACTTGGTAATCCTCGAGCCAAATATCGGGCTTGGATTCACCAGTGGACTTACTAACCCCGGACGCCAACCTGAAGTTGGGAGGGATCTCTGCGGCCCTGATGGCCCTGCTAAAACACTCGGGACCAGAAACGTGGACTCTGCCTCTGGTCGACTGATCTCTGTCTATCCTTTCTCTGTGTGCTTGATTCCTGTCAACCAAACCTTGCACCAAAACTGACCTCGCATCAAATCCAGGCTCTCTTGGACCGACTGGTATCCTCTGCTCCTCGTTGTACGGGCGCCTATCATCATAATGCTGGGGCACGTATGATCCACCTCTCGGAGGATGCGTAGGCACTCGTCGACGGTCTTCACGGTCGACTCGGCGATTGTACTGCTCTTGGCGATGCCCTCGCCCTTCACGCCTCGGAGGCGATCTTGGGCTATGAGCCGACTGGACTGTTTCAGCCACCACAGATCTGCTATGGATCCTGTTACGAGACTGAGACACTACTGTGTTTTGCTCTCCTGCTGCCCGGAGCAGCGCTCTGATCTGCATCAAACCCCTTCCAGCCTCCGACTGGGATGGCTAAATGGACTCCTCTATATGAGTTGCATCAGCAAGATTCTGAATCGGAGTGCCGTATACCTGAGGCTTAGGTGGGAACAGTTGTCGTCGCCGTCGACTGGACTCAGGAATCTGCTGTCGAGCTCGTTCGTCGAGTGCATGTTGAAGGTTCTTCGGTCGAGCGCGCTCGGCCAAAGTGGCCAGACGCGCAGCCTCCAAGGCCTGGGCCTCGGAAGTCTCCCCAACGATGGGCATGTGGAGAGCCTCCTCATCACGGCGGTGAAGCTCTTCCCTCTACTGAGAAGAGAGGGTTTCAGGATGATACTCTTAGTGGACGCGTGATGGGTCGACACCGCCATCGCCGCCGCCATTGTCGCCGCCATTGCGGCGGATGCCAGGCGGGCTGCGCGGTGTGTTCACCATCAAGACTTCCGCCGCGGGATCGCTGATGTCACACTCATTTTGGGTCTCAATTGAGCCAGTCGACAGGTCGAACATGCCATAGAGAGTTTCATCGGGCTCGATTGCCGTGACTTGTGGGGTGGCTGACTGACTTGCCACCACGTGGTTCACCTACCGCTGAAGTCGCGAACGACCGGATCGCTTGCGACGGCGAGCAGTGGGAAGTGAAGACACTACAGGAGCCGACCGATACTGAGTCGATGGCTGCCGTAGAAGGACACCACGGACCCACGCACAAAAGTGCATCGCCCCGCGGACGGGGAGCTTCTCGACGTCGAGGGGGGCCTCCTGGAGCCAAGCGGAGTCGTCGGCGACGAAGACAAGCGCACCGAGACGGATCTCGCGGCCCTCAGCAAAACCACCGCCGGAAACCATGATGATGGGAATCAGAGCAAATCGCAACCTCACCGGAAAGTCGCTAAGACACCTGCCCCAAGGTGGGCGCCAACTGTCGTGGTTCTAAGTCTGATAGTAGAATGGGGGGGGGGGGTGGGTATGAGGAGGCAACATCCTAGCTAAGGTGAGATTGTGCATGCAAGATTCTGAGTTCAGGCCCTTCTTTGGAGAAGTGACAACCCTCGTCCACAGTGCGGAGGCAGTCGATTGGAATATGCATGAGTTACAGGGGGTGCAAACCATTGTGCCAGTGGAGGGGGGTGGCTTATATAGAGTGCGCCAGGACCCCAGCCAGCCCACGTTACGAAGGGTTCAATGTACATCAAGGTGAGGCGTTACTGGTAACACCAGAAGTAAAGTTATATAAATGCTCTGTGAGACTACAGAATGAATGCCTGACCGTTGCCCTTCTGAGTGGCTTTTGATCTTCTATACTCCGAGTGGTTTCTGACATGGTTGAGTGGATTGTATGTCTGTCGAATATAACTGTTGGTTGACTGAAAGCACCTTGGAGTGATTGTAGTCGGATGATGTTGCTATCCTTTGAAGGCCTCTGGTTGTAGGACAGTGTCCTTGGGAGGGGTGTCTAGATCAGGTCTATTTCCCTACCCTAGGTACATGTCATCGTCACCAGACCTATTGTATACCTTGCCCTGAGTTTGGCAAGGGAGTACAATAGTGATCTAGGAGTAGATCACTGGACATTGGCCAAAATTATCCTTAGAGGACTAAGGAAATGTTTCTCGGTTATGGAGGTGACAAAGAGTTCGTCGTAAAGAGTTATATCGATGCAAGCTTTTACACCGATCTAGATGACTCTGCATTTCTATCTGGATGCATATTGAAAGTGGGAGCAATCAGCTAGAGTAGCTCCGTGCAGAGTATTGTAGACATAGAATTATGCAAAAATACAGACAGCTCTGAATGTGGCAGACCCATTGACTAAATTTATCTCACAAGTTAAAATTGATCACACCTTATTACTCTTGGGTGTTAATCACATAGCAATGTGAACTATATTATTGACTCTAGTAAACTCTTTGAGTGTTGGTGACATGGCGATGTAAACTTTGGGTGTTAATCACATAAATATATGAACTATTGTTTTTAAATCACATGGCGATGTGAACTAGATTATTGACTTTAGTGCAAGTGGGAGACTGAAGAAATATGCCCTAGAGGCAATAATAAAGTTATTATTTATTTCCTTATATCATGATAAATGATTATTATTCATGCTAGAATTGTATTAACAAGAAACTTAGTACATGTGTCAATACATAGACAAATAGAGTGTCACTAGTACGCCTCTACTTGACTAGCTCATTGAATCAAAGATGGTTAAGTTTCCTAGCCATAGACATGAGTTGTCATTTGATTAACGGGATCACATCATTAGAGAATGATGTGATTGACTTGACCCATTCCGTTAGCTTAGCACTTGATCATTTAGTATGTTGCTTTTGCTTTCTTCATGACTTATACATGTTCCTATGACTATGAGATTATGCAACTCCCGAATACCTAAGGAACACTTTGTGTGCTACCAAAGCGTCTAGCAATGCTGGGTGATTATAAAGGTGCTCTACAGGTGTCTCGATGGTGTTTGTTGAGTTGGCATAGATCGAGATTAGGATTTGTCACTCCGATTGTCGGAGAGGTATCTCTGGGCCCTCTCGGTAATGCACATCAATATAAGCCTTGCAAGCATTGTGACTAATGAGTTAGTTCCGGGATGATGCATTATGGAACGAGTAAAGAGACTTGCCAGTAACGAGATTGAACTAGGTATTGAGATACCGACGATCGAATCTCGGGCAAGTAACATACCGTTGACAAAGGGAATAATGTATGTTGTTATGCTGTTTGACCGATAAAGATCTTCGTAGAATATGTGGGAGCCAATATGAACATCCAGGTTCCGCTATTGGTTATTGACCGGAGATGTGTCTCGGTCATGTCTACATACCCGTAGGGTCCGCACGCTTAACGTTCGGTGATGATTTGTATTATGAGTTATTGATACGTCTCCAACGTATCTACTTTTCCAAACACTTTTGCCCTTGTTTTGGACTCTAACTTGCATGACTTGAATGAATATCCGGACTGACGCTGTTTTCAGCAGAACTGCCATGATGTTGTTTTATGTGTAGAAAAGAAAAGTTCTCGGAATGTCACGAAAATCCACGGAGGCACTTTTGAATTTATAAAATTTCTGGCGAAAGAAATACATCGGGGCCGGGGCCTATCCACGAGGCAGTGCGCCCCCTCGTAGGCGCCCCCTATCTTAATGGGCCCCTGGACCTCCTGCGACCTCAACTCCAACTCCATATATTCCGTCTCGGGAGAAAAAATCAGAGAAAGTTTCATCGCGTTTGAGGACACGGAGCCGCCGCCAAGCCCTAATCTCTCGGGAGGGCTGAGTGCAGAGTCCGTTCGGGGCTCGGGCCGGGGATTCGTCGCCGTCGTCATCATCAACCATCCTCCATCACCAATTTCATGATGCTCACCGCCGTGCGTGAGTAATTCCATCGTAAGCTTGCTGGACGGTGATGGGTTGGATGAGATTTACCATGTAATCAAGTTAGTGTTTTTAGGGTTTGATCCCTAGTATCCACTATGTTCTGAGATTGATGTTGCTATGACTTTGCTATGCTTAATGCTTGTAGGGCCCGAGTGCCATGATTTCAGATCTGAACCTATTATGTTTTCATGAATATATGTGTGTTCTTGATCCTATCTTGCAAGTCTATAGTCACCTATTATGTGTTATGATCCGACAACCCCGAAGTGACAATAATCGGGATACTTCTCGGTGATGACCGTAGTTTGAGGAGTTCATGTATTCACTATGTGTTAATTCTTTGGTCTGGTTCTCTATTAAAAGGAGGCCTTAATATCCCTTAGTTTCCGCTAGGACCCCGCTTCCACGGGAGGGTAGGACAAAAGACATCATACAAGTTCTTTTCCATAAGCACGTATGACTATTTACGGAATGCATGCCTACATTACATTGATGAATTGGAGCTAGTTCTATATCACCCTATGTTATAGCTATTGCATGAGGAATTGCATCCGGCATAATTGTCCATCACTGATCCATTGCCTACGAGCTTTTCACATATTGTTCTTTGCTTATTTACTTTTCCGTTGCTACTGTTACAACTACTACAAAAACCCAAAAACATTTATCTTTACTTTTGCTACCGTTACCTTTATTATCATACCACCTTTGCTACTAAATACTGTGCTGCAGATACTAAGTTATCCAGGTGTGGTTGAATTGACAACTCAACTGCTAATACTCAAGAATATTCTTTGGCTCCCCTTGTGTCGAATCAATAAATTTGGGTTGAATACTCTGCCCTCGAAAGCTGCTGGGATCCCCTATACTTGTGGGTTATCAGTTATGTGATTTGGTGACCGAAGTTTGTTCAGAGTCCCGGATGAGATCAGGGACATGATGAGGAGTCTCGAAATGATAGAGCCGTAAAGAACGATATATTGGAAGGCTATATTCGGACATCAGAAAGGTTCCGAGTGACTCAGGTATTTTTCGGAGTATCGGAGAGTTACGGGAATTCATGTTGGGCCTTAATGGGCCATACGGGAAAGGAGAGAAAAGGCCTCAAGGGTGGCCGCACCCCTCCCCATGGACTGGTCCGAATTGGACTAGGGAGGGGGGGGGGGCGCCCCCTTCCTTCCTTCTCCTTCTCCCTTACCCTTTTCCTACTCCATGAGGGAGGTGGAATCCTACTAGGACTAGGGAGTCCTAGTAGGACTCCACACTTTGAGCGCACCCTATGAGGCCCGCCTCCTCCTCCCTCCCTCCTTTATATACAGGGGCAGGGGGGCACCCTAGGACACACAAAAGTTGATCATTGGTGTCTTAGCCGTGTGCGGTGCCCCCCTCCACTATAATCCACCTCGGTCATACCGTCGTAGTGCTTAGGTGTAGCCCTACGCCGGTAGCTTCATCATCACCGTCATCACACCATCGTTCTGACGAAGATCTCCCTCGACACTCAGCTGGATCAAGAGTTCGTGGGACGTCACCGAGCTGAACGTGTGCAGATCGCGGAGGTGCCGTGTCTTCGGTACTAGGATCGGTCGGATCGTGAAGACGTACGACTACATCAACCGCGTTGTCATAACGCTTTCACTTATGGTCTATGAGGGTACGTGGACAACACTCTCCCCTCTTGTTGCTATGCATCACCATGATCTTGCGTGTGCATAGGAAAATTTTGAAATTACTACGTTCCCCAACAGATTGTGCCCCGAAGAATTCAACAAAATCAGCCGCCTTGAGAATGCGAAGGAAATTTGGGATAATTTGATTGATATGCACGAAGGTACCGACTCCGTCAAGGAATCCAAATTGGATGTGTTTCAAAGTCAACTTGACAAGTTCAAAATGAAGGATGGTGAAGGTGTCGCTGAAATGTACTCTAGGCTTGCTCTCATCACAAATGAGATTGCCGGCTTAGGAAGTGAAGAGATAACCGATAAATTCAACATCAAGAAGATCCTAAGAGCCTTGGATTGAAAATATGATACCGTGTGCACATTGATCCAAATGATGCCAAATTACAAAGATCTCAAGCCAACGGAAGTCATTGGAAAAATTATTGCTCATGAGATGTCACTCAAAGATAAGGAAGAGCTTCACAACAAGTCAAGTGGTGCTTAAAAAGCCTCATGTGATGCTCCTACATCATCAAGTGAGAAACAAATCTTTAATGAGGAATTGAGCCTAATGGTGAAAAACTTCAACAAGTTCTATAAGAGTAGAAGCAAGGAAAGAAGCTCCAAGTCAAGGTCCAACAATGAGAAAAGATCTTCGAGTCGTGAACGTAATTGCTACAATTGTGGAAGACCCGGACACTACTACAATGAGTGTATGGCTCCTTACAAAAGGAGAGAATATTCACCCAAAAGAAGAAGTAGAAGAGAAGAATCACCACCAAGAGAGAGAAGGAGTAGAGATGATCATTATGAACGAAGAACCTCCGGAGAAGCAAGGATTCGGAAAGGAAGGACAAATCATCAAAGAGCTACACAAAGCGAAGACATCAAGCTCATGTTGGTGAATGGGTATCCGGCTCCGACTCCGACCATCACTCCGAGAGAAGCTATCACTCCGACTCAGAATATACTCAAGATGAAGGTGTTGCCGGTCTAGCACTTGTATCAACCAACTCCTACGACATATTTGACTCACCAAATGAAGGAATTGGAAGATGCTTCATGGCTAAAGGCCCAAAGGTATCACACCCTGAGTATGTTGATTTCAATAGTGATGAAGATGACTTGTTAGGTGATGATGATTTACTTGTTGACAACTCTAGTGATGAATACTATGATGAATAGTCAATTAATCATGCTAATCAAGATAAAACGAATGACAATGATAAGGAGAAGATTGAGCGCCTAACTAAAGAACTAAACACTCTTAAGTTAGCTCATGAAACTACCTTGGAAAATCATCGAGAACTTTTAAAGACTCATGAGAAGTTATGCTTTGAAAAGCTCAACATTGAGCAAGAACATGAATTTTTAAAGGCAATCAATGATGATCTTCGCAAGAAAAGTTCTTCTTACATTGCCAAGCGTTTACTCTTATCTACTTACATGCCTCAAGTAAAATCTAGCAACAAGAGTAAGAAGGATTCTTCTTCTAGTAGTAACAATAATCATGCTAAATCCAATGTTGTTGCTTCTAGTAGTTCTCTTGATTCCACTAATGATTCTCTTAGCCAAGTTACACTTGAGCAAGAAAATAGCTTATTGAAGGGAATTATAGAGAAAGGTGTCTACAAGAGCCTTGCCGGAAGTAAGCAATTTGAGGAAATTGTACACAAGCAAGGGAGGCACCGGAAGAATCAAGGTGTTGGTTATGAACGAAAGTTCAATGCCAATGGAGTCGAGTGGGAAGAAGATCAATACCCCAAGATGAAGTTCGTTCCCCAACAAGAGAAGTATGATCCTAGTTCTTTCCAAGGGACACAAGCTCAAGATGATCTTCCACCACAAGACCACAAGCAAAAAGGCAAGGACAAGCTTCAAGAGGAGATTGATGCATTTGAAGAAGCTCCAAAGGCCTTGGTCAAGTGGGTTCCCAAAACTACATCAAGTTCTACTTCATCAAGTTCCACTACAACCCCAAGGATTCCCATCAAGATGATGTGGATCCCAAAGAAGAAGAACTAGAGAGTTCTTGAGGGTGACTCCGCCAATATACTTCACTCATATCCTTTTGGCAAGGACAAGTGCAGTCTACTTCCACATCTTGCACTAGTTCAAGGAGTCACAAACCCTCTTGTTGGTAAGACAAGGGACAAGGTAACCTAATGCTTTCATGGACATCATCTATGTGTATATCACTCTATGTCTACGGATATCCTTGTTTTTTCCTTGTGGTATTAACCCGTGTAGGTATTGAAAGTGCAACTCACTCCAATGGATTGCTCCAAATGATCTACAACAACATTGAGCATCCACATCTTCAACACCTACATGAAGTCATCATCGACAAAACCCAAGGTTAGTTCATCCCTCTTAGGGGGGATCTCACATCTAGGGGGAGCTTTACTCTAATCAATTGAGCTAAAGCAACTCTAATGATGTGAACACAACAATGCTTTATGTAAAAGTGGTAACCCCACTTGTGCTTAAACGATGAGTATGACCTATGATCAAATGTTCTCATTTGACTCCTAAGTCAATATAATCATATATAGATGACCTAGTCATCGCCAATTGCTTGATAGATCTAGAGTGTTTGTGCATGCTTCGTCACATATTTCATTTGCCATTTTATTGTCTGAGCATGTTGATTGCATATTTTACTCATTCGAGGACATCCATTTGTTGCTTTGATTGTTTGGCTTTTTCTCTTTTGCCAAATGGATGGACAAGAATGCCTAAGAACTCCCTCTAGCTATCTATGCTTTTCTCATCTCAAACTCTATTCATGCTACATCACAAAGTTTGATGAAGTCAGATTCGAACCACTCTGTGTGAAGAGCACTCGGAGTCCCCGATTCGTCATAGACTTAAACTTCCAAAACCTCTTTGTGCATTTCGGTCTGACCGAGACATCCATTTCCGTCAAACCGAGTTCACTAAGTTGATCTAGGTTTACATCTCGGTGCAACCAATTTGAACACTTCGGTCACACCGAGTTGCAGCAACCGCTTGCGATTCTACAATCTTGGTGCCATCGAGTTTTTCCACTTGGCCACACCGACAGGGTCGGGATATATATACCCACGGGTGAGATTTGGAAATTACTTCAAATCTCCTCAGCCCGTGCGTTTCCTGCTCTACCTCTTCGGGTCTCCGGATCATCTCCTTGCCGCTAGCAACCTCCCGCCGCTAGTTTCCATCACCATCAACGGGAATCTGCTCCGCTGTTGTCGGTGTAGCGAACCTCCGCCGAACTAGGGTATGGGTTCGACTCTTTGTGCTATTCCTTTAACTTCCATTCATAGCACATTTCTTTGCCATGATCTTTACCATGTATGCAAACAATCTATACACTGAAAACCTCCTTAGATTAGATTTGATTCGAAAATTTTAGAGTTAGCTCTCCGCAGAACTCATCTCGGACCGATCGAAATGTTGAAATCGGTCTCACCGATTTGGCTTAGGCCATTGCACAAGCGCTTTTTGGTCTGACCGAAAACTGCAAATCGGTGTGACCGAGTTCAGGATTCTGTGAAACCCTAGCAATCTCGGTGCCACCAAACTGTGACTCGGTCTGACCGAGTTCACTAGTTTAGGTTCCAAAAGTTTCTTCGGTTTCACCGAGTTTATCAAATCGGTAGCTCCGAAATGCTTTTTGTAGAGAAATAAAACTAAGTTTCTGACTAAATTTGTTTTGCAAAACCTCTGCACTTTGCCCACTCTACGCCATCTACAACCTATTCACAGGGTCTGCTGACAGTTTGCTTGCAAGATGTCTGACCAGAGTGACAGCCAGAATAGATCTAAACAACAAGGGTAGTTGAGTGAGGGCACTAGTACCTCTAGCAACTAGGATGAGGGTGTCGGTGTCAAAACCGGTGGATCTCGGGTAGGGGGTCCCGAACTATGCGCCTAAGGCCAATGGTAACAGGAGGCAGGGGACACGATGTTTTACTCAGGTTCGGGCCCTCTCGATGGAGGTAATACCGTACTTCCTGCTTGATTGATCTTGAAGATATGAGTATTACAAGAGTTGATCTACCACGAGATCGTAGAGGCTAAACCCTAGAAGCTGGCATATGATTATGATTGTTGTTGTCCTTCGGACTAAACCCTCTGGTTTATATAGACACTGGAGGGGGCTAGGGTTACACAGAGTCGGTTATAGAGAAGGAAATCTACATATCCAAATATCCAAGCTTGCCTTCCACGCAAAGGAGAGTCCCACCCGGACACGGGGAGAAGTCTTCAATCTTGTATCTTCATAGTCCAACAGTCGGGCCAAAGTATATAGTCCAGCTGTCCGAGGACCCCTTAATTCAGGACTCCCACAGTAGCCCCTGAACCAGGCTTCAATGACGATGAGTCCAGCGCGCAAATTGTCTTCGGCATTGCAAGGCGGGTTCCTTCTGCGAATACTTCATAAAAGATTTAGAACACAAGGATCGGGTCTGGCTCTGCAAAAAAAATTCCACATACCACCGTAGAGAGTATAATATTTCACAAATCTAATCTGCTGACAGCTTTTTATAGCATGATGTCACGACATGGCCCGGTCATTATTCGAACCGTTTTCATAACCTGCCGACGCACATATCGCGAGGCGGTTTTATCAGCACGTCTTGTCGAAGCAGAGATCGTGTCCCCCCATTGCGGGATTCTCATTAATACGGGTGCGGGCAACCCAACCGTGCCATCAATCGTGGCGCTTGGGGGAATAAGCGTTTTTAGCGGGCAAGTGGGGAGGCGCAGGATCTTTGCTGCCTTTATAAGGGGATAAGAACCTTCCCTTTCACCCACGCCCTTATCTACCCATCCATTCCTTTCCGCTCGAGCCCTAGTGCCCAAACGCTCCTCTTCTCCGTCCAAAAAGGCTTCCCGAAGATGTCCGAATCTGGAGCAGGAGGCAAGTGGATGTCCTCTACCGTCCGGGAGAAGGATTTCAAAAAGCTTCGGGCAGCCGGCTATCTGGCCAAGAGAATTAGCCACCATCTTCCGACGGCGGGACAGATCGTCCCCACCCCGGAACCCCATGAGAGGGTGGTATTTATCCCTCATTTTGTCCGCGGGCTAGGGTTTCCCCTCCACCCATTTGTTCGCGGCATCATGTACTACTACGGGATTGATTTCCATGATCTATCCCCAAATTCCTTCCTCAACATTTTGACATTCATAGTCGTGTGCGAGGCCTTTCTCCGCGTCCCGCCGCACTTCGGCTGATGGCTAAAGGTTTTTAATGTAAAGCCCAAGGTAGTGAGCGGCGAGCATGCCGAATGCGGAGGCGCCATGGTGAGCAAGATGCCCAATGTTACATGGCCAACAGGGACTTTCAACGATTCCATCAAGGAGTGGCAGCAGCAGTGGTTCTACATCACTGAGCCACGTGGCAAGGAGTGGACCGCCGTTCCGGAGTTCACATCCGGTGCCCCCCTACGACTTACGTCCTGGCACAAGAAGGGCCTAAACTGGGCTTCGTCTGACGAGCTATCAGAGCTCCATACGCGCGTTCAAGACATGGAAGACAAGAGCGTCAAGCTCGTCAATGTAGTCCAGGTGATGTTGGTTCGCGGGATTCTACCATGTCAACGTCGAGCTTGCAATCTATGGGAGTTCGACCCGGCAAGGCACCAGACCCTGATAGAGCTCTTTGGCTCTACGCACAAGGACATCTGGAAGGTGCTTTTCAAGTCCGGCAAACCGTGGCCGGACTCCACCGAGGAGCGTGGGTACTAACTGTCCCGCCCCGCAAGTTCGGTAAGCAACTGAATGTTTAACAACTCATGTGTTCTATCCGTACATCCTCAGGAAAATACTTAACGTGTTTCCTATCATTTTCCTAGGGCTGGGCGAAGAAGGCGGGGCAGATCTACTGTCCAGCCCCTCTGCCGGAAGAACCGGCCGGCCCACTTCTGATGAAGATGCTGGTCTCGGCGCCATATAAGGCGCCGAAGAAGAAGACCGAAAAGGAGGCCAAGAAGACCAGGGGCGGCCTCCTTCGCCGGGGTGCCCCGAACACAAAATCCAAAGACTCCAATGCCCATTCTTCCTCTGAAGAGGATGGGGAGGAGGAGGATGAATCCCCCGAGGGGGGAAAGAAGAAAAGAACAATCTCCAACTCCTTGGAAGCCGATTTGCCTAAGAGGGGAAAAACTCCTTGTCGGTGTCAAAACCGGCGGATCTCGGGTAGGGGGGCCCGAACTGTGCGTCTAGGCGGATGGTAACAGGAGACAAGGGACACGATGTTTTACCCAGGTTCGGGGCCTCTTGATGGAGGTAAAACCCTACGTCCTGCTCGATTGATATTGATATTGTGGATGTTTACAAGAGTGGATCTACCACGAGATCAAGGAGGCTAAACCCTAGAAGCTAGCCTATGGTATGATTGTAAGGGTTGTTGTGATGATGTTGTCCTACGGACTAAAGCCATCCGGTTTATATAGACACCGGAGAGGGCTAGGGTTACATAGAGTCGGTTACAATGGTAGGAGATCTACATATCCGTATCGCCAAGCTTGCCTTCCACGCCAAGGAAAGTCCCATCCGGACACGGGGAGAAGTATTCAATCTTGTATCTTCATAGTCTTGGAGTCCGGTCGATGATGATAGTCCGACAGATGATAGTTCGGCTGATGATGGTAGTCCGGCTATCCGGACACCCCCTAATCCAGGACTCCCTCAGTAGCCCCTGAACCAGGCTTCAATGACGATAAGTCCGACACGTATGTTGCTTGGCATTGCAAGGCGGGTTCCTCCTCCGAATGATAGAAGATTGTGAACACGAGGATAGTGTCCGGCTCTGCAAAATAAATTCCACGTTCCACCGTAGAGAGAATAATAATATATACACAAGTTCAATCTGCTGACGTTTTTTGTGGCATGATGTCACACCACTACCAAGCCATTACTCGAATTGTTTTTACTTTACCACCTCGGCGCATTTAGCGAAGCAGTTTCCTTGCACGTCTTGTCGAGCGAGATCGTGTTTCCCTTAATCCGGGATTCTCGTCAATACAGGCGTGGGTAACCCAACCGCGCCGTTCGCCACGCCTCTATCGGCGAGTCCCAAGCGGTCACGGAGGCGGCTCTTGGTATTCTCCTCTTTATAAGCGGGACCAAGGCTCGTTTCTTTTTTCTTCAATCCTTCATCGAATCCTCTCCCGCTCCAAGTTCCAGCACCTAGAGCTCCAGATTGGAGCTGCGGACTTCAACGATGTCGGTTCCGACCTCCGGGGCGGTGGATGCCCTCCTCCATCACGTGGGAGGGCGTGCTAAAGTTGCGGAGGCCAAGTACTGTCTTCTGAGATTTCTGGGTTTCCTGCCGAAGGGCAGGCCATCCCCCCCCGAGCCTGGCGAGTATGTCGTTTTGTATCCCACCTCCGTCGGGTTTAGGCTTCCCGATGGATCCTTTTGTGAGAGGGCTCATGTTTTATTATGGGTTGGAATTCAACGATTTGGCTCGAGTCCATCCTCCATATTTCCGCATTTATTGTCGCTGCGAAGCCTTCCTCCGCGTCACCCCTCACTTGACCTGTGGTGAAGACCTTTAATGTGGCGCGAAGATGATCGGGGCGTCAAGCGGAGTGTGGCGGGCGACCATAAGTAAGAGGGCGATGCCCGTGGCCCGTGGCTCCTTCAAGAGGAGCTCGGCCTGTGGCAGCAAGAGTGGTTCTATATTACCGTTCGAGGGGCCGCAGACAAAAGCCGCCGCCCTTATTCCGCCGGGACCTCCACGGCGTTTGATGTCGTGGGTCAACCAAGAGCTCAGCGGGGGCCGTCAAAGGGCGTGCCCCTACTGCAGGGCAGTTCGAGATCTCCAAGCGAGGGAGATCGATATGGTGGTGGTGATGCAGGTTATGCTGATTAGGCGTCTCCTGCCGCAAGCGCCGCCCTCTCCGGCTATGGGATTTCAATCCGGAGGTCCACAGATTCTTCATCACTTCATGGGCTTGACACCCCTGGAGATGTACAAATTATTCTTGGATCGCAAGAGTGCGTCCGGAATTGACCGAGATGCTGGACTAAGCTGCAATCGCCGGATACTCAAGTAAGTAGTTCGAGTCCGGACAAACCGTTTGTTTGCCTTTTGATGATTAAGCCTTATGACCAATTTCCTTCTACAGGAGTGGATAGCGGAAGCAAAATTGATATGGTGTCGGCCCCCTCCCGAGACCGCCGGATCCGTGCTGGTCCGGATGCTTGAGTTGCGCCTTGAGATGAAGGTGAGGGGGAAGCAGGAAAGCTACTGCCTCGCCTAAGGAGGCTCTTGAAAGAGGGGATCGAGAATCCCTCCCTCCAAGGGAGAAGAGGACTGCCTCAGGGACCGGGGCAAAAGCCCCTAAGCGGGGAAGAAATCTTCGCCAGAGGTCCTGCGTCCGGGAGGCCCCGCCGCACAATCTCCCTTAATGAGTCAGCCCTCCAGCGAGCCGTAAGTAGAAAGAAAGGAGTTTTATAATAAGGGACATCCCTATTTGTTCTTCTGAGGATAACTAAAGTTTTTACCTTGTAGTTCGGATCTCCGTCCTTCGCAGATGAGCTCGTCTTGGGGACCTTCGTTCGGAGATGATAGAGGCGAGACACCTCCGTCCGGTGCGCCGTCGGATAGGGCGGACGAGCCTGAAGTGTAAATCACGGAGGAGCCCCGAGTTTGGCAAAGCCGGATAGTTCGCGCCAAGCTGGTGTCTGGTGAAGGATCTGCTTGAGAAGGCGTCTATCTCGGAAGATCACCACGCATTGATGAGCATGGTGATTGAAAGGTTTACGCCCGCCGAGAAGGCGGAATTACGATGCCGTCAGGAGTTTGCTGACGGGGTTTGAGGTACATAAAAATGACACACCTTTTAATAGTTTTGCATATAGGATGCGCCCTGTATAGATAGTAGCCCCGAGACTCGGTAGGTTGTCAAAATCGACAGGCGTCGAGGATCAAAATCATGAGTTTAAATTCCGTCGTGCCGATGCAGGTGGCGGGTCGTCCGGGGGCCAGCCGGACTGATGGAGTTGCTGAACTAAAGCGGCAACTCGATGCTGCGGATGCGGACATCACGCTGATCAACAGGCGACTTGATGAGTCGCAAGGTAAGTGTTCTTCTTGCGGTCACTTGGTAAGGGGCGAAGCCATCTCCTTACAACATGTGCGTGAAATGCAGATAGTGCCGCTGCCGTGGAGAGCCTTCGGGCGAACTTGCTCAAGCCAAGGAGCAGGCGGAAGAGAATGTCTGGCGACCTCGAGGGCGGCCGAGGAGTTAGCGGCGAAAGGGTCGCTGCTGCAGGAGCAGGGAAGAGATAGCGAAATGGCCGTGAAGTTAAAAGATGCTACCGACCGCAATGAGGCTCTTGGGAAGGAGCGCCTTAGCGGGCAAGAAGACCTGCGGAAGGCCACCGCGAAGCCAAGAATGCCCGCTCTGCAATGCGGGCTATGAAGGAAGACTGCGCCAGGCGGAGATATTGTGGTAGCAAGCCTTTTTGCTGCGCCGAAGGTTCTGGATCAAAATATGCTCGGCTGGGCCAACTGTGGGGTTGAGAGGACCCTTATATGGACTTAGCAGCGAGTGCGGCGGATGCCGTTGTGCATTTTCGAAGCGGAAGGATCACAAGATGGAAGAGCTGTTTTGGTCTCAATTCCATAGTCCGGGCGTTCACTTCGCTGACCGACCGTTTGGCTGAGTGGGCTGAGCTAAATAGGTCGTCCGGGCTTGGTATAGCGGATATAGTGACTCATATCCAGCGGATAGGCCCACCGAAGAGTTACTTTGGATTATTGCAGCAATTTCTTGGGGCGGTGCCGCATATCAAAGCGATGAAGCGGTCGGCCTGCATAGAGGTGCGCGGATGGCGCTTCGCCGATGTGAAGACACATTGGACAGAGATGGATGCCACCGCTGTTGCGACCCGGGTTCGGATGATAACGGTTACCCCGAGCACTATTTTGGCGAAATCTGTGTGGTGCTCGTGTAATAGAGTCACGATGCTCAAAAATGTTACGTTGAATGAGCGTTTATATGATGTAAAGCGATATTTATGATGTAAGCGCCTTTTATACTTGTGCGTTCAAGTAATAGAATATCTCCTATGCGGCCGTTCATGTATCGTGTGTATAACACGAAAGATGGCGTCGTCGGCTTTAGCCCCCACGCACAAGGTGCGGGGTGTTCATAAAAAATAGCGCATTTTCACACTTAATCCAGCGTCTCGGTCCTGTAAAGGAGGTGGTAGCGTAGCAAGCGAGGCAACCAGACTATAATGCTTTATCACTTTCACTTAGCCATGGAGCTCGAGGTGGGGCTACGACATAGCCCACGGGGCACCGCGCTCTCAATTTAGGCGGATGTGCTGGCGGGAGCGGCGCTTCGTCAAAGCGGAGGAATCCTAAACATTCCCATAGTCGATCGGGTGGTTGACCGGTGTCTCGCTGTATCATGACAGATCAGTTTTGGCTTTCTCTCTTGAGGTGCTCGCCCATTTAGCTGGGGCACAATCGCAGATAGTTCTCCTAGAGCCACGTTAGCCGATGATACGGAGCGTAAGGCAGCAAAACATAGGGCGGGCAAACCCAACATTTGACCAAAGACATGATTCGGAGCTGATGCATATAAGGCCTAACTTCGAGGCGCGAACACTCCGAAGGTGTTCGGTCTTTATAATAGCGGGCAAAACAAAGCCCTAAGCCCCTTGTGTCCGAGTGCAGGCAGGTTCTTCTGGCGGCCCGATGCCAAAACGCCGGTCTCCACTCTGGTTATAATGATAAACCAGGGATTATAGCAACAAGAGACATGAAGAAAGGTTTACGAGGGTCTTAGTCGAAAAGAGTCCTTACAGCGGGTCCCTCCCGCGTCTGCGCTGTGTCTCCGTTCCGTGTCGTATCACGGGCGGGTGTGTACGCTGTTCATCTGTAAAAAGAGAAGAACTTGGTTGGAAAGGAAATCGTGCGAGAAAGTGCATAAAAAATTGAAATATAGATTAAGAAAGCTGAGCCTATGCTAGCTCATTATGGCTTATATGTGTAAACCCTTGTGAAGGGATGTGCGGCTAGGTAGCCCCTAGCTTATTTATTTCGGACTCGTCCAGCCGTGTCCGGGGTCTCAAGCGACCTTTTAATGAAATGATGCCATGTGGACCGGGCATTTTAAGCGTAAGAGACGCGTAATGTGGTATTGCATTGAAGCGGACGAAAGCTTCCGTCGATGATGCTTGATAGCTACTCGTAAATGGGGCGACATGAAAGGTTAGCTTTTCTCGTCGGTAGTTGTCGGTGACCACGACACAACTTCTAGTAATAATGAAAGCTGTGCACTGGCGTAAGGGCACTGGCGCCACTCCTTTGAAGGAAGTGCGGCTATGCGAATTGTAGTAAGGTCTATCCCAACTTGCGGATTGTGTCCGAAAATAGCAGGTTCAAGTCCTTTGCCGCCGTCCATCAAAACCTGCGGTAATTGCAGTCCGTCTATTATGGGATCCAATATCAGGGCGGTCTATCCTGCATTCCCGATACTTCTGGACTAATCCAGATGGTCGAGAGTGATTGGTTATGGCGTCCAATCTCGGTCCACTGGTGTGGATTGTGCGACACTTGTCTTAATAAGTGCCGTGTTGGCTTTCCGTACTATCACGTGAAGCGAGTTTACTGTTTTGACTTCTTGTGGGAAAGTCTTTTGACTTCCGGTGCTCTGCTGGTGGGGTTCGTCATCATTCTCGCTCGGCACATCGAGCCCCTTGTGTCCGGCGTTGAGTCTGCCGGACTGTTTGAAAACCCAACAATTTCGGTTGGTATGGTTTGCAGGCCTTCCGGAGGTACTATGGATTTGACATATCCGATCTAAAATTTGGTTTAAATTTGATAGCTCGTCTATGTTCTCCTTAAGAGGTCGTGTTGTATTGTTTGGCCGCGAGCTTTTGAATCCGGCGTTGACCGCCGTGCCCTTTGGGATTTTTCTTTATTCCGGCGCTGGTCTTTCCTGCGCCGTGACTGTCCGTTTCCATCTCTGATCTCGGATGTACTCGGGTCGCTGGTGCTGCATCTTGCTAGCCAGCTGTCTTCTCTAGCAAAGCGCGTCATGGCGCTTGTTAGCGGCCATTGTTCTTAGCTTCTCTTGGCGAGGTGTCTGGCGAGCCATTCGTCTCGGACGTTGTATTTAAAAGCTTCTAGGGCTTCTGCGTCCGGACATTCGACTTTTTGGTTCTTTTGGTAAGGAACCTGTTCGAATTCTTGTGCCGACTCTCGGGCTGTTGGGTTATATGACTCAGATAAATGCGCATCCGGAGGCGGACATAAGTCCCTTGAAAATTTGCTCTACGCGTCCTCAAGCTCTTCCCAACTTCCAACAGTATTTTACGGGAGGCTTTTGAGCCAATGCCGAGCTGGCCCTTTGAGCTTGAGGGTAGGTATTTTATGGCGTGGAGATCATCTCCTCTAGCCATGTGTATGTGTAGTATGTAATCTTCTATCCAGACTCCGGGTCTGCATTGTGCCGTCGTATGCCTCTATGTTTATGGGTTTGAACCCTGCTGGAAATTCATGATCCAGCACCTCATCGATAAAACATAAGCGGGTGTGCGGCACCCTGTATGTTGGGTGTGCGCTGTCTTGAACACTGTCGTGGTGTGTTACTTCACAGGGTCCTCTTTTTGGCCCGTAGATGGACCTAGTTGGGCGTCCGTTTTCCCAGGATTATAATTAGGCTTGTGTGCAGCCCACTTGTCGCTTTGGGCTGTCATCGGCCGTCTATCCGACCAGGGCCTCTATATTTTTGTTGTGAAGGCTCTATGGCTTCCTCGTCAAATTCTGGCAACAACTTGCGCTTTGGGTAGCTCTTAGTTTGATGGCCATTGCCATATTTGTCTACAGTCTTGAATACTTTGCTCCACTTCATTACGGCGTGTCTTACGCTGTTTTGAGCTTCCGTTTCGCCTTCTTCAAACTTCTTGCGGTGGCGGCGAGTTTTTGTGTATGTTCTTATGCTCGGTGTTGTTTCCGGACTGTTGATTGCTCCGTGAAGGGGTTGATTATCCGACTCGTCCTGTTAGTCGTCCTTTGGTTTGCCCTGCTCTATCGCTGGAGTCGTTAGGAAGGCTGCTTTAATCGGCGGGACTTAGGGCGCGCGTCTCGTCGCGTTTGGCTCTTTATCGGCGAGATTATCCTCTGCCGCGTCCGTTGTTCCTCGTTATCGCTTCCCTTTGGGGTGTCCACCATGTATATGTCGTATGGCGAGGTGGTCTTCGGTGTCCTGTAGGCTTTGGTTCTTGGTAGTCTCCGGCATCGTCGTCCATACCGTCGATGTCTTGAGTCGTAGTTGAGTACATCGGTTAAATCGTCGGCGGTGGCTCTGAAGTGGGTGGTGGGTGGGCTCTGAATTTCTTTGTCGTCCACATCCCAACCATCCTGGCGTGGATTCGGCCAGGGCTCTCGGATAGCGAGATGCTTGATGAATTTATGATATCGCCCGAAGGCGATCTTGAAAGATGTCCGCAGCGGTGAATTCCATAATCGGCGCCAATCGGATTTGGTGGCGGCAGCGCGAGGAGGTTGAGTCCGCAGAGTCGGCACCTCGAGTCATGAGCTTTATGCGGGACAAGGTAAGTATTCGCTCCATCGCCGAGAAGTTTCAGCTCTGGCGGTGTCCAGCCATCCGTCCTCGATCCGAGCGATCGGCTCCGGACTATGGGTCGGGCGGATTAGTGTCTTGACCTCAAGGTGCTGTCCGTGGCAGAGTTAGGTCATGCCCATCATGACAGCGCGGCATGCTCGGCTGCGGCTTAGATCCATCGAAGATCAAGTCCCGTGGATATCGGCCGTGAAGTTTAGGCTTCCAAACCTGACTCGGCGGCTAGGCGTAGCTTCGATCTGCTCGGATGGCCAAGCGAGTTGGCCCGCGATCTGAAAGCCGCCGAATCTGAAGATCTGTCCGGGAGAAAAGTCTCACCCAGGATTGCGTCGTTGTTGATCGAAGAGGCCATCAATCCTATCGGTGGCGACGGAGGAACTCTCATTGAAAGCACCAATGTCGGTGTCAAAACCGGCGGATCTCGAGTAGGGGCCCCAACTGTGCGTCTAGGCGGATGGTAACGGGAGACAAGGGACACGATGTTTTACCCAGGTTCGGGGCCTCTTGATGGAGGTAAAACCCTACGTCCTGCTCGATTGATATTGATATTGTGGATGTTTACAAGAGTGGATCTACCACGAGATCAAGGAGGCTAAACCCTAGAAGCTAGCCTATGGTATGATTGTAAGGGTTGTTGTGATGATGTTGTCCTACGGACTAAAGCCATCTGGTTTATATAGACACCGGAGAGGGCTAGGGTTACATAGAGTCGGTTACAATGGTAGGAGATGTACATATCCGTATCGCCAAGCTTGCCTTCCACGCCAAGGAAAGTCCCATCCGGACACGGGGAGAAGTCTTCAATCTTGTATCTTCATAGTCTTGGAGTCCGGTCGATGATGATAGTCCGGCAGATGATAGGTCGGCTGATGATGGTAGTCCGGCTATCCGGACACCCCGTAATCCAGGACTCCCTCACTCCTCTTCAAGAGGAGTCCACCTGCGCCACCGATAGCAGCCTGGAGTGGGATCCCAGGGCCGAGCCCCTGGTGAACTCGTAAGTATAAAATCCGAACACACTCATGCGTCCGGACTTGTCATGGCATCACATTCCTACCTGAGCCGTGCTTTTCTTTTTCAATCCGGCGAAGCCCCGCGCCGAACAATCCTCGTCAGAATATCTGCTGGGTTTGGACGCTATGGGTAGCGGGACACCCCCGGAGGCCTCCTCCTCCAAACGTAGGAATGAAACCGAGGTTTCGTCCCAGAAGGACCCAAGCCACAGAGGAGGGGAGAAGGTCGCAAAGGCGGTGCCAGGAGGCCATACTTCTGGGGCCGGTCACACGGGAGAGAAAGCTCCCGTGGGTGTCGACGGCGGGGGTCATCTTGAATCCGGACCCAAGCCGGACACGATTCTAGTGACCCATAAGGTCCCCGAGTCAGACAGATAGCCTCCGCCAACTGGAGGAGGTATGCCTCCTCCACCATCCGCCTATGTCCAACCAGAGGTGTCAGATACTTTATTGGCGGCGCTGAAGGGTGCCTCCATCGTTGATGAACACCATGCCCTCATGGGTGCTGTGATTGAGCAGATTCAGTCCGTTGAGAGTGGACTGAACGAATCCTGTATCAGCCTCATAAGAGGCTTTGAGGTATGTTTTATGAGTTTTTGGGAGAGTGTCATGGTATAGATAGTAGCCCCTGATACACTGTTCGGTGAAAGAAAGAACTGGACATAGGATCAAATTCATGTTTGTGGGAGACGCACTTGATGACATTTATCACTCTTTTTAACCAGCAGGCATCTGTAGCGATTCCCGCCTCTCAAGCTGCGGAAGTATCCGGACTGAGACGTAGTCAGGAGCGGGCCGAAGGAGAACTTGGCCAAGTGAAGAGACAGCTGGAGGATAATCAAGGTATGTAGAAACCTAGTTTATGTAGCACAAATGAATACGTGTACATGATGGAAATAATGTTATAATATGCTCTAGGAGCGACGGCCGAAATTGAGGCTCTCAGGAGGGCTGTGGCCGAAGTCGAGAAGAAGGCAGCCGCAGAGCAGGCTCTTCGTGAGAAACACGAGGCTAAGTTATTGAGGCTGAGCGAGAGCTTCAAGAGGCCGTGCAAAAATGCGAGACCTTGGAGAAGAGTTTAGCAGGGAAAGAATCTGAACTTTCCCCGGCTCGCCAAGCCGCAAGTGATGCCCGGGGGGGGGGGGGAGCCCAAGGTGCCCTGAAGGAAATCTAGGAGGCGAGGAAGATTTGCGGCTGGTAAGGCTTTTTCTGTACAAAGCAAGTATTGGAGATGAGAAAATCAAATTTGACAACTTGAGTTTTGATGTATACAGGGGTATTTGCGGAGCTGCCGCGCAACATATCTGATGCCACCCAATTTTACCGAGCCGAAGGGGGAATACTGCGGATAAGCTCTTCTGGATGCAGTATCTGGCGCCGAATTATCCGGCGCCTTTCTCCGATCAGCTGAAGCAGCTGGTCGAGCCGCATAAGGCGGCCGAGTTAGCCATGAAGGATTTAATTATCCGGCTGTGGCATGCTGAGCCGATTCCAAGCAGCAACTTCGGGCTTGTGAAGCGGCTTGTAAGTGCCTGCCCTCGACTCGAAGTCATCAACCGGTCGGTCTGCATAGAAGGTGCGCGAATGGCCTGCGCCCGTGCCAAGGTGCATTGGGGGAAGATGGATGCAGAAAAGCTGATGACCGAGGGACCGCAGGAGGGTAAGGAGCACCGCAAGCCCGAACTGCATTATGAAGGTGTCTTGAAAGGAGCCCGCCTTGCGGCGGAGCAATGCACCAAGGACATTATATTTCCATAAATATGGGCATGTTCGTCCTTTGTAATATTTGAACAAGAGCATTCTTATCATCTATTGCTTGTTGTTTGAAAGTTTTCCTCCTATGTGGCCGTTTTATATATTAATCCTGAGAGTCGGCCAGTCGTCGGCTTCCGCCCCCACGTAGTGAGTACGGGGGTGTTCGGGATAAACCTGAGCACTCTTTACCTCAATTTTGGGTCCCTAAAGGAGGTGCTCAGCATAGCGAACCAGGCAATCAGACTATAGGGCTTTATCGCTCTCACTTAGCCATAGGAGTTGGTACGAGGAAGGTAGGCGAAGCCCCTGGTGTTCGGAAGACCGCACTAGGGGCTCTATAAGCGCCTGATCGGAAAAGGCCGATCCGTCGCACGCTGCATTGGTAATAGCATTATGCGGAAGGAATTCTTAAAGATTTTAGAACCTCTCGAACAGCTGACCAGCTCTCGCTGCATCATGACAGTCAGTTTTCGGCTTTCTCTACTGAGGTACTCGTCCGGAAGAACCGGGGCACAATCGCAGTAGTTCTCCCAGTGCTACCTTAGCCGATGTAGTGGAACGTAACGTACCAAAACATAGGAGCCGGGCAAACCCAACTATTGACCCAAGACATGATTCGCAGTTGATGCATATAATGCTATAAGTTCGGGGTGCCGGACTACCGTGAAGGTGTCCAGACTTTTTTGCCGTAGTATGGGCGTGACGAAGCCCCGGGCACATTAAGGCATATCGCGATAAGCAGCCGCCTTTTAGCGAAAGAGTTTTAAATAATAAATAGCAGTAGGTGAGCATCACATAAATCCACATATTGTATTTGAGTAATATGTCAATGCATATGAGTACATATGGTGTGATAAAAGGAAATATGATTGCGGAACCTGCTGATACCGGGCGTGAGGAAGTTGTGTTCGGATCCGGGGTGTAGTCAGATGATTATAGTGGAATATCTAGAGATTCCCTGACGCGCTCGAACTGTTCCCACGCCATCCACCATAGCCTACGTAAAGGTGAACCTGTAAAGAAAACATAAGAAATGGTGTTGCGCCACCTGGCGGTTGAGACGCAGTATGTGGCTTGTATTATCCTTTTTCAGAATGTCTTTAATTAATCTCCGGGCGGGCCGGGCTATCCAGCCGCGTAGTTGTTCAGACTCCTTGGATGGTGTCCGGGAGCTTGGTCTTCGACTCGAGGTTCGACTGTAAGGTGCCGTCCATTGTTCTTGCTGTTAAAGCGGTGGTAGACTCTTCAGCCGTGCGGGGGAGTTTGGACCTGCCATTAACCGTGATGACACCGCGTGGGCCGGGCATCTTCAATTTACGGTGGGCGTAATGTGGCACCGCGTTGAACCGAGCAAATGCGGTTCGTTCGAGCAGTGCCTGATGGTCACTAAGAAAGGGGATGATGTCGAAGACTAAGTCTTTGGTGCGGTGATTGTCCGGAGATCCAAAGACCACTTCCAGTGTGATTGAGCCCGTGCAACATGCCTCTACACTTGGTATGATACCTTTAAAGGTGGTTTTTGTGGGCTTGATTCTGGAGGGGTAGATGCCCATTTTGCACACTGTATCCTGGTAAAGCAGGTTCAGGTTGCTGCCTCCGTCCATGAGGACTCGTGTGAAATGGAATCCGTCGATGATGGGGTCGAGGACCAATGCGGCCGAACCGCTATGACAGATACTGGTAGGGTGGTCCTTGCGATTGAAAGTGATCGGGCAAGAGGATCATGGGTTGAACTTTGGGTCGATTGTATAGACCTCCCTTAGTGCATGTTTCCACTTGGGAATGTGGCTTGCGCATATCATATTCACCATTTTCACCTGGGGTGGGAATTTCATCTGTCCTCCTGTATTCGGTGATCGGGGCTCTTCGTCGTCGTCATCACTTTGAGACCCCTTCCCTTTGTTTTCGGCATCTAATCTGCCGGGTTGTCTGAAGACCCAGTATTCTCTATTGGTGTGGTTGGCTGGTTTTCCAGGGGTGCCATGAATTTGGCATGGACTGTCGAGTATGCGGTCAAAACTAGACGAGCCTGAATTGTTTTTGTTGAATGGTTTCTTCCGCTGACCGGACATGGAGCCGCTGAATCCGGCATTGACTGACGTGTCTTCGACATTGTCACCGTGTTTGTGGCTCTTGTGTTTGTTGCGCCGTGATTTGTCGTTGCTATCCTTGGCTTTCGATGTGCCGGGATTGCTTGTTGTATTGTTGCTACGAGCCAACAAGCTATCCTCGCCTGCCCAAAAGCGGGTCATGAGTGTTGTGAGGGCTGCCATGGACTTTGGCTTTTCCTGACCGAGGTGTCGGGCAAGCCATTCGTCGCGGATGTTATGCTTAAAGGCCGCTAGGGCTTCGGCATCCGGACAGTCGACAATTTGGTTCTTTTTGGTTAGGAACCGGGTCCAAAATTTCCTGGCTGACACTCCGGGCTGCTGGGTTATGTGACGTAGATCATCAACATCTGGTGGTTGCACGTAAGTGCCCTGGAAGTTGTCAAGGAATGCGTCTGCCAGGTTCTCCCAACTCCCGATGGAGTTTGCCGGCAGGCTATTCAGCCAATGCCGAGCCGGTCCCTTTAGTTTTAGTGGGAGGTACTTGATGGCGTGTAGATGATCTCCGCGGGCCATGTGAATGTGGAGGAAAAAAATCTTCTATCCATACCGCAGGGTCTGTGGTACCATCGTATGATTCAACGTTCACGGGTTTAAACCCTTCCGGGAATTCATGATCCATTACTTCATCAGTGAAGCATAGGGGATGTGCGGCACCTCTGTGCCGGGCTTCATTGTATTCGGCCCGGCCGGATTTGTTAGTGTATCCGGCGTGATGATACTTGTCACACGTTGGGGCGCGGCCCCGTGATCCATAGATCGATATTGACTATCCTGCTTTGTTTTCCAATACATCTCACAGGTCCTTCGTGTAGCCCCTGGCCTTAGTGTTATTGTTTGATTGGCCACGGGGTGCGGTCTGGGCTTCAGGCTGGTACGCCGTTTTGTCGTGGCCACGGGGTGGCCGGTCAGCCGCATCATGCGCTGGTAGCGTGGGCTTTAAAGCCTCCTCCTCGAGTTGAGGTAGCAGCCTGCACTTTGGGTAGCTTTTGCTAGGGCACTCGAGTCCGTATTCCTCGGCAGCCAGGACCTCGGTCCATTTGTAAGTTAGCAGATCTAGATCAGCATGAAGCTGTTGCTGCCTTTTCTTCAGGCTTTTTGCAGTGGCTATAAGCCGGCGTTTGAAGCGCTCCTGCTCGATGGGATCCTCAGGCACGATGAATTCTTTGTTGCCAAGGCTCACTTCGTCTTCGTAGAGAGGCATGTAATTATCGTCCTCTGATTCTCCATCGGTTTCCTGTTCTTTAGGGCTATCTTGCCCATCCTCTTGCTCGGCCTGCTCGAAGCCTGGCTGGGCGGGATTGTCTTCGTCTTCGGCACCATCCGGATTGTTATCTCTTGTGCCGGCATCACTATTTTTGCTACGGCGGGGCTTGGAGCGGCGTCGATGACGCCGGTGTCTGCATTGCTTCCCCAAGGGGTTATCTTCCGTTGCCTCATCGCCATTGTTTCCTTTAAGGGTGTCCACCATATAGATATCATATGATGAGGTGGCTATCCAGCGCCCTATAGGCGGTGGTTCCTTTTCCTCTCCTGCATCGTCGTCCATACCGTCGATGTCTTTGAAGTCGAAGTCAAGCACGTCGGTTAAGTCATGGACAGTGGCTATAAAGTGGGTGGTGGGTGGGGGACGAATTTCTTCGTCGTCCACTCCCCACTCGAGCCGGACATAGTTCGGCCAAGAATCTCCTGACAAGGAAAGAGACCTTAATGAGTTCAACACATCACTCAAGGGCGAGTGCTGAAAAATATCTGCGGCGGTGAACTCCATGATGGCTGCCCAATCCGTTTCGATAGGCACGGACGCACGCGGTTCGGATCCTATAGTTGGAGAGGAGTCCAAGGGTCCAATGACACAACCCTCACAGGATGTGGGATCAGTGTTCGGCTCCGATGCCGATGAGTGTGCGGCCTCCATGGCGTTGTCCATCCACCCGCCCTCGGAAGGCATGATCTGCTGCGGATTGATTCCCGGCGCCACCGCAGGCGCGATATCCCGAATAGTGTCCGACGGCAGATCAAAGTCATGCCCGTCGTGACCGTTCGGTGCGCCTGGCATGGGCTCGAATCCGTCGAAGATCAAGTCTCTGCGGATGTCAGCGGTATAGTTTAAGCTTCCAAACCTGACTTGATGGCCAGGGGCGTAGCTATCGATCTTCTCCAGATGGCCAAGCGAGTTGGCCCGCAGTACGAAGCCGCCGAATACGAAGGTCTGTACGGGGAGGAAAAGCTCCTCCTGGACTGCATTGTTGAAGATGATCGAAGGGGCCACCAAGCCTTACAGCGACGACACAGTTGAACTCTCAATGAAAGCACCAATGTCGGTGTCAAAACCGACGGATCTCGGGTAGGGGGTCCCGAACTGTGCGTCTAAGGATAATGGTAACAAGAGGCAGGGGACACGATGTTTTACCCAGGTTCAGGACCTCTCAATGGAGGTAATACCCTACTTCCTGCTTGATTGATCTTGATGATAAGAGTATTACAAGAGTTGATCTACCACAAGATCGTAGAGGCTAAACCCTAGAAGCTAGCCTATGATTATGATTGTTGTTGTCCTTTGGACTAAACCCTCCGGTTTATATAGACACTGGAGGGGGCTAGGGTTACACAGAGTCGGTTACAGAGAAGGAAATCTACATATCTGAATATCCAAGCTTGCCTTCCATGCAAAGGAGAGTCCCACCCGGACACGGGCGCGAAGTCTTCAATCTTGTATCGTCATAGTCCAACAGTTCAGCCAAAGTGTAGTCCGGCTGTCCGAGGACCCCTTAATCTAGGACTCCCTCAGAGGGCAGCAGGAGCACACCTAGTAACTTGCCCAAGGCAGCCACCAGGACAAGGAAGAAATGAACCTCAGACTCTGAGGATGAGAACTATGTGGCTGTTGAGGATGAGGCCACTTCAAATAAAGAAGTGCTGAAGAAGGAGTATGGTGCTGCTGCAATAAAGCTAGGATTGAACAAGAAAGTACTTGCTAGGAGAATCCCAATGTCAAAGCCAAGGAAGGTCGCAACAGGAGAGACAATGAAATTCACTATAGAATCTGAAGATTGTGAAGCAGCAGGAGATGACAAGAAGAAGAAGAGGGCAAGAACCACATTTGCAAAAGTTCTTGGCAAGCCCTCAATGATGAGAGATTCTGAAGAAGAAGAATAGGATGCTGCTCCAGCACCTAAAGCACAAAAGCTTATAAGAGATGCTATCAAGTCAGGGGCTACAACATCAAAGCCCAAGACTGCTCCCAAAGCTCCAGCTCAGAAGCCCAGTAAGCCCAAGAGGAACACCAGAAATATTCTTGCAGAAGACAAGAACAAGGCCCCAGTGCCTCAAACTGAAGAAGAGGATGATGATTCTCTTATTTTGAGAAAATTGAAGCCCAAGATTCCAGACCACAATGATGCTCATCCAGTGGCTGAGGACATGCACATCAGAAAAGATGCTAGACTGAGATTGTGGAGACAGTATGATCCCTATGTTGTGAGAAGGAAGACTGCAGTTGATTATAGATTTCATACAAAAGAACAACAAGACTTCTATGAGACAATTTTGCTTGACAAGAAGCCAATTGTATGTGACATGAGATGGGTTAATGGGAGTAGATCAAGGAGAAAGAAGATCACTTCCCAGGAGTATATGACAGCTTGAAAGCATGTGCAGTTGACAAATATGTTGGGCAGAAGCTCACAAAATGGAATGATGAGCTGATAATGCAGTTTTACTCCACTGCTCACTTTTATCCAGATGGGAAGATCATATGGATGTCTGAAGGTACTAGGTACCAATCCACTATTGAAGAATGGGCTGAATTGATCAATGCCCTAAAGGAACATGACGATGACTTGGATGTGTATGCAAAGAAGAAGAAAGACCACAACTCCATGTCAAACATGTACAAAGAGATCCCTGATAAAGCTTTGGAGACTCACAAGCTTGGATCAGTACATTACTTATTGTCTGGTCTGCCTACCATCAACACTATCCTCAGGCACACTCTGGTACCCAAGTCAGGAGATCACAAGATGATCAGAGGACATTCCATCAACTTATTGCAAATCTTTGATGTCCCTCAAAAGTTCAAGGTGATGAGTTTGATTGTAGAGAGAATCAAGAGGACAGCTGCTGACCAAAAGAGAAGTTGTGGGTATGCTCCACATATTCAGGAGCTCATCAATGCAAAGATGGGCACAGGCACATACTTGTTGGACAAGGAGCATCTACCCTTATATCTTGAATTTGGAGACAACACTGTTCTGATGAATGAGGAGGAACCATCATCAGCTCAAGCACAAGAGAAAAGAGCCAAAGCAAAGGCTCAGAAAGCTGCCAAGATGCCAAGTGCAAAAGAGCCATCTCAAATTTTCCTGAAGAGCAAACAAGATCAACCTGGATATCCGATCCAATCCACCTTGAGGATTGAGAAGGGCTTGGCCACCCTGACTCAAATTAGGAGAGTTTTGAGAGGATCATTGAACAGAAAATCTATGATCTTGATGTTAAGGTTACTGAGATACAAACAGCAGTTGAGCAGCTCCAGGAGGAAGCAGAAGAGAGGAAAGGGAAGGCAACTACTGATGCTTTTCGGCGAGTGCCTAGAGGATAGAGGTCTGCTGCAGTGCCTGTACCTGATACAAGAGCAACAACATCAGCACCAGCAGCCACAGCTTCAGTGCCACCTCCAGTAGCCACTCCACCAGCTCCAACTACATCAACTGATGCCTTCATCCTTGGAGTTCTCTCTACACCACCTCCCGAAGACCAAGCCTGAGAGACGCACAGTACAATGCATATTTGAACTTTTTGGTAACTTGTTACCAAAGGGGGAGAAATATGTATAGATCATAGGCTTCAAGAGAGGAGTGTTTTGCCTTTTATCTCTCTTGCTTTTGGTTGAACTTTATTGTGTGTTTGCTTGCCACATTATGTCCTATGTGAGATGCTTGTGTGATCATGTGATTGATCATATGCTACTTTAATGTGTGCTTGAATGATATTATCCTTTATATCTCTTATATGATCATTCACTTTGCTTGGTGATGAGTGCATGCTTTCAATTTATATCATTTTGAGCGCTCCACCAAGATGTATGTGACATGGAAGAGTAACCCATGATCCTGACACATTGTGCATTTGCAATCCAAAGCAAATTTTAAATAATGCACAAATTTAGGGGGAGCTCTTGCTTATCACATACTTCTTAAAGCGACGATATATTTCAATCTCATTATCATATGTTGAAGCTTTGATCTATATGTTGTCATCAATTACCAAAAAGGGGGAGATTGAAAGTGCAACTATCCCTGGGTGGTTTTGGTAATGATCAACAACATATAGCTCATTGAACTAATGCTATTTCGAGATAAATCTTTCAGGAAAGTTCAATGATTGGCATGGCATGGATTAGGATTGTGGACCCCTCAAAATGCAAAGGACAAAAGATTGGCTCAAGCTCTAAAGCTCAATACTCTACATTTTCATTTTAGTGATCCAAGATCACATTGAGTCCATAGGAAAAGCCAATACTATTAAAAGGGGATGAGGTGTTGCTTAATGGCTTGCTTGCTCCAAAGTGCTTAGTTATATGCTCCAAAGCTCTCAACCACTTTCTCATATCCACATGTGTCCCAAACCAAAATTCAAACTCGGCCCCACCGATTTGATCTATCCAACGCCACCGAGTTCACTTGACATAGCCACTGGCAGAAACTGTCGGGTGGTAGGTGCAACATATGCCAACGGGTGGCTTATCATTGTGGGAGCCAATAAGACGTCGCGGTGCACTCGAAGCGGGATGGCGAAGACATGCTTGCCGAATCTTACCCGGCTTGAGCTCTCCGTGGAGATAACACCCCTCTGCTGCTCTCTGGGTCTCCATGGTTACTAGATGAACAAGTGGCTACAAGGGGCTCCTTGAGCTGTTTGATGGGAGGAAGAAGAAAGGCTAGGCTAGCTCTCCTCTTCCCTCTATGTGGTGTCTAAAACTCTCACAGATCAACCCTTTCCATGGGTGCCTTGGGGGGGTTATATAGGCCTACCCCCCAGGGGTACAATGGTAATCCGGCTGGGCGAGGGCCCTAGCCGTCTGTGTCTTCGTCCGCCGGCTTCTCGGCCGGCCGCTGGGGCCCGCCGACCGGTGGGTCCCGCCGGCTGCCGGCATCCTGGTCGACAAGCTGGTCCCACCGACGAGGGCCTTGTCGGGGGCTGGTTACTTTAGCCTCATCCTGATGACGAGGGCTTTGTCTAGGTAAGCATGGCTACAGAGCCGCCGCCTTGGCGGCGATCAGTGTAGCCTCACCTCGTCTTGTCTCCTTAATGAGGCGCCTCCTTCGAGGGAGGGAGTAAGACGGCTATGGGAAGCCGACCATATCTCAAGCCGACTGGGGGAGGCCGAGCCGCCTTCGGGCATCTCTTTGGTCGGAGGGGCCCGCCGCCTGTGGGTCATACTGACAACCCGTCGTGTCTGACGTCATGGTCAGCATGGCAACAGTGCCGCCCCGGACGGGAGATGGCCGCCCCGTAGGGCGCACTGTGGCCATGCACACTCCGGGATATGGGGGTGGCAGGCTTCACTGTAGCCACGCCCCGTTTCATCACCGCTATGTGGGTGCAGATTCTGAGTGTGTGGCCTTGGCCGCCTTCTTGGGAGCCGGCTTCCGAGTCGGCCTTCTCGCGGGTCGGCTTGGTCGGCCCTCTAAGTCAATTGGCTCTTTGGGAGTCGGCCCTCTGTAACCTTATGCCCTGTAGGTTTTAGGGCCGGGCAGCTCCCGATAGCCGGCACGAGAGTCAACCGGCAGGGAAGGCCCCCATATGGATGTTGGAGGGCCTGATTGGCTCATAATTTTTTCAAAGGTCCCAGGGGGAGCCGGCTAGGCTACCGTGGTCATTTACTCCGACAGTAGTCCCTGAAGCTGTTTGAGCTTCGAGGCTGAAAGGAGGATGAGAAGCTCGACCAGCTTCCTATCCTAAGGGGCCGGCAGCTAGGAGCCGGCCTTGAGCGGGTGCGCCGTCTTCGGGAAGTTCTGCTGCCCGAAGGTGAGAACTCGAGCCGAATCGTGCGTTGACCGCGCGCCACCCCGCGCGCCACATGGCCAAAAGGGCCTGCCAGCCCACGCGTGCGACGGGACGTCACCGCAGGCTGGGACCAGCCATACCTAGGCCTCGGCCCATGTGCGGATCCTCTATGGCCCGAACAGACCGCTCGCCTTCCCGCGGCGGTTTCAGCACGCCTTTAGGGTGCAATAATCACGGGACGTGGGGGAGTGGGCGCAGTTAATCCCACGTTCCCCCATGCCTCGCCTCCTCGGCTCCCCGCCGCGGGCCTATAAGTAGGGCGGGAGGAGGGCGGCGAGCCTTCACTGCTTCGCTCGCTCCACCCTTCCTTCTCCTTTCTTCCGCCGTCGCAGCGCCTTCACCGCTGCGCCGTTTCGCCATCGACCTTCTTGGTTTACCGCGGCTCCGCCGCAGCGTGGTTATGCTCTCCGCCGCCGTGCCTCTCTCGCTTCCTCTCGCTCCCATGGCGCTATCTTGCTCGTGGGATGGTTCCAATGTCCATGAGGACCACATCGATTAACCGCCAAACGCCTTGGCGGTTGCGGCGAGGGCTACATGAAGACCCGCTTCACGCCCGGGCCGGGGGTTTCGCCCGGCACGGAGGAAAGCGGCGGGTCATCTTCCTTCGCTGCACTGCTCTTGTGACCTCGGCCTGTCGGCGAGCAGGTTCTTCCGCTCCTTCCTCGAAGTTCTACCGCCTCGGCCGCATCATCTCACCCCCAACACGGTGATGCTGCTATCGGCCTAAATCACCCCTGTCGCGAGGTTTTCTTGGCGTCCTCCACCCTTGAGCTCTTTGAGGAGTTCTTCCAGTGCAAGCTCGGCACCGTCTCCGCGGGTGTGCCCACTCCCTGTGGCGCCTTCATCGCCATGCAAAGGTCAGCCGACAACAACCCTTTTCCGTCTATCCCGCTGATCCAGTCGGTGAACCTCTGGCAGCAACCGTACTTCTACATGAAGAACTTCGCCCCGCAAGGCGAGTTCGTCAATCTGCTACCCTTCGTGGCGGCCCGCCCGGCTGGGAGGCAACCGTCTTGTCCTACCGAGCCAGGTCGCTCTCTCTGGCTGGGAGCGCTGCAACGCCACCGGCTCGGGTGATGGACCAATCGAGGAGGGCTTGGTCGGGCCGACCTAGTCGCCGCCGCCGTGGGCGCCGGTGCTCCCGGCTCCAAGGCCGCCGCACATGATCTGCGGATGGCGGCCGCTTGATTATGCGGTTGAGCACCAAAGAGACCTCGTGGCCGGTGTCTTACATAGTGAACTACATCTCAACTGCAAGCTCACGAGGAGTGGCGGTATGGCAAGCGCCGTATTCTTTTCTTCTTCTTTTGTTGCGGGTTCGTGGTGGCGACTTTTGACTAGTCGGCTTGTTCTCAGCAAGCCCCCTTCTTCGACCGCGGCGGGGCGTAGGGCGGAGCGCCGAATCATGGCCAGCCCGTCGATGGACAACCCGGCGACCCAGATCTGGGGCGACCGCCATGGAGCGATGCCATAGTCGGAGCGGCAGAAAGAGGCGGCCCGAGCTTCGCCGCCCGGCGGAGACGGCCGCCGACGATGATGAAGCCGAGGACATCCCGCCGCCAGCCACAGCGGCGATCGCTAAGCAGGGATCTTCTGCGCGCCGCCAGCCGCCTGGTTGCGCAAAAATGTCGGACCGGGCCAGGCCTCTTCGGCAGCCGGCCGAAGAAACCCAAGGGTTCCACGGCGGCGACCAAGCAGGACGAGGCGGCCGCGAAAGTGGCCCGCTTCCGCAAGGTGGTGAAGCAGCCACAGGCGGTCTCGACGTAAGTGTTGAATGTTTCGTGCTTTTTCATTGCCTTCTTGGGTTGAGGCTCTTCTGAGCCTTCTTCTTGATTTGCCAACCAGAGCGCCGCTTTCCCTCGAACGAGTTTCTGCCGCCTCCATAGTCAGACCGACGGGAGGGTCTCGAGCTCTGGCCGTGGATCCCGCACCGACCTCATGGAGGCAACGAGCAAAACACAGGGAGGTGCGGAGGAGCGGAAGCGGAGGAGCGGAGGCCGCCCGGGAGGCGGCGAGAAGTCGGCCGGGCGCAAGCCGACGCGGGCGGCCAAGGCTCAAAGCGGAGGCGGCGCCGAGAGGGAGGCGGAGGCTCTGCGCAATCAGCCTCCGCAGCTCGTCATTCCCCTCCGCGCCATGGCTCCCAATATCCCCGTGCCCCCATCGGAGGAAGCCGACCGCGACCGGCCGGTGATGGAGAGGAGGGAAGACGACGTGATCATCCTGGAGGAGGCGCCACAGTCGGCGCCGACTGGAACGGGCCTAGGCGGCCGATCTGTTGCGGCGCCTGAGCGGCCGGCTAGGGACGAGTCGGCGGCGGGGGCGGATCTTGTGATGCAGTCACCACCTCGCCGGCACGCGGGAGAAGCGCCCTCGGCGCCGGAGCCGCAGAGGGCCGCGGGCGCCAGCTCGACGATGCAGGATCTGGAGGCGGCCAGCGCCTGCACGTCCGAGTGGACGCCCAGCGGTGGAACGAACGAGCTGAACGTGGCGGCGCAGGAGGTCCGTCGCCGGCTTCAGACCCAGGCCGCCACGCTGCAACGGTACACTCAGGAGTTTCTCACGACGTGCGCGGTCATCGGGTGAGTCTTGTAGCCTTGGTCGATTTCTTTCTTGATTTCTTCCGTGGGGGCGCGTAAGCGCACCCACTGGGTGTAGTCCCCGAGTTCCAAGTCAGCTGCTGAGCAAGTGGCTTGGAACTTCTAGTAGGCCTTGGCGGCTATCTTATTCTTATCGGCACTCCGTCTGATTTTCAGGAGTATCATAACCTCCGCGCAGCTGCCTTTCAACTCCTGTGCCCAGAACTGAGCCGTAAGCCGCCGACCCACTAATAGTCGGAGTGAGTGCCTTGTTTATTTTATCTACGGGGGGCTACAGCACCCACCTGGGTGTAGTCCCGAGATCTGGCCGATCGCTGAAAGTCGGGTCGGATCTTCCCCGATGACTTCTTCCTTATTGCTTTTTCCTTTTTCTCCACGCTTGCAGGCCAACGCCGACTTGAGGGAGCAGCTAGGCGGGGCCAAGACCGCCCTTCGTGCCAAGGAGGCTGAGTGCAGTGCCTTGGCCCAGGAACGTGACCGCCTGGCCAAGAGACTAGCCGACCAGGAGGAGAGCCATAAGGAAGCCCTGAAGAAGGTGCAGGACAGTGAGGCCGCCCTCAAAGCCGAGTTCGAGACCGAGGCGGCGGGCTGGGCCGAGGGGAAGCAAGCGCTGAGCGAGGGCTATGGCCGGGTTGAGGATCTGTTTGACGGTAAGCCGCCTTCCTTCTCGCCCCTTTGCTGGCTTCTTGTTTATCTTATGATTCTGTGCTGCTTCTTTGTTCTTCGCGCAGATTACTTCCCCGGTTACTCTGTCGCCGCCAGCCAAGCCATCGTGGCCCACCGTGAGGCACGCCGGCAAGCGGGGGTCGAGATCGCGCTAGATGCCAGCCGGACGCTTGGGGAGCAGCTTCTGGTGATCCAGTGCCCGATCGCAACTGCTCATCAGATGCTTAGCGGCTTGCAAGCGGGCGCAAGTGCTCACCGCCCGCCCGGGCGAGGTTATTCTCGACTTCAGCCGGAGTGCCGACTGGCTGGAGGTTGCGGTTGGCCGCTTCGAGGCCTGGAAGGCTTCCGCTGCCCGGTCCGGCGCCAGACGGGCGCTGGAGTTCGTTCGAGCCTGGTATCCTGGGCTAAGCTTAGGCCAGCTGAGCACCTGGCGGCAGGAGGCCGACGAGGAGCTGGTGGCGGTGCGGGTGGCTATCATCCAGCGCGCCTCGGCGATCACCGAATATACCGACACCAGCATTTTTGCTCCTGAGGTAAATGACAACGGCGTCGCCCAGCCGAAGGAGTGGTTCGCGCTGAACCTGGCGGAAGGTGAGGACTCGGTGGAGGAGATCGCTTCCAGCGACGAAGGCGAACACGAAGAAGGGGAGGGCAGCGAAGACGTCGTGCCCGACGGTGAAGCGACCAGCCAGCTTCAGCCTGATCGTGCCTCCAGCAATGAGGCGTGCACGAGCGCGCCGTTTGCCAGAGGTGATGATCAGGACGAGACCTGCCAGCCGGCCACTCCTCCGGCCAGCACTGCCGCCTCCGTCGGCCTGCCCGACTCGACCATCGCTCCCTTGGCCTGATCTGCCGTTCTTACTTTCCTGCTGTTACTCTTTGAACAACTTTTTATTAAATTCGCGAAGTTCCACCCACTGGGGGTGTATTCAAACTATGTTGAATGCCGGCCATTCGAAGCTTTTGTGTAAATATAATCATGCATGTGCTTGGCTTCCATTCATATTTGCTTTTTATACTTTGGCTGTTTCCTTTGCCGCCTTTCCTTGGCCACCGCATTCTCAGCCGAACAGCTGCTCTACAGTCTGTGGCTGGGGAGGAACTTGGCCATTTTTCGGAAGACAAGTACTTGAGCTTTCTTAGATTGTGGCAAGGTGAATGGGAAGCCGGCCGGCCGGCTACTCTGGTAGCCGGTCGGCGATGGGAGGAAACCGGCTTTTGTTATACGAGTTTGTTAGTCCTTAGCCGTTTTTTGTGTGGGCATCCTTTCCTGCCTTTGACTCTTGCCAGCCGGACAGTCGGTTCTTCGAGCTGCAACTTTCGACAAGAGAGGACTTGGGTGCTGGCACACTACTTGTCTGACTGCAGGTGGAACTTGAATATAACTTAAATGCGGCAAGTCCCCGGGCCGACTGGTCGAACCCGGTGCCGGACGAGAATAAAGAATGTAGTGACATAATCATAAGCATGATACTCCTCATTCATAGATAAAAGATGGCAGTCCCCGAGTGCTCCTCGGGGGGCCTATTGTCTCATACTTAGTACAAAAGGTAGCGTGATACATACTACATTTTAACTGTAAAATCTTCGGAGGAGGTTGGCGTTCCATGGCCGCTCCGACTCCTTGCCGGAATCATCTCTCTTTCGTGCCTTCGGCTTCTGTGCATCGATCAGGTAGTAGGAGTCGTTTCCCAATGCTCCGCTGATAACGAAGGGGCCTTCCCAAGGGGCTGAGAGCTTGTGCTGGCCGGTTGTTTGCTGAATCAGCCGGAGCACAAGGTCACCCTCTTGGAAGGATTTTGGCTTGACCTTCCTTCTGTGGTAGCGGCGCAAACCCTGCTGGTAGATGGCGGACCGGCTGAGGGCTAACAGCCGGCTTTCTTCCAGCAGGTCGACGCCGTCTTCTCGTGCTTCCTTGGCCTCTGCTGCCGTGTACATGGTCACCCGAGGCGAGTCGAACTCGATGTCAGTTGGGATGACAGCCTCGGCACCATATACAAGGAAGAAAGGGGTGAAGCCGGTTGACTTGTTCGGGGTAGTGCGCAGACTCCAGAGGACGGTCGGCAGCTCGTCGAGCCAACAGCCAGCCGAACGCTCCAGTGGCACGACCAATCGGGGCTTGATGCCGGAAAGGATGAGGCCGTTGGCTCGCTCGACTTGGTCGTTTGACTGCGGGTGGGCAACGGACGCTAGGTCCAGTCGGATGCCATGCGTCGTGCAGAAACGTGCCAATGCTCCCTTGGCAAAATTCGTGCCATTGTCAGTGATGATGCTGTGTGGCACGCCGTACCGAGTTGTAATATCTGCGACGAATGTCACGGCAATCGGCCCATTCAGCTTCTTAATCGGCTTTGCTTCAATCCACTTGGTAAATTTATCCACGGCGACGAGCAGATGTGTCATGCCGCCGCGCGCCGTCTTGAACGGGCCCACCATGTCCAGTCCCCAGACGACAAAAGGCCGTGTGAGGGAATGGTCTTGAGGACGGCGGCAGGTGTTGCTTGGAGCTGAAGACTTGGCACCCTTTGCAAAGTTTGACCAACTCCTTGGCGTCGTCCAAAGCAGTCGGCCAAAAGAATCCATGGCGGAAGGCTTTGGCAACAAGTGATCTTGAGGCTGCGTGGTGGCCGCATTCGCCTTGGTGAATGTCCTTGAGGATTGTTATGCCCTTCTCTGGCTCGATGCAGCGCTGGAAGACTCCAATGACACTGCGTCTGACGAGCTCTCTGTTAACAATTGTGTATGCTCCGGCTCGGCGTTGGACTTGTCTTGCCGCAATCTCGTCAGCCGGCAGTTCTCTGTTTACCAGGAAGTTGAGGATGGGCTGAGCCCATGATGGAGCTGTGACTTCTTCTATAGCCAACACGGCTACTGCAACCAGGGCGGGTGGGCTGGGTGGTGAAGAGCTGGAGTCGGCCACCGCCTTTGGTGTTGATGCCATCCCCGGGCCGACTACCGTAGTCCCCGGGCCGTGTTCTGAAGTCCCCGGGCCGGGTGCGACTATGGCAGTCCACGAGCCGCCTATCGAAGTCCCCGGGCCGCCTGCTTGGTTCCCCAAGCCGGATCCGGCTGCGTCGGGGTTAAGCACATGAAGATGGAATCAGATTCTGGAGATGGCTTGATAGACGGCTTGAGGAGGCGTTGGAGAGAGACGCCGGTTGGTATAGCTTGTCGAGTGGAGCCTATTCGTGCCAGGGCATTTGCTTGCTCGTTGTCGGCCCGTGGCATGTGGAGGAACTTGCATCCTTCAAAATACCTGTTGATTTGCTGAACGAGGAAGCGGTAGCTTGCCATGTTTGCATCCTTGGTGTCCCAGTCGCCAGATGATTGCTGGACTACCTAATCCGAGTCGCCATAGCACAGGATCCGGCGGATGCCGAGCTCTTTGGCTAGCCGGAGCCCATGTATGAGCGCCTCGTACTCGGCCACATTGTTGGAGGCGGCAAAATGAATTTGCAATGTGTATCTGAGTTTGTCGCCTTTGGGAGAGGTGAGGATGATGCCGGCTCCCAAGCCGGTGCGCATCTTGGACCCATCGAAGTGCATCCGCCAATGAGTGGAGTCGGAGCCGTGGCAGTCTTGAGTCTCGCCCGATCGACGAGGAATTCGGCCAATGCTTGGGACTTGATGGCGGTGCGAGGCTGGTAGAAGATCGTGTAAGGGGCCAGCTCAATGGCCCATTTTGCTACCCGGCCGGATGCGTCCCGGCTACCTATGATCTCGGTGAGCGGGGCGGTGCATATGACCGTGATGGGGTGCTCTTGAAAGTAGGGCTTGAGCTTCTTGGCGGCGAAGTACACACCATAGCACATCTTCTGGTAGTGCGGGTAGTTCTGCTTCGAGGTGGACAGTACTTCACTTAAGTAATACACCGGTCTCTGGACTGGCTGAGCTCGGCCTTCTTCTGGGCGCTGGACCACGATGACGGTGCTGACCACCCGGCTGGTGGCGGCAATGTAAAGGAGCATGGGCTCTTTCTCAGTCGGCGCCGCCAAGACAGGCGGCATGGCCAGCATCTTCTTTAGCTCGTGGAAAGCTTGGTCGGCTTGGTCGTTCCACTCGAAGTGAGTGGTTTTCTTCATGAGTCGGTAGAGGGGGAGAGCCTTTTCTCCAAGCCGGCTGATAAAGCGGTTCAGGGAGGCCAGGCACCCGGTAAACTTCTGGACGTCTCGCAGCTTGGTGGGAATCTCCATTCTCTCAATGGCTTTGATCTTTACTGGGTTGCATTCAATGCCGCGTTCGGAGACCAGGAAGCCTAGAAGCTGGCGGGCTGGTACTCCGAACATGCATTTCTCAGGGTTGAGCTTGATCTGAAACCGGCGCAGGTTCTCAAACGTTTCCTTGAGGTCTTCTAGCAAGGTGCCGCGCTTCTCCGTCTTCACCACGATATCGTCTACATAGACGTGGGCATTTCTGCCAAGTTGCTTGAGGAGGCATTTCTGCATGCAACGCTGAAAAGTGGCACCGGCATTTCTCAAACCGAATGTCATAGTCAGGTAGCAGAAATCTCCGAATGGCGTGATGAAGGTGGTCTTCAGGCGGTCAACTGGGTCCAACTTTATCTGCTGGTAGCCCGAGTAGGCATCCAAGAAACTTAGCAGCTCGCATCCGGCTCTGGAGTCTACCACTTGATCAATCCTTGGCAGGGCGAAAGGATCTTTGGGGCAGGCTTCGTTGAGGCTTGTGTAGTCTATACACATGCGCCACTTGTTATTCTTCTTCAGCACGAGGACCGGGTTGGCAAGCCATTCCAGAAAGAACACCTCCATTATGAAGTCGGCCGCCAGGAGCCGGGCTATCTCTTCTCCTACAATCCTTCTCTTCTCTTCTGACAGCCGGCGGAGGGGCTGCTTGACTGGTTTTGCATCTGCTCGGACATGTAGCTTGTGCTCGGCGAATTCCTTCGGAACACCCGGCATGTCCTTGGGGGACCATGCAAAGATGTCCCGATTCTCACGGAGGAAATCAACAAGCTCACCTTCCTATTTGCTGTCCAGGTTTGCCCCAATGACGGCAAACCTTTCTGGGTGCTCTGGGTCCAGAGGTATCTTCTTCGTTTCCTTGGCCGGCTGGAAAGAACCTTGGGCATCGCATTCCTTGGGGTTGGGGGACAGGGATGGGTGCTTGCCAGCCATGGCCACGACTCGGTCCAACATCTTCTTTTCTTTAGCGATCACAAGGGACTCGGCCAGCCGGCTGCTGGCTGCAGCGCACTAAGAGGATTTCTTGTAATCGCCGGCTATGGTGATGATGCCCTTGGTACTTGGCATCTTCATCTTGAGGTAGGCGTAGTGGGGTACAGCCATGAACTTGGCCAGAGCAGGTCGGCCAAGCAGTGCATGATAGGGGCTCTCAAGGTCCACCACTTCAAACCAGATCGCTTCTCGACGGAAATGATCCTTGTCTCCAAAGAGAACATCTATCTTGATCTTGCCGATTGGTGAGCAGGACGGGCCGGGTACAATGCCATGGAACACGGTCCGGCTTGGCATGAGCTGCTTCATTTTGATGTTTATATTCTCCATGGTGTCACGGTACAGGATGTTGATGCTGCTCCCGCCATCTATCAGCACGCGGGAGAATCAGGCAGCACGCCTGTCGGTCGCGAGGGTGGCATCCAAAACCAATGCATAAGAGCCGGGGGACGGCATCACCTGGTGGTGGTCGGCCGGCTCGAGTAATAGGCCTTTCTGACCAGTGCATGTACTCGGGGGTGTTGGAGGCGACCGCATTGACCTCTTGGTGTTGTCGGCGCCTGCTGCGCCGGTCTTCGCGCTGGCTTGTAAAGATGACATAGGCGGCATGCTCTTCAGGGAATTCCTCTTGAACGGTTCCGACCGCTGGTCGAGCGGCCGGCTGTTGAGGAGCTGGAGGCGGCTGACCAGCAGGCGGAGGCGGCGCTAGCCCTTCGCCCTTGGAGATTCGCGTGAGCAAGTGGCACTTCCGGGACGTGTGGTTGGATGGCTTCGCGCCGCTGTGGAACTTGCATGGGGCGTCAAGGGCCTACTCGTAGGAGAACGCCGGCTGCCAAACCGGCCTGCCGCCTTTCTGCTTCTTGGGCGCGGGCCGCCCCTCGGGCTGTTCGTCTTCGACTGTGGCCACCTCCCGACTGGCTGAAGGCGGCATGGGGCCTTTGCGCTTTTTGTTGTTCTGATACGGGCGTCGGTTGGAGTCGCCAGCCGGTGTCTTGGGAGCGAGGTTGAGTACCTTCCCGGAGGCATCCACCCGGAGCTCGGTTTTCATCGAGGAGTCGGTGGTGGCGTACTTGTCCTCTATGACTAGTAGCTCGTTGAGGGTAGTCGGCTCGTCGTAGAGAAGCTTGTGCTTGAGGAGGGTGCCTTCTCGGCAATCGGCGGTGAAGTACTCTATGGCTTGAACCTCGTGCACCCCCTCGCAGGAGTTGCGAAGCTCGGCCCAGCGCGTGAGGTAGTCGCGAGTCGACTTGGTGGGTCCTTGTACACACAAGGAGAGCTGACTGGGCTTGGGAGCCCGCTTGTAGGTGCTGGTGAAGTTGCGGATGAAGGCCTCTGTGAAGTCTAGCCAGCTGTTGATGCTATACGGCTTAAGGCTATTGAGCCAGGTTCGTGCCGTGCCCTGAAGCATGAGGGGCACATATTTCATGGCAACGCGCCTGTTGCCATTCGCTATGCTGACTGCAGTGGAGTAGTCGATCAGCCAATCCTCCGGCTTCACAGAGCCGTTATACTTTTTTTTGACTGTACACAGTAGGGCAAAACCCCACTGCAATTTTTATATTATCAAAACAAGCAGAGTACAAACAAACAAGGCTTGAGAAAAGCCCACAAAAAAAGAAAAACTAACCTAAAAAAGATGAAAGATCTCAAAGAAACTAAAAAAACTAAAACTACAAGAGCTACAGGACAAGGGTGTCCAACTAGTAACAGAAAGAAACTGAAAACTTCTCCTTAATTCTGAATTTGAGCAGGTGTAGTTCTGTGAGGAAAATGAACTTCCATCTATCAATGCTTGTTGGAATGTGATTGAAAATCTTATCATTCCTGACTATCCAAATGGCCCAAGATGCAATGATAATGATCTCCATGGAAAAAGGTTGATGTATGTTGCTCCTTAAGTCTGGAATGGCTTCCATGATGGTGAGGTTCCTTTGTCTGTTAGGGCAGAGAATATCCCAACAAGCAGAAGCAAAAGGGCAGGTCCAGAAGAGGTGCTGGAGAGTTTCTTCCTACTGGCAATTGAGTGTAGCACAATTATAGTTGTCAAGATGAAAAGATTTCCTTCTTAGTAGATTCCTGGTATTGAGCCTATCATGAAGAAGCCTCCAAAAGAAAACCTTGTGCTTTGGCTGGGCAGAACATTTCCAAATCCAATTGAACTGAGCTGGTACAATTTTAACACCTATCAAAATTTAGTAAGCTTTAGCCACTAAAAAAAGTTATTTCCCCACATATAACTCCATGTATCCAAGTGCTCATTGGATGCAGATCTTTTGAGGGTGTCACAAATTTCTTCCATGAGTTCAAATTCCAGAAAAGCCTCCTGGGTCAAAGGTAGGTGAAACAAATCTTCCAAGTATTCAAACATAAGCACAGATTGCATGAGAGATTCGATCTCGACAAAGGAGTAAAGATGAGGGAATAATTGGTTCGGATAAGAAGTGTGCCGAGATCGACCAAACAGAGCAGATTTACCATCTCCTATTGTGCATCTAGCCATGGATTTGTAACAATCAATGAGCCTGAGGTTACATTTCCACCAGAAAGACCCTTCCCAATTATCACCTGGTAGTATGCCATTGTCATAATAAGCCTCCCAAATGAGATTGACCCAAGGAATGTTTTCTCTATTGTAGAACTTGTGGAGGTTCTTGAGCAGCAGGGCTTGATTTTGAACAAAGATGTTCATAACTCCAAGGCCTCCCTGATTTTTTGGCCTACAAACAATGGACCAAGCTACCAAAGCTGGTCTGTGATCCTCCAAATCTGGTCCCCTCCAAAGACAGTGCCTCAAATATTTGTTAACCTGGCTTTTGATAGTTATAGGAACATCAAGACAGCCCATGAAGTAAATAATAAGAGAACTTAGCACTGACTTGACCAGCAGTAGCCTTCCAGCAAGAGTCATAAAATAAGATAAGCCCACTAGTTTTTTTGCAATTCTTCTCACTAAAGGCAAACACTGCTCCACTGTTGGTTTTTGAAGCCCTAAAGGCATGCCCAGATAATTGAAGGGGAAAGATCCTTTCAAACAGTTCAAAGTACCAGTCAAAATTTCCATTTTTTCATCACTCACATTGATTGGTATCATATTTGATTTGCTGTAGTTCACCTTTAACCCAAAGAGCATCTGCAAATGTGTGAAGAAGGGCTTTAAGACAATGGAGTTGTGGGGCATCAGCTTGCATGAGAATCAGGGTATCATCTGCATACTGAACTATGGGAAAGTCTGGACATGACTGAACTTGCAATGGTGAAATGAGAAGGCCCAAGTTCATTGCCCTGTTCATGATTGATTGAAGGAGGTCTGCAGCCAACACAAAAAGGAGGGGAGAGAGTGGATTCCCTTGTCTCACTCCTCCGAGGCAATAATTTTTTTCCCAGGAATGCCATTAAGAAGCACTTGTGATGAATCAGAAGTAAATAGCATTTGAATCCATCCAATCCATCTTTCTCCAAAACCCTTTGCTCTGAGGATATCAATGATTGTAGAATGCTCAATGAGCTCGAAAGCTTTTTCAAAATCTAGCTTAAGCACAACAATTTCCTCCTTAGATTTGTGGCATTGATGTAGGTACTCATAAGCCCAACCAAGACAGTCATGAATAGCTCTTTCCTTAAGGAAACCATACTGATTTATATGCACCATTTTGAGGATCACTTTCTGTAACCTGTTTCCAAGCAATTTGGTAATGAGCTTGAGGCAGCAATTGAGCAAAGATATAGGTCTGAAATCATTAGCAGTACTGGGAGAAGGCCCCTTGGGAACTAGAGTAATGAAAGAAGAGTTGATGCTCTCAAGAGAAATTTGCCCAGCATAGAACTCATGTATCAGTCTAGTGACATCAGGTTTTATAATATCCCAGCAGCTCTTAAAAAACTCATTGTTAAATCCATCTGGACCAGGAGACTTGTCAGGAGGCAAGTGTTTAACAACATCATTGATTTCTTCCTCAGTGAAAGGAATTTCCAGCTGTTCAAAGTCTGAAGGACTAGCTTGATGTTGCAGGAGAGTAGGCAAATGAAAGTGCATGGTGGTTTGCTCTGACCTTCCTAATCTGCTCTTGAAGGCATTCCACAACAGGGCAGCTTTACCTGCATGGTCTGTGATTTCCACTTGATCCTCATTTTTTAGCATAGCAATGTAATTATGCCTGTGATTTATAGAAGCCTTTGTATGAAAAAATTTGGTGTTTTCATCCCCAAACCTAACACCTTTGATTTTACCTCTCTGCTTCCAATAGATTTTTTGGTTCTTCAGTAATAAGAGCAATTGTTCTTTTAGGATCACCCTGCAATTCCACTCAAAATCACCCAAATCTCTGAATTCCTCAAATAAGTCAAACAAGAAAATAACCTCATTAATGGAAGCAATTTTGGATTTCAGGCAAGATAGGTTCTTGGCCCAAAGTTTGAGAGCCCTTCTAAGAGTTTTGAACTTTGCATTTAGGCTTTTGCTGCATCAAGATTACCCACAGAATATTCCAGGCTGCAAGAATAACCTCTTTAAAGTCGAGTGCTTTAACCAGTAATTTTCAAATCAAGACCCGGCCTTTGGGATGGAAGTCCCAATTTTGATTACACATGGAAGATGATCGATATAGGTGCGGAAAGAGGCATAGCAACTGTATCAGGATAAGTAGTCATCCAAGAGGCAGAGGTGAAGAACCAATCCAGCTTTTCCAACAAAGGACTCTGTTGCATGTTACTCCAGCTGTATTTTCTGCCATGAAGAGGGAGCTCAATTTAAACCCAGATTACTGATAGCTTCATTAAAAAGAAGCATTTCATTAACATCCCCACCAGGCCTGTTCCTATCAGAAGGATCCCTAATAAAGTTGAAATCTCCAACTAGAATCCAATTAGTGTCCAGTGGCATATGAATGTTGGAAAACCAATTAATAAACTCCATTTTTTTTTCTTGCACACATGGCCCATAAATGTTGGGGAGGACCCAGGATTGATTGCACAAAAGACTAGTGAAACTAATTAAGAGAGAGAATCTATTCTGGAAGATGACCTCTCCCTCAAACAGAGAACCATTCCATGTGATTAGAAGGCCTCCAGAAGCTCCAATTGAGGGCAGGAAGGCAAATTTATTGAGCCTGTTGGGACAAAAGTTCTTAATGTAAGTAGCATCAAAATGCTCCCTCTTGGTTTCTTGAAGACACAGAATGGCACAGTCACCTTCCTCAATTTTTTACCCTAGAGCAAGCCATTTATCAGGTGAGTTAATTCCTCTGATGTTCCAGTTTAGTATATTCCACTTTGTGACTATTCATGGAAACAAGATATGAGAGCAACCAGGACCAAGCACCATCACTTGGCCGTAACCCAAGGAAATTAGTCCAACCAGCAGCAGTGAAAGCAAATTGAGCAAGTCTGAAACCACATCATCCACAAAGACATCAACATATGAAACTACCCATATGGAGATAAAGAAGCAAAATGCATCGATGTAAGAACATGAACTATTACAGCAAGTCCAGAGGGCCCATAGGGTGCAATTACAACCAAAAGGAATACTCATACAGTTCATAACATAAAACCCTTCTCTCTCCTCAACAAAAGCATTTAATGTGGTTATCTAAACACTTTTGGGGTTGTCCTGCCTGTCCTCATTGGATGGGATCACCCCAGCCAAGTCCTCTTAGGTTTCTTGGAGAGCTTCCCTTCCAACTCCTGATCAGCAACCTTGCAAAATGAGGATGTGAGATTCTTAACCACTGATTTCTGAACAACTGGTGGAGCAGCATTACAAGGCAGACACTTATTATTAGAGCAAGAACCTCTTTTAAACCCAGCATTGTCTTTTTTTATCCTATCACTCCTCCTTACCTCTGTTTCTACAAGAGGTGTCTTTCCTCCCCTTCTTTTCTTAGAATTTTCAGCCCCAAAAGGTTGAAGAAGGGCCAAGGAGTCCAAGTCCTGCTGGTTGGAAGAATCCCCTTCATTTTCCTTGTTTGTATCCTGCTGATGAGATTGATCCATGAGCTGCTTGCAAGCAGGAGCCTTAGTAGCAATGCATTTATCAGGTATGTGAAAGATATAAGAATTTTCAGTGCCCTCTACTTCAGCAAGTAATTCCCACAAAGGAGATTTAAGCATATTGAGTGTCCAGTTAAACTTGTCTGGTGTCATTAGAAGATGCACAATAAAATTGAACCAACTTACTGGGACTTGAACAGTAAGAGAAAGCACATCCTCCAAAGGCTTTTGAGCAAAATGCTCCTTCCAAATTACCAGGCCTTCTTCTGACAGAATAGTATCTTTATTAGCTAGAGCCTTTAACTGAATAGATTTCAAACCAAGTAAGGAGGGTGCAAACTCAAAATGATCCTCAATTTGGGCAATCCAGTTACCTTTTTTGCTAGAATTTTCAACCCCAGCAGGATCCACAAGCAGAGGGTTAACTGAATGCAAACTAGCTCCTGCTTCCCCATCCAAATCAACAGTTTTAAACTGAAAGGGTTCCTTGCCATGGCCTGCTGGCTCTTTATCAGCATGAGAGTCTCTGCAAGGGTCCAAAGCAGATCTGTCCCGAGGCACAACAGGGCTCAGACCAATAACTGGCTCAGAAGGTTGGATCACTTCCTCCAAGATTGGCTGAATCTGAGGGACCACCTCAGGAACTGCAGGAAATAAAACTTCCTGAGGAACTGCAAAAGCAAGAGGAGCCTGAGGAACTTGAATTGCAGGAACATCTTGCTCCTCCTCTTGGTAGTCCTGCATCAAAAGCTCAAGACCATTGCCCTGTATCTGCTGCATAGGTGGAAGTTGATTTACTTCTTCACTTGCATGAGAAGAAAAACCTTCAAACAAGGAGACAGTTGTTGTGATGCTACTGTGGCCCTCCAAAGGTGGTGGGAGCTCCTCCCCTACAGCCCAAGCAATTTCTTCTTGCTGGACACCTTGCAGGAAGTCAAAAGCATCCTGAGCCTCAACATTAATACCAACTGGAGGCTGCAGTGCCCAGTGACCCTCTTCTGCATCCATGTCATCTTGCTGAACAGGCTGAGGATTAATATGAAAACCAGGGAAAGCATTGTTGTTGCCTGGTAGAGGGTGAGGATCAACATTGTCAGGTGGAATTGGGTCCTCATTGGCAGGGGCCCCACCCATCATCTGTTGCAGAAGAATTTCCACTGAAGAGGACCAAGCATCTTCATCTAGAACTTCACCTTCGGACCACCTGACACTTTTAGGGATGGATTCAAGATCTCTAACTTTAGCTTTTGCAATAACTCTACCCATATGAAGAGGATCATTCTCCCAAGAAACAAGGCGCCCAAAATGACTGATGGCCCTGGCAATATCTTCAGAATTGCGAAAATCAAACGGGACCACAAGGATGAGCAGCCAAACTGTTCTATTAAACTGGGTTCTTCTGCAGTTGCGGACATTATCATGGTTGTGGAAAGAGATAAGAACATCTCCAAACTGGTGAGGACTCTGGAGCACTAACATATCTCTGTCTCTTGGATTGACAAAGCGCACATAAGATTCCCCCAACGGACAGCGCTGCATTTCTCTGATTTGTACTTGTTGAACATCTGCAAAGAACTCATGAAGAACTTCTTGCACATTTGGAAAAAGTACCTCATCCGGAAGCGGCTCAATGGTGACGATGGCCCAGTCCTCATGGCGCTTCTGACGGTGGGGGAGAACCACCCTGGCCACACCATTACGGCCTTCAACATTGATAATATTGAAACCATGGGGAACAAAAGGCTGAGGATCAAACGGAATGTTGGCCATGGTTGGCTCTACGCCGGCAGCAGGCTCTGAAGACTGCAAGGAGGAAGAATGACGAGCCCGAGGTTGAACAGTGGAACGCAGGGGAGGAGACGAAGAGGCAAGTGGGAATCTTGGCTGAAAGTTCGGGAACATGCCTTCACAGAGCTGTCTAAAAGAGGAAGCTCGAAACGCCGGTTGGGCCGGGCCAACGGCCAGAAACCAGTCATCCACCACCCCAGGGGCCCAGGCCTCAACAGTGGGGGGAGGGAAAAGTAGCCACCCTAAAAAACGGCCAAAGCCCAGTCAGACGGGGTTCAGGGCAGGCCCAAGCCATGTGGCCCAAATTGCCACAGCTGTAACAAGCAATGGCCGAATTTGAAGATCCTGGATTCGCGCCCTCTTCCCCCTAAACCACGCGATCATTGATCGGAGGTGTAATAGTACACTCAATGCGCCCTTCATCAATAGTAGTGACCTGTAAATCCGAAGACGAGTCCGGTAACCCGGCTAGCCGTTGGAAAACTGAGCCGCGGTGGGTCAACTCCCTCCGGCGATCGCCGGAGCCGCTTTGGGAGGAAGAACGTGAAGGCCCTCGGGTAACTAATGACCATGAATTTTGCTCCTCTTGGTAGAACAGACGCTCCTCTCGGCGCCAATTAGGACCTCCTTCACCCCAGAGGCTAAAAACCAACTCAAAATCCTCTCTAAATACGGCCACTGTTGTAGAGTTCAAAACCCACAGATTTTGAAGCAACTGAAAACTGAAAAGAACGGTCCGGAGAAACTTAACCCTAAAACCTTGAGGGTAACCACCAAAGCAAGAGTGAAGCACAATGCTCACAAGCAGTGATAATCGGTAAAGCACGCCTTGACCAAAAGAGACCACAAGCTTGAACTCACATTGGCGAAAACCAGGAGAAAACCACGGATGACCAAACTTTTGGCGCATGCCAAGTTGAAAGACCTTACCTCTAGCAAAGTCAAGGAGAGGAGGCGCCATTGGACGGCCAGGGAGGTGGACGCCGGGGCCGGAGTGGCCACCGGCGCTGGAGCCGCCTAGGTGTCGCCTAGTAGTCGCCTAGGAGTCACCTAGGAGTCGCCTAGGAGCCGTACCCCAGATCGATGCTAAGAGCCGTTATACTTGGGCGTGTCTCTTGGGAGCGAGAACCCTTTGGGGAAGGGCTCGTCGCGGATGCGGGGGCCGAAACAAGGCGGGTCAACATCGTCTTCCTCTTTTAGTGCCAGGGATCGCACTAGGCGGTCGATCCGGTGGCGAGCATCGTTCTCGCCGACTCCTTCGCGGCGACCTAGTCGGCCGCTGAGAGTCGGATGCGTGACAAGCGGTGGGGTGGGATATCTCTCCCCACGAGGCGGAGGAGGAGGCGGGTTGCCCCGTCGCTCCACGGCTCGAGGGCGGCCTTCTACGTCATGCTCGATGGAGATCCGGGTTGGTCTGTGGTTGGCAGCCGGCTCTTTTTCTTGCCGCGCGCGGGTTTTGCCCGCAGTCGGCGTCCGTGACGTTGCACCGTGCTCTCGGCGTGAGGGAGGACTCTCCGCGCGGACGCCGGCTTCGTGCGGCTGCGCAGCAGCACCGATCAGCTGCTGGATGCGTCTGGTCATGTGGGGGAGCTCTTCGGCCCCCATTCCATTCATCTCGTCCACGGCCGCCTGGGCGGCGCACAGATTCTCGAGGGGCGTGGCGTAGACTGGGCGGTCAAATCCTAGCATGTCGGTGACGGCTGCACCATGCTGCTTGATGGCACCGATTCGGCTCGGCCCGTCAGGAGGTGGCGTGCCGAAGGCGGCGCGGTCGACTTCGGCTGGTGAGCCTCAGTGAGGCACCTCATGGAGGCTAACCTCCGGCCTACCGCCATGAGGGCGAGGCGGCGTGCCTCCAGTGTTTCGGCGTCGGCGTTGGCCAGGAGGGGGACGGACAAGTCACGGACTGCCGTTTGCAGGGCGTCCTGGGCGTTCTCGCCAGAGGCGCCGCCGTGACTGATGACCAGCACCTCGGTGATCGCACTGCCACAGCTGGCGGCTCGGGGGAGCGGGTCGTCGTAGATTACAACGTTGGTGGGGAAAGTGTCGAGTGATGCCGTATCGGAGTCGACAAGCATCGGGTCGGTGGAGCCAACCGACTCCAAATCCACAGCGGGCTCGCTGGAGACGTGGACTTGGTCGAGGAGGCTAACGAGGTGGCTATTGGGGAAGCCTGTGCCGGCGTCGGAGGCGGGCTCGTCGGAGATGCGGGCTTCGCCAAGAAGATTGGCGAGGCAGCTCGCCGCGCAAGCATCACCGACGCCTTGCAACGCGTCGGGCCAAGCGGCATCGGGCGTGCCGGGCTGGCTACGCTCGCTGGGGAGGAAGAGGGTTCCCGTCCGGAACAGATCTCCGGACGACGGTGCACCTGGCCCCACGGTGGGCACCAAATGTCGGGTGGTAGGTGCGACATATGCCAACGGGTGGCTTATCATTGTGGGTGCCAATAAGACGTCGCTGGTGCCTGGAAACGGGATGAGGCGAAGACATGCACGCCGGCGAATCTTACCCAGCTTGGGCTCTCCGTGGAGATAACACCCCTACCGCTGCTCTCTGGGGGTCTCAGATGGTCACTAGATGAACAAGTGGCTACAAGGGGCTCCTTGAGCTGTTTGATGAGAGGAAGAAGAAAGGCTAGGCTAGCTCTCCTCTTCCCTCTATGTGGTGTCTAAAACTCTCAGAGATCAACCCTTTGCATGGGTGCCCTGGGGGGTTTATATAGGCCTACCCCCCAGGGGTACCATGGTAATCCGGCTGGGCGCGGGCCCTAGCCGTCAGTGTCTTCTTCCGCCGGCTTCTCCGCCGGCCGCTGGGGCCCGCCGACCGGTGGGTCCCGCCGGCTGCCGGCCTCCTGGTCGACAAGCTAGTCCCACCGACGAGGGCCTTGTCGGCGGCTGGTTACTGTAGCCTCATCCTGATGACGAGGGCTTTGTCTGGGTAAGCATGGATACAGCACCGCCGCCTTGGCGGCGATCACTGTAGCCTCACCTCGTCTTGTCTCCATAATGAGGCGCCTCCTTCGAGGGAGGGAGTAAGCCGGCTATGGGAAGCCGGTCATAATTCAGGCCGACTGGGGGACGCCGAGCCGCCTTCGGGCATCTCTCTGGCTGGAGGGGCCCATCGTCTGTGGGTCGTACTGACAACCCGTCGTGTCTGACGTCATGGTCAGCATGGCATCAGTGTCGCGTCGGACGGGAGATGGCCGCCCCGTACGGCGCACTGTGGCCATGCGCACTCCGGGATATGGGGGTGGCAGGCTTCACTGTAGCCACTCCCCATTTCATCACCGTTATGTGGGTGTAGATTCTGAGGGTGTGGCCTTGGCCACCTTCTTGGGAGCCGGCTTCTCGGAGTCGGCCTTCCCGTGGCCGGCTTCGCGGAGTCAGCCCTCTGGTGGCCGGCTCTTTGGGAGTCGGCCATGTTGTGGCCTTCTGCCTGTAGGTTTTAGGGAAGGGCCGCCTCCTGATAGCCGGCCTGAGAGTCAACCGGCCGGGGGAAGGCGGCCCCACGCCTTGGATGTTGGAGGGCCTGATTGGCTCATAATTTTTTCAGACGTCCCAGTGGGAGCCGGCTAGGCTACCCGTGGTCATTTACTCCAGGAGAAACCCTAGTCACTTCGGTCTCACCGATGGGGATCTCGGTCTCACTGAGATGGGATTGCAAACTCTTTGTTTCCCTTCGCACCATTTTGGTCTAACCGAGATGAGCGATCGGTCGCACCGAGCCTGCAATGCAAACGCTTTGTTTCCTTTTCGTAACGCTTCGGTCCCACCGAGACGAGCGAATCAGTCCCACCGAGTTTGCCTGACCAACTCTCTGGTTAGCTTATTACCAAAGTCGTTCCCACCGAGTTTTTGTAATCGGTCAAATCGAGATTACGTTATGCCCTAATCCTAATGATATCAGCCTCACCGAGTTGACATGTCGGTCCCACCAAAATTGCCTAACCGTCACATTATGTACTGAATCGGTCCGACCGAGTTTTCTGATTCGGTCACACCGAGTTTGGTATATTGTGTGTAACGGTTAGATTTTGTGTGGAGGTTATATATACCCCTCCACCCTCACCTCATTCGGGGGGAAGCCATCAGAACGTTCCTACACTTCCACGACTCATTTTCTGAGAAGAGAGCCACCTACTCATGTGTTGAGACCAAGATATTCCAATCCAACCATATGAATCTTGATCTCTAGCCTTCCCCAAGTTGCTTTCCACTCAAATCATCTTTCCACCAAATCCAATCCTATGAGAGTGAGTTGAGTGTTGGGGAGACTATCATTTGAAGCACAAGAGCAAGGAGTCCATCATCAACACACCATTTATTACCTTTTGGAGAGTGGTGTCTCCTAGATTGGTTAGGTGTCACTTGCGAGCCTCCGACAAGATTGTGGAGTTGAACCAAGGAGTTTGTAAGGGCAAGGAGATTGCCTACTTCGTGAAGATCTACCCTAGTGAGGCAAGTCCTTTGTGGGCGATGGCCATGGTGGGATAGACAAGGTTGCTTCTTCGTGGACCCTTCATGGGTGGAGCCCTCTGTGGACTCGCGCAGCCGTTACCCTTCGTGGGTTGAAATCTCCATCAACGTGGATGTATGATAGCACCACCTATCAGGACCACGCAAAAAAAATCCGCGTCTCCAATTGCGTTTGCACACTCCAATCTCTTCCCTTTACATTCTTGCAAGTTGCATGCTTTACTTTCCGCTGCTTACATACTCTTTGCATGCTTGCATGAATTGTGTTAAGATTGCTTGACTTGTGCTAAGTTGTTAAAAATCTGCCATGAACTAAAATTGGGAAAAGGTTAAGTTTTTATTTGGTCAAGTAGTCTGATCACCCCCCCCCCCCCTCTAGACATACTTTCGATCCTACAAGCGCTTGCAGTTGTAGATAGTTTCACCCGGGTCTGCATTCACCATAATTCGTATTGTGGACATTGCTAAGATTCCACACACCCAGGATCTGCACCTTGCGCCAAAACCAAGCTGCTCCATAACCTCCAGAAGAAACGGCCATTGGACGGAGTCGAAAGCATTTGAGATATCCAGCTTCAGGAGCACTGTAGTACTTTTCGGAGCATGCAAGCGCCTGGCCATGCTCCTAACTAGCATGAAGTTGTCATGCAGCGATCAACCTTTGACAAAAGCACTTTGATGATTCCCAACCAAGTTTGGCAACTCCACCACGAGCCTAGAAGCAAGCACCTTCTCGAAAATCTTGACTGCCCCATGTACCAGGTTTATAGGCCGGAAATCCCCCACATCCAGTGCACCCTCCTTCTTCGGTAAGAGGGGCACAAGGTATTTATTGATTGTCGCCAAACCTCTCACATCACAATTGTAGAAGCATGCCATTCTGTCATGAAATCCTCAAGTATGATATGCCAACATGTGGCGTAGAAACGGCTCGTGAATCTGTCCGGTCCTGGTGCTTTATCCGGAGGCATGTACTTAATAACCTTCTCAACTTCCTCCATGGAAAAGGGCTCCTCAAGGTGTGCTAGGTCCAGTCGTGGCAATCCTAGAGCCTCCAAGTTGAGCGTGTGCCTCCTCGTTTCACAAGACCCAAGAGCCTCACCATAATAGTCATCCGCCACAGCTGCCACACTATCTTGGCTCGTGTATATATTTCAGTTATGCCGCACCGTTCGGAACAGCCTAGTGTTGCCATCCTATGTGAATTTGGTATTTGTTTGATATTTGGTATGGGATAAGTCTTGCTATAAGTAGTCATGTGAATTTGGTATTCGTTCAATATTTTGATGAGATGTATGTTGTCTCTCCTCTAGTGGTGTTATGTGAACATCGAGTACATGACACTTCACCATTGTTTGGGCCTAGAGGAAGGCATTGGGAAGTAATAGGTAGATGATGGGTTGCTAGAGTGACAGAAGCTTAAACCCTAGTTTATGCGTTGCTTCGTAAGGGGTTGATTTGGATCCGTATGTTTCATGCTATGGATAGGTTTACCTTAATACTTCTTTTGTAGTTGTGGATGCTTGCAATAGGGGTTAATCATAAGTGGGATGCTTGTCCAAGGAAGGCCAGCACCCAAGAACCGGTCCAGCCACATATAAAATTATCAAAGTAATGAACGCGAATCATATGATCGTGATGAAAACTAGCTTGATGATATTCCCATGTGTCCTCGGGAGTGTTTTCCTTCATATAACAGTTTGTCCAGGCTTGTCCTTTGATACAAAAGGGATTGGGCCACCTTGCTGCACCTTATTTACTTTCATTACTTGTTGCCCGTTACAAATTACCTTATCACAAAACTATCTGTTACCAATAATTTCAGTGCTTGCAGAGAATACCTTACTGAAAACTGCTTGTCATTTCCTTGTGCTCCTCGTTGGGTTCGACACTCTTACTTATCAAAAGGACTACGATAGATCCCATACACTTGTGGGTCATCAAGACTCTTTTCTGGCGCCGTTACCGGGGAGTGAAGCGCCTTTGGTAAGTGGAATTTGGTAAGGAAAAATTTATATAGTGTGCTGAAATTTACTGTCACTTGTTACTATGGAACATAATCCTTTGAGGGGCGTGTTCGGGGTATCTTCACCCCGACCAGTAGAGAAAAGAGTTTCTCCTCAACCTAATGAACATACTGACAATGTTTAGTTTGAAATTCCTTCGGGTATGATAGAGAAACTGCTAGCTAATCCTTTTACAGGAGATGGAACATTGCATTCCGATTTGCACCTAATCTATGTGGATGAAGTTTATGGATTATTTAAGCTTGCAGGTATGCCCAAGGATGTTATCAAGAAGAAGGTCTTCCCTTTATCTTTTAAGGGAAAGGCATTGACATGGTTTATGCTATGTGAAGATATGGGATCATGGAACTACAACCGATTGAAATTGGAATTTCATCAGAAGTTTTATCCTATGCATCTTGTTCATCGTGATCGTAATTATATATATAATTTTTGGCCGCGTGAAGGAGAAAGCATCACTCAAGATTGCGGGAGGCTTAAGTCAATGTTATATCCATGCCCCAATCATGAGCTCTCAAGAGAAATTATTATTCAAAAAATTTATGCTTGGCTTTCTCTCAATAATCGCTCCATGCTCGATACTTCTTGTGCTGGCTCTTTTATGATGAAGACTATTGAATTCAGATGGGATTTATTGGAAAGAATTAAACGCAACTATGAAGATTGGGATCTCGACGAAGGTAAGGACTTAGGTAAGACATGTAAGTTTGATTGTGTTAAACTTAAGTCAGGTATGACACCTAAGTCAGGTATGAAGATTGGGATCTTTTATGGATACCGATGTTTTCCGTGAATTTAGCACTAAATATGGACTTGACTCTGAGATAGTAGCTTCTTTGTTTGAATCCTTTGCTACTCATGTTGATCTCCCTAAGGAGAGTGGTTTAAATATAATCCTCCCATTGAAGTAAAAGTACTTGCACCTATTAAAGTTGAAGAGAAGACTATCACTTATAATGTTGATCCTATTGTTCCTACTCCTTATATTTAGAAACCACCTTTCCCTGTTAGAATAAAGGATCATGCTAAAGCTTCAACTGTGGTTCGTAAGAGTAATACTAGAATATCCATGCCCCCTAAGCAAATTAAAGTTGAACCTAGTATCGCTATGGTTAAAGATCTCTTGGTCGATAATATTGATGGGCATGTTATTTACTTCTGTGATGAAGATGCTAGAATTTCTAGACCTAATACTAAAAATAAACATAGACCTGTTGTAGGCATGCCTATTATTTCTGTTAAAATAGGAGATCATTGTTATCATGGCTTATGTGATATGGGTGCTAGTGCAAGTGCAATACCTCATTCTTTATACAAAGAAATTGATGTTACAATTAAGCTTGCCAATAGAGACACTATTTCACCAGTTGGGATTGTTAGAGATGTTGATTGATGTCTACTACACAACCTTATTCTTGTAGACGTTGTTGGGCCTGCAAGTGCACAGGTTTGTAGGACAGTAGCAAATTTCCCTCAAGTGGATGACCTAAGGTTTATCAATCCGTGGGAGGCGTAGGATGAAGATGGTCTCTCCTAAACAACCCTGCAACCAAATAACAAAAAGTCTCTTATGTCCCCAACCCACCCAATACAATGGTAAGTTGTATAGGTGCACTAGTTCGGCGAAGAGATGGTGATACAATTGCAATATGGATAGTAGATATAGGTTTTTGTAATCTGAAAATATAAAAACAGCAAGGTAACTAATGATAAAAGTGAGCGTAAATGGTATTGCAATGCTAGGAAACAAGGCCTAGGGTTCATACTTTCACTAGTGCAAGTTGTCTCAACAATAATAACATAGATAGATCATATAACAATCCCTCAACATGCAACAAAGAGTCACTCCAAAGCCACTACTAGCAGAGAACAAATGAAGAGATTATGGTAGGGTACGAAACCACCTCAAAGTTATTCTTTCGGATCAATCTATTCAAGAGTTCGTACTAGAATAACACCTTAAGACACAAATCAACCAAAACCCTAATGTCACCTAGATACTCCATTGTCACCTCAAGTATCCGTGGGCATGATTATACGATATGCATCACACAATCTCAGATTCATCTATTCAACCAACACAAAGTACTTCAAAGAGTGCCCCAAAGTTTCTACCGGAGAGTCAAGATGAAAACGTGTGCCAACCCCTATGCATAGGTTCATGGGTGGAACCCGCAAGTTGATCACCAAAACATACATCAAGTGGCACGTGATATCCCATTGTCACCACAGATAAACACGGCAAGACATACATCAATTGTTCTCAAATCATTAAAGACTCAATCCGATAAGATAACTTCAAGAGGAAAACTCAATTCATCACAAAAGAGTAGAGGGGGAGAAACATCATAAGATCCGACTATAATAACAAAGCTCGCGATACATCAAGATCATGCCATAGAGAGAACACGAGAGAGAGAGAGAGAGAGATCAAACACATAGCTACTGGTACATACCCTCAGCCCCGAGGGTGAACTACTCCCTCCCCGTCATGGATAGCGCCGGGATGATGAAGATGGCCACCGGTGATGGGTTCCCCCTCCGGCATGGTGCCGGAATGGGCTCCCGAGAGGTTTTTGGTGGCTATCGAGGCTTGCGGCGGCGGAACTCCCGATCTATCTTCTTCTTCGATGTTTTTAGGGTACGTAGGCTTATATAGGTGAAAGAAGTCAATCAGGGGAGCCTCGAGGGGCCCACAAGAGTGGAGGGCGCGCCCAGGAGGGGTTGGCGCGCCCCCCTATCTTGTAGCTTCCTCGATGCTTCCCTGGCTTGCACTCCAAGTTTCCTGGGTCACGTTCATTCCAAAAATCACGTTGCCGAAGGTTTCATTCCGTTTGGACTCCGTTTGACATTCCTTTTCTTCGAAATACTGAAACAGGCAATAAAACAGCAATATGGGTTGGGCCTCCGGTTAATAGGTTAGTCCCAAAAGTAATATAAAAGTGTATAATAAAGCCCTTAATCATTCAAAACAGATAATAAAATAGCATGAATGCTTCATAAATTATAGATACGTTGGAGACGTATCATTGATGTCTTGTGTGGGAAAGTTAAATATCCTGCTGATTTTCTTGTTCTTGGTTCCCCACAAGATAACTTTTGTCCGATTATATTTGGTATACCCTTCTTGACTACTGTTAATCCTAGGATAGACTGCAAAAATGATATTGTTAATATTGGTTTGGGGGATATTCTCATGAGATTAATTTTGCTAAATTTTGTAGACATCCCCATGATAAGGAATTGCCTAGTAAAGATGAAATTATTGGTCTTGCTTCTATTGCCGTGCCTCCTAATGATCCTTTAGAACAATATTTACTCGACCATGAAAATGATATGTTTATGAATGAAAGAAGGGAAATAGATGAAGTATTCCTTAAACAGGGACCTATTTTGAAACACAACTTGCCTGTTGAAATCCTAGGGGATCCTCCTCCACCCATGGGTGATCCCGTGTTTGAGCTTAAACAATTACCTGATACTCTTAAATATGCTTATCTTGATGAAATGAAGATATATCCTATTATTATTAGTTCTAACCTTTCAGAGCAAGAAGAAGAGAAATTATTGAAAACTCTGAAGAAGCACCGAGCTACTATTGGATATACTCTTGATGATCTTAAGAGCATTAGTCCCACTCTATGCCAGCACAAAATAAAATTGGTGAAAGACGCTAAACCAGTTGTTGATCACCAACGACGGTTAAATCCTAAGATGAAAGAAGTGGTAAGAAAAGAAATATTAAAGCTTCTAGAGGCAGGTATAATTTATCCCGTTGCTGATAGTCAGTGGGTAAGTCCTATCCATTGTGTCCCTAAGAAGGGAGGTATTACTGTTGTTCCTAATGATAAAGATGAATTGATCCCATAAAGAATTGTTACAAGTTATAGAATGGTAATTGATTTCCGCAAACTGAATAAAGATACTAAAAAGGATCATTACCCTTTACCTTTTATTGATCAAATACAAGAAAGATTATCCAAACATACACATTTTTGCTTTCTAGATGGTTATTCTAGTTTCTCTCAAATACCTGTGTCAAAAGAGGACCAAGAAAAGACCACTTTTACTTGTCCTTTCGGTACCTTTGCTTATAGACGTATGCCTTTTGGGTTATGCAATGCACCTGCTACCTTTCAAAGATGCATGATGGCTATATTCTCTGACTTTTGTGATAAGATTGTTGAGGTTTTCATGGATGATTTCTCCATATATGGAACTTCTTTTGATGATTGCTTGAACCACCTTGATCGAGTTTTGGAGAGATGTGAAGAAACTAATCTTGTCTTGAATTGGGAGAAGTGCCACTTTATGGTTAACGAAGGTATTGTCGTGGGGCACAAAATTTCTGAAAGAGGTATTGAAGTCGATAAAGCTAAAGTTGATGCTATTGAAAAGATGTCGTGTCCTAAGGACATTAAAGGTATAAGAAGATTCCTTGGGCATGCCGTTTTTTATAGGAGGTTCATTAAAGACTTCTCAAAAATTTCTAGGCCTCTGACTAATCTTTTACAAAAAGATGTTCCTTTTATCTTTGATGATGATTGTGTAGCAGCATTTGAAATACTTAAGAAAGCCCTGATTTCTGCACCTATTGTTCAGCCACCTGATTGGAATTTACCCTTTGAAATTATGTGTGATGCTAGTGATTATGTTGTAGCTGCTTTTCTATGACAAAGAGTTGATAAGAAATGAAATGTTATTCAATATGCCAGTAAAACTCTAGACAGTGCCCAGAGAAATTATGCTACTACTGAAAAAGAATTTTTAGCAGTTGTATTTGCTTGCGATAAGTTCCAACCTTATATTGTTGAATCTAAAGTAACTGTTCACACTGATCATGCTGCTATTAAATATCTGATGGAAAAGAAAGATGCTAAACCAAGACTTCTTAGATGGGTGCTCTTTCTACAAGAATTTGATTTGCATATTATTGATAGAAATGGAGCTGGGAACCCCGTTGCAGACAACTTGTCTAGGTTAGAGAATGTTCTTGATGATCCACTACCTATTGATGATAGTTTTCCTGATGAACAATTAGCTGTCATAAATGCTTCGACTACTGCTCCATGGTATGCTGATTATGCTAATTACATTGTTGCTAAATTTATACCACCTAGTTTCACATACCAACAAAAGAAAAGGTTTTCTATGATTTAAGACATTATTTCTGGGATGACCCACACCTTTATAAAGTAGTAGATGGTGTTATTAGACGTTGTGTACCTGAGCATGAAAAGGAACAAATCCTACGCAAGTGTCACTCCGAGGCTTATGGAGGACACCACGCTGGAGATAGAACTGCACATAAGGTATTGCAATCCTGTTTTATTGGCCTACTCTCTTCAAGGATTCCGGTAAGTTTGTCTTGTCTTGTGATGAATGTCAAAGAAATGGTAATATTAGCAGACGTCAAGAAATGCCAATGAACTACTCACTTGTTATTCAACCATTTGATGTTGGGGCTTTGATTATATGGGACCATTTCCTTCCTCTAATGGGTATACACATATCTTAGTTTCTGTTGATAACGTTACTAAGTGGGTAGAAGCTATTCCAACTAGTAGTGTTGATCTTAGCACCTCTATTAAGATGCTTAAGGAAGTTATTTTTCCAAGGTTTGGAGTCCCTTGATATTTAATGACAGATGGTGGTTCACATTTTATTCATTATGCCTTTCGTAAAATGCTTGCTAAGTATGATGTTAATCATAGAATTGCATCTCCATACCACCCACAATCTAGTGGCCAGGTAGAATTGAGTAATAGAAAGCTTAAATTAATTTTGCAAAAGACTGTTAATAGATCTAGAAAGAATTGGTCGAAGAAACATGATGATGCATTATGGGCCTATAGAACTGTATATAAGAATCCTATGGGTATGTCTCCGTATAAAATGGTTTATGGAAAAGCATGTCACTTACCTCTCGAACTAGAACATATGGCATATTGGGCCATTAAAGAGCTCAATTATGATTTCAAACTTGCCGGTGAGAAGAGGTTATTTGACATTAGTTCACTAGATGAGTGGAGAATCCAGGCCTATGAGAATGCCAAACTGTTTAAAGAAAAAGTTAAAAGAAGGCATGACAAAAGGATACAAAAGTGTGAGTTTAATGTAGGTGACTATGTGTTGCTATTGAACTCTCGTTTAAGATTTTTTCCAGGAATACTTCTCTCTAAATGGGAAGGGCCTTACGTTATCGAGGAGGTCTATCTTTCCGGTGCCATAAAAATCAACAACTTCGAAGGCACAAATCCGAAGGTGGTGAACGGTCAAACAATCAAACATTATATCTCAGGTAATCCAATAAATGTTGAAACTAATGTTATTGAAACTGTAACCCCAGAGGAATATATAAGGGACACTTTCCAGGACGTTCCAGACTTCGAAAAGGAATAGGTATATGGTACGTTAAGTAAACCGACCCCAAAACAATTCTAATGGCAATTTTTCACCATTTTGGAATATTTAAGAAAATAGGAAAATAATAAGTAGTCCGAGAAGGACACGAGGCGTCCACGAGGGTGGAGGGCGCGCCCTACCCCCCTGGGCACGCCCCCTGCCTCGTGGGCCCCTCATGTGCTCTCCGGACTCTGTTTTCTTGCACGATACTTCTTTTGGTGGGTAAAAATTCATTATATAATCTCCCGAAGGTTTTGACCCTCGTATCACGCAAATATCCTCTGTTTTTGTTTCGAGCTGTTTTTCTGACAGATCTAGATCACCATGATGTCTCCAAGTGCCCCCAAGGACAAGTTCTTCAAGAATGTCATCAACCCCTACCTCGCGGAAGTGTTGCAACATCCTCAAACCATTGAGATGAGTGAGGGGTTGCTACACATCCGCGATGTTGAGGGACCAAGGAGGACCGGAAGCGTGGAGACAAGGCTCGAGGCAATGGAACAACAAGTTTTCAAGTGCCAGGAGATGGTGGAACATGGACTCGACGCCAATCATATAATGATCATGGAGTTCACCAACAACCACAAGCTGGATGCCAAGGACATTGGGGAGGCCATCTTCAAGCTTCACGAGAAAATTGATCGCCTCCAAGCCCAGATTTATGACCTGCAAAATCAAAACTGTGAGTATGAATATAGATTCAAGAGAATGAGTTTGGCTACAGATTTGAGGATCCCGGAGACTCAATCATCCTTTTATGATGGTGAGCCTATGCCTTGGAAGATGGACGACAAGCCTACATCATCAACAACTCCACCATCACCACCCCCGAGGAAAGAGATATAAACACATGGGTATGGGCACTCCCCTTGGCAACTGCCAAGCTTGGGGAAGGTGCCCCGGTATCGTATCACCATCACACTCATATCTTTACCGTTTTTCTTAGTTCGATCCTTTTGGTAATATCTTGATCTAGTAGAATAAAGTTTTAGTATGATTTAGTTTTTTTGTTTTGCTTTATGATCCTTCTATGTAATCGAGTACGTGAGCTATATATAATAGAGATAAGTTTTGAGTAAAGGGCTTGATTATCTTGCTATTATCGTGAGGGAATAAAAGGAAAAGAAAGAATAAAAAGAAATAAAGAGGTCATATTGATCTTATGGAGAGTAATGACTTCACATATAAAGAGTATGATGAATAAAAGTTGTTGAGAGTTGACAAACATAGTTTTGGTCATTGTTGAAATTAATAGGAAGTAATAAAGAAAGAGAGGTTTTCACATATAAATATACTATCTTGGACATCTTTTATGATTGTGAGAACTCATTAAGATATGACATGCTAAAGAGTTGATGTTGGATAAGGAAGACAACGTAATGGGTTATGTTTTCTTATATCTGAAACAAAGTATATTGTCATGGATCATCCAACATGTTGAGCTTTCCTTTCCCCCTCGTGCTAGCCAAATTTTTTGCACCAAGTAGAGATACTACTTGTGCTTCCAAATATCCTTAAACCCGTTTTTGCTATGAGAGTCCACCCTACCTACCTATGGATTGAGTAAGATCCTTCAAGTAAGTTGTCATTGTTATATGTAATAAAAAATTGCTCTCTAAATATGTATGCTTTATTAGTGTGGAGAAAATAAGCTTTATACGATCTTGTGATATGGAAGCAATAAAAGCGACGGACTGCATAATAAAGGTCCATATCACAAGTGGCAATATAAAGTGACGTTCTTTTGCATTAAGATTTCGTGCATCCAACCATAAAAGCACATGACAACCTCTGCTTCCCTCTGCCAAGGGACTATCTTTTATTCTTGTCTTATACCTTATGCAAGAGTCATTGTGATCTTCACCTTTCCTTTTTATATTTTATCCTTTGGCAAGCACATGTATTGGAAAGATCCTGATATATATATCCAATTGGATGTAAATTAGCAGGAACTATTATTGTTGACATTACCCTTGAGGTAAAAGGTTGGGAGGCAACACTCTAAGCCCCTATCTTTCTCTGTGTTCGATTAAAACTCTATAACCATTAGTATTGCGTGAGTGTTAGCAATTGTGAAAGACTAAATGATAGTTGAGTATGTGGGCTTGCTGAATAGCTCTTATATTGACTCTTTCTGATGTTATGATAAATTGCAATTGCTTCAATGACCGAGATGATAGTTTGTTAGTTCTCAATGAAGTTTCTGATTCATACTTGACATATGTGAATAGATTATTACTTGAGCATAAGAAATTGTATGACAATATTTATATATATTGCTGTTATAAGAATGATCATGATGCCCTCATGTCCGTATTTTATTTTATCAACACCTCTATCTCTAAACATGTCGACATATTTTTCGTTTTCGGCTTCCACTTGAGGACAAGCAATGTCTAAGCTTGGGGGAGTTGATACGTTCATTTTGCATCATGCTTTTATATTGATATTTATTGCATTATGGGCTGTTATTACACATTATGTCACAATACTTATGCCTATTCTCTCTTATTTTACAAGGTTTACATGAAGAGGGAGAATGCCGCAGCTGGAATTCTGGGCTGGAAAAGGAGCAAATATTAGAGACCTATTCTGCACAACTCCAAAAGTCCTGAAACTTCACGAAGGCACATTTTGGAATTAATAAAAAATACTGGCGAAAGAATCAACCAAAGGGGGCCCACACCCTGGCCACGAGGGTGGGGGCGCGCCCTACCCCCCTGGGCTCGCCCCCTGTCTCATGGGCCCCATGGCAGGCCTCCGGTGCCCATCTTCTGCTATATGAAGTCTTCCACCCTGGAAAAAATCAGAAGGAAGCATTCAGGATGAAACACCGCCGCCATGAGGCGGAACCTTGGCAGAACCAATCTAGGGCTCCGGCGGAGCTGTTCTGCTGGGGAAACATCCCTCTGGGAGGGGGAAATCATCACCATCGTCATCACCATTGATCCTCTTAGCGGGAGGGGGTCAGTATCCATCAACATCTTCACCAACACCATCTCCTCTCAAACCCTAGTTCATCTCTTGTATCCAATCTTTGCCTCAAAACCTCAGATTGGTACTTGTGGGTTGCTAGTAGTGTTGATTACTCCTTGTAATTGATTCTAGTTGGTTTATTTGGTGGAATATCATATGTTCAGATCCTTTATGCATATTAATACCCCTCTAATTATGAACATGAATATGATTTGTGAGTAGTTATGTTTGTTCCTGAGGACATGGGAGAAGTCTTCGTATAAGTAGTCATGTGAATTTGGTATTCATTTGATTACTCCTTGTGTCGAGTCTATAGATTTGGATTGAATACTCTACCCTCGAAAACTGTTGCGATCCCCTATACTTGTGGGTTATCAGCTCCCCTTGTGTCGAATCAATAAAATTGGATTGAATACTCTACCCTCAAAAACCGTTGCGATCACGTATACTTGTGGGTTATCAAGACCTTTTTCTGGGGCAGTTGTCGGGGAGCATAGCTCTATTCTCTGAGTCACTTGGGATTTATATCTGTTAATCACTATGAGGAATTTGAAAGATCAAAGAACTAAGTTTTCCCCTCAACTACGAGGGGAGGTAAGGAACTGCCATCTAGCTCTGCACTTGATTCGCCTTCTGTTTTGAGTAAACTTGCGACACCTACACCTGCTATTGATTCTGATATGTTGCATGTTATTGATAATGCCACTTATGCTATGCATGATGCTTATGATGAAACTACTTCTCTGCTTGATAATATTGTGCCACTAGGTGAATTTTTTGATGAACAACTTATTAGGGTTAGAGAGAATGAAATTACTGAAACTGATGATATTATTGAAACTGAAGATTATGATTCTCCTCCTAGATATGAATTCCCCATTGTACCTGAGGGTTATGTTATGGATGAAGAAACTGTTAGAGACTTCTTTGCTTGCAATGATAGAGAGGACCTTAAGAAACTGTTAGCTAAGCTAAAAGAAAAATGCTAGAACGAAATATGATCCCAATTTTTCTACTTCTCCTATCTTTGTTACTGATAAGGATTATGAATTCTTTGTCAATCCTGAGCTAATTGCTTTGGTTGAATCTAGTCCGTTCTATGGTTATGAATCTGAAACTGTTGTGGCACATCTTACTAAATTGAATGACATAGCCACCCTATTTGCTCATGAGGAAAAAATTCGCTATTACAATATTCACAAATTGTTTCCTTTCTCATTAAAGGGTGATGCTAAGTTATGGTTTAATTCTCTTGCTCCTAGTTGTGTACGTAGTCCCCAGGATATGATTTATTACTTCTCTCAAAAATATTTCCCCGCTCATAAGAAACAAGCTACGCTACGGGAAATATTTAACTTTGTGCAAATTGAAGAAGAGAGTCTACCACAAGCTCGGGGGAGGCTTCTCCAATTACTTAATGCTTTGCTTGATCATCCTCTTAATAAAAATGAAATACTTTATATCTTTTATAATTGACTAATGATACTTCTCCAACGTATCTATAATTTTTGATTGTTCCATGCTATTATATTATCTGTTTTGGATGTTTAATTGGTTTTATTATGCAGTTTTATATTATTTTTGGGACTAACCTACTAACCAAAGGCCTAGTGCAAATTGTTGTTTTTTTGCCTATTTTAGTGTTTTGCAGAAATGGAATATCAAACAGAATGAAACCTTCGGGGGAGTTATTTTTGGAACAAACGCAATCTAGGAGACTTGGAGTGGACGTCAAGGAAGCAACCAGGCGGCCACGAGGTAGGGAGGCGCGCCCAGGGGGGTAGGCGCGCCCCCACCCTCATGGGCCCCTCATGGATCCACCGACCTACTTCTTTCGCCTATATACTCATATACCCTAAAAACATCTGAGAGCGCCACGAAACCCTATTTCCACCGCCGCAACCTTCTGTACCCGTGAGATCCCATCTTGGGGCCTTTTTTGGCGCTCTGCCGGAGGGGGAATCGATCACGGAGGGCTTCTACATCAACACCATAGCCTCTCCGATGATGTGTGAGTAGTTTACCATAGATCTTCGGGTCCATAGTAATTAGCTATATGCCTTCTTCTCTCTCTCTGGATCTCAATACAAAGTTCTCCTCGTTTCTATTGGAGATCTATTCGATGTAATTCTTTTTGCGGTGTGTTTATCGAGATCCGATGAATTGTGGGTTTATGATCAAGATTATCTATGAAAGATATTTTGTTCTTCTCTGAATTCTTATATGTATGATTTGATATCTTTGCAAGTCTCTCAGAATTATCGGTTTAGTTTGGCCTACTAGATTGATCTTTCTTGCAATGGGAGAAGTGCTTAGCTTTGGGTTCAATCTTGTGGTGTCCTTTCCCAGTGACAGCAGGGGAAACAAGGCATGTATTGTATTGTTGCCATCAAGGATAAAAAGATGGTGGTTATATCATATTGCTTGAGTTTATCCCTTTACATCATGTCATCTGGCCCAATGCGTTGCTCTGTTCTTATGAACTTAATACTCTAGATGCATGCTGGATAGCGGTCGATGTGTGGAGTAATAGTAGTAGATGCAGAATCATTTTGGTCTACTTTTCGCGGACGTGATGCCTATATACATGATCATGCCTAGATATTCTCATAACTATGCGCTTTTCTATCAATTGCTCGACAGTAATTTTTTCACCCACCGTAAATTATGCTATCTTGAGAGAAGCCATTAGTGAAACCTATGGCCCCTGTGTCTATCTTCCATCATATTTATCTTCCTACCAATTTACTATTTTTGCTGCCGTTTATTTTGCGATCCTTACTTTCCTATCTATATCATAAAAATACCAAAAATATTTATCTTATTATCTCTATCAGATCTCACTTTTGCAAGTGGCCGTGAAGAGATTGACAACCCCTTTATCGCATTGGTTGCAAGGTTCTTAGTTGTTTGTGCAGGTACAAGGCAACTTGCGTGTAACCTCCTACTGGGTTAATACCTTGGTTCTCAAAAACCGAGGGAAATACTGCATCACCCTTTGCTCTTCAAGGGAAAACCAATCCATGCTCAACAGGTAGCAAGAAGGATTTCTGGCGCCGTTGCCGGGGAGATCTACGCACAAGTCAATACATACCAAGTACCCATCACAAACTCTTATCCCTCGCATTACATTATTTGCCATTTGCCTCTTGTTTTCCTCTCCCCCACTTCACCCTTGCAATTTTATTAACCCTTCTTCTGTTCGTCTTTCGTTTGCTTTGATGTCTTACTTGGCTCGTTTGCTCGTTTGGTTGGAATAGTTGTTTATTTATTGCTAAACTGAGAACCTAAGATCTATGGATCCTCATCCGCTTGCTAATCTTTTTAAGGGACCCAATTATGATGAACCAATTGCTAGTGAGTTTTGTGCACTAGATTATCTTTATGAAGTTTTGCTTGAAATTCGTATATCTGAAAATTGTGATGAAGTCCTTTATGGAGTGATTCACGATAGATCTTTGAATAAAAATCATGATTGCAATGATGATATTATAAATTCTATTAATGTCAATTGTGCTTATAATATGCAAAACCCTAAGCTTGGGGATGCTAGTTTTGCTATGTCTACTACTTGTTGCAATTCTCATGATTGGGGTGTGATACGTCCATTTTGGATCATGCTTTTATATTGATATTTATCGCATTATGGGCTGTTATTTCACGTTACGTCACAATACTTATGGCTATTCTCTCTAATTTTACAAGGTTTACATGAAGAGGAGAATGCGGCACTGGAATTCGGGCTGGAAAAGGAGCAAATATTGGAGACCTATTCTGCAACTCAAAAGTCCTGAAACTCCATGGAATATCTTAAAATAAATAAAGAAAAATCATCGCCAAAGATGAAGGCCAGGGGCCCACACCTGCTCACGAGGGTGGGGGCCCCCCAGGGCGTGCCCCTACCTCATGGGCCCCCGGTGGCTCTCCGGCGCCCATCTTCACCTATATGAAGTCTTTTGTCAAGAAAAAATAAGAAGCAACCTTTGGGGACGAGACTCACGCGCCACGAGGCGGAACCTTGGCGGAACCAATCTAGGGCTTTGCAGAGCTGTTCTGCTGGGACACTTCCCTCGGAGGGGGAAATCATGGTCATCATCATCACCAACGCTCCTCTCATCGGAGGCGGCAATCTCCATCAACATCTTCACCAGCACCATCTCATCTCCAAACCCTAGTTCATCTCTTGTATCCAATTCTTGTCTCCAAGTCCGGATTGGTGCTAGTAGGTTGCTAATAGTGTTGATTACTCCTTGTAGTTGATGCTAGTTGGTTTATTTGGTGGAAGATCATATGTTCAGATCCTTTATGCATATTATTACCCCTCGATTATGAACATGAATATGCTTTGTGAGTAGTTACGTTTGTTCACGAGGACAAGGGAGAAGTCTTGCTATTAGTAGTCATGTGAATTTGGTATTAGATTCGATATTTTGATGAGATGTATGTTGTCTAGCCTCTAGTGGTGTTATGTGAGCGTCGACTACATAACACTTCACCATTATTTGGGCCTAGAGGAAGGCATTGGGAAGTAACAAGTAGGTGATGGGTTTCTAGAGTGACGAAGCTTAAACCCTAGTTTATCGTTGCTTCGTAAGGGTTGATTTGGATCCATATGTTTCATGCTATGGTTAGGTTTACCTTAATACTTTTGTTGTAGTTGCGGATGCTTGCAATAGAGGTTAATCATAAGTGGGATGCTTGTTCAAGTAAGAACAGCACCCAAGCACCGGTCCACCCACATATCAAATTATCAGAGTACCGAACGCGAATCATATGAACGTGATGAAAACTAGCTTGACGATATTCCCATGTGTCCTCGGGAGCGCTTTTCCTATTATAAGAGTTTGTCCAGGCTTGTCCTTTGCTACAAAAAGGATTGGGCCACCTTGCTGCACTTTATTTACTCTTGTTACTTGTTTCTCGTTACAATTTATCTTATCACAAAACTATCTGTTACCACTTATTTCAGTACTTGCAAAGAATACCTTGCTGAAAACCGCTTATCATTTCCTTCTGCTCCTCGTTGGGTTCGACACTCTTACTTATCGAAAGGACTACGATAGATCCCCTATACTTGTAGGTCATCAGGGTGATTCTTCTTATTATCTTAAAAATTTATTTAAGCCCCATGATGAATATGAGATTGATAATAATGTTTGTAACAATATTGAAAGTGGGTTCGCAAGAGTGTCGACTTTAGATCCCACATATTTGGAGAATGTTCAATCTTGTGAATTTTTTGATAAAAGTGGGTTTGCAGAGGTCATGACTTTAGTTAATGTTAATCCCACTATTTTGGGAGAGTGTCAACTTTACATGCATGTGGATCATGTTTAGAATATTGTATGTGATATCTATATTGTTGAATTTGATTATGATCCTACATGTAATTATTATGAGAAAGGAAAATATGGTTGCAAAAATTTTCATGTTACAAAATTACCTCTCGTTATGTTGAGATTGCTATTGTTCCTTTCTTCTTCCCTGCATATGCTAGTTTTTGCTTGCCTTGATAATTTGTTTGCTTATAAAATACCTATGCATAAGAAGTTTGTTAGACTTAAGTGTGTTTGTCACATGTTTTATGATGCTCTCTTTGTGCTTCAATTCTTGTCTTTCATGTGAGCATCATTGGAACCTCAATGCCTAGCTAAAAGGCTTTAAAGAAAAGCGCTTGTTGGGAGACAACCCAATATTTTTACTTGTTGTTATTAAATAAATAATTCATCTAGCTTCTGGTTAGATGTGGTTTTACGTTTTAATTAGTATTTGTGCCAATTAGAACCTTTGGGAAGATTTGGGTGAAATCTTTATGATCTTGCTGTAAAAAACAGAAACTTTAGCACTCACGAGATTACCTGCCATATTTTACTGCAGAGTGCTTTTAGGTTGATTCATTTTGCAGATGATTAATAGCCAAATTCCTCACGTCCACCAATTTATTTCAGAATTTTTGGAGTTACAGAAATATACATTTGATATAGATTGATACAGACTATTCTGTTTTTGACAGATTCTGTTTTTCGTGTGTTGTTTGCTTATTTTGATGAATCTATGGCTAGTATCGGGGGGTATGAACCATAGAGAAGTTGGAATACAATAGTTTTAACACCAATATAAATAAAGAATGAGTTCATTACAGTACCTTAAAGTGGCGATTTGTTTTCTTATACTAACGGAGCTCATGAGATTTTCTGTTGAGTTTTGTGTTGTGAAGTTTTCAAGTTATTGGTAAGATTTGATGGATTATGGAATAAGGTGTGGAAAGAGCCTAAGATTGGGGATGCCCAAGGCACCCCATAGTAAAATTCAAGGACAACCAAAAGCCTAAGCTTGGGGATGCCCCGGAAGTCATCCCCTCTTTCGTCTTCGTCTATCGGTAACTTTACTTGAGGCTATATTTTTATTCACCACATGATATACGTTTTGCTTGGAGCGTCTCGTATGATTTGATTCTTTGCTTTTTAGTTTACCACAATCATCCTTGCTTTACACATCTTTTGTAGAGACACACATGAATCGGAATTTATTAGAATACTCTTTGTGCTTCACTTATATCTTTTGAGCTAGATAATTTTGCTCTAGTGTTTCACTTATATTTTTTTGAGAGTCTTATATAACAGCATGGTAATTTGCTTTGGCTATAAAATTAGTCCTAATATGATAGGCATCCAAGATGGGTATAATAAAAACTATCATATAAAGTGCATCGAATACTATGAGAAGTTTGATACTTGATAATTGTTTTGAGATATGAAGATGGTGATATTAGAGTCCTGCTAGTTCAGTAGTTGTGAATTTGAGAAATACTTGTTCTAAAGTTTGTGCTTCCCGTAGCATGCACGTATGGTGAACCGTTATGCGATGAAGTCAGAGCATGATTTATTTATTGATTGTATTCCTTATTAGTGGCGGTCAGGGATGAGCGATGGTCTTTTCCTACCAATCATCCCCCTAGGAGCATGGACGTAGTACTTCGTTTAGATAACTAATAGATTTTTGCAATAAGTATGTGAGCTCCTTATGACTAATGTTGAGTCCATGGATTATACGCACTCTCACCCTTCCACCATTTCTAGCCTCTCTAATACCTCACACCTTTCGCCAGTATCATACACCCACCATATACCTTCCTCAAAACAGCCACCATACCTACCTATTATGCCATTTCCATATATAGCCATTCCGAGATATATTGCCATGCAACTTACCACCATTCCGTTTGTTATGACACGTTTCATCATTGTCATATTGCTTTGCATGATCATGTAGTTGACATCGTATTTGTGGCAAAGCCACCTCTATAATTCTTTCATACATGTCACTCTTGATTCATTGCATATCTCAGTACACCGCCGGAGGCATTCACATAGAGTCATATTTTGTTCTAAGTATTGAGTTGTAAGTTTTGAGTTGTAAGTAAATAAAAGTGTGATGATCATCATTATTGGAGCATTGTCCCAAGTGAGGAAAGGATGATGGAGATTGTGATTCCCCCACAAGTCGGGATGAGACTCCGGACGAAAAGAAAAAAATAGGAAAAAAAAGAGGCCATAAAAAAGGAGAAAAAGGCCCAAAAAATGAGAGAAAAGGAGAGAAGGGACAATGTTACTATCCTTTTACCACACTTGTGCTTCAAAGTAGCACCATGATCTTCATGATAGAGAGTATCCTATGTTGTCACTTTCATATACTAGTTGGAATTTTACATTATAGAACTTGGCTTGTATATTCCAATGATGGGCTTCCTCAAAATGCCCTAGGTCTTCGTGAGCAAGCTAGTTGGATGCACACCCACTTAGTTTCTTTTGTTGAGCTTTCATGCGCTTATAGCTCTTGTGCATCCGTTGCATGGCAATCCCTACTCACTCACATTAATATCTATTGATGGGCATCTCCATAGCCCGTTGATACGCCTAGTTGATGTGAGACTATCTTCTTCTTTTTGTCTTCTCCACAACCACCCTTCTATTCCACATATAGTGCTATGTCCATGGCTCACGCTCATGTATTGTGTGAAGATTGAAAAAGTTTGAGAACATCAAAAGTATGAAACAATTGCTTGGCTTGTCATCGGGGTTGTGCATGATTTAAATATTTTCTGTGATGTAGATAGAGCATAGCCAGACTATATGATTTTCTAGGGATAACTTTCTTTGACCATGTTATTTTGAGAAGACATGACTGCTTTGTTAGTATGCTTGAAGTATTATTAATTTTATGTCAATATTAAACTTTTATCTTGAATCTTTTGGTTCTGAACATTCATGCCGCAATAAAGGAAATTACATTGAGAATTACGCTAGATAGCATTCCGCATCAAAAATTCTGTTTTTATCATTTACCTACTCGAGGACGAGCAGGAATTAAGCTTGGGGATGCTTGATACGTCTCCAACGTATCTATAATTTTTTATTGTTCCATGTTATTATATTATCTGTTTTGGATGTTTAATGGGCTTTATTATACACTTTTATATTATTTTTAGAACTAACCTACTAACCAAAGGCCCAGTGCAAATTGATGTTTTTTTGCCTATTTCAATGTTTCGGAGAAAAGGAATATAAAAAAGAATCCAAACAGAATGAAACCTTCGAGGGAGTTATTTTTGGAACAAACGCAATCCAGGAGACTTGGAGTGGTCGTCAAGGAAGCAACGAGGCGGCAACGAGGCAGGGAGGCGCGCCCCCCACCCTAATGGGTCCCTCATGGCTCCACTGACCTACTTCTCTCGCCTATATATACTCATATACCTTGAAAACATCCGAGAGCACCACGAAACCGTCTTTCCACCGCCGCAACCTTCTATACCCGTGAGATCCCATCTTGGGGCCTTTTCCGGCGCTCAGCCGGAGGGGGAATCGATCATGGAGGGCTTCTACATCAACACCATAGCCTCTCCGATGATGTGTGAGTAGTTTACCACAGACCTTCGGGTCCATAGTTATTAGCTAGATGGCTTCTTCTCTCACAAGTTTGGTCTTCATTTGAAACAATGCAGAATAGTTTCGCAACTCACGCTACCCGGAACACCACAGCGTAATGGTGTGTCCGAACATCATAATCGTACTTTACTAGATATGGTGCGATCTATGATGTCTCTTACTGATTTACCGCTATCATTTTGGGGTTATGCTTTAGAGACGGTTGCATTCACGTTAAATAGGGCACCATCTAAATCCGTTGAGACGACACCTTATGAACTGTGGTTTGGCAAGAAACCAAAGTTGTCGTTTCTTAAAGTTTGGGGCTGCGATGCTTATGTGAAAAAGCTTCAACCTGATAAGCTCGAACCCAAATCAGAGAAATGTTTCTTCATAGGATACCCAAAGGAGACTGTTGGGTACACCAGATCCGAAGGCAAGACATTCGTTGCTAAGAATGGGTCTTTTCTAGAGAAGGAGTTTCTCTCAAAAGAAGTGAGTGGGAGGAAAGTAGAACTTGATGAGGTAATTGTACCTGCTCCCTTGGAAAGTAGTTCATCACAGAAATATGTTCATGTGACTCGTACACCAATTAGTGAGAAAGCTAATGATGATGATCATGTAACTTCAGATCAAGTTACTACCGAACCTCGTAGGTCAACCAGAGTAAGATCCACACTAGAGTGGTAGGGTAATCCTGTTCTGGAGGTCATGTTACTTAACCATGACGAACCTATGAACTATGGGGAAGCGATGATGAGCCCAGTTTCCGCGAAATGGCTTGAGGCCATGAAATCTGAGATGGGATCCATGTATGGGAACAAAGTGTGGACTTTGGTTGACTTGCCCGATGATCGGCAAGCCATCGAAAATAAATAGAAGTTCAAGAAAAAGACTGACGCTGACGGTAATGTTACTGTCTACAAAGCTCGACTTGTTGAGAAAGGTTTTCGACAAGTTCAAGGAGTTGACTATGATGAGACCTTCTCACCCATAGCCATGCTTAAGTCCGTACGAATCATGTTAGCAATTGCTGCATTTTATGATTATGAAATTTGGCAAATGGATGTAAAGACTGCATTCTTGAATGGATTTCTGGAAGAAGAGTTGTATATGATTCAACATGAAGGTTTTATCTAACCAAAGGATGCTAACAAAGTGTGCAAGCTCTAGCGATCCATTTATGGACTGGTGCAAGCATCTCAGAGTTGGAATAAACGTTTTGATAGTGTGATCAAAGCATATGGTTTTGTACAGACTTTTGGAGAAGCCTGTATTTACAAGAAAGTGAGTGGGAGCTGTGTAACATTTCTAATATTATATGTGGATGACATATTGTTGATTGGAAATGATATAGAATTTCTGGATAGCATAAAAGGATACTTGAACAAGAATTTTTCAATGAAAGACCTCGGTGATGCTGCTTATATATTAGGAATCAAGATCTATAGATATAGATCAAAACGCTTAATTGGACTTTCACAAAGCACATACCTTGATAAAGTTTTGAAGAAGTTCAAAATGGATCAAGCAAAGAAAGGGTTCTTGCCTGTGTTACAAGGTGTGAAATTGAGTCAGGCTCAATGCCCGACCACTGCAGAAGATAAAAAATCAAAGGTGTTCCCTATGCTTCAGCCATAGGCTCTATCATGTATGCAATGCTGTGTACCAGACCTGATGTGTGCCTTGCTATCGTTTTAGCTGGGAGGTACCAAAGTAATCCAGGAGTGGATCACTGGACAGCGGTCAAGAACATCCTGAAATACCTGAAAAGGACTAAGGATATGTTTCTCATTTATGGAGGTGACAAAGAGCTTGTCGTAAATGGTTACGTCGATGCAAGCTTTGACACTGATCCGGATGACTCTAAGTCACAAACCGGATATGTGTTTATATTGAACGGTGGATCTATCAGTTGGTGCAGTTCCAAGCAAAGCGTCGTGGAGGGATCTACGTGTGAAGCAGAGTACATAGCTGCTTCGGAAGCAGCAAATGAAGGAGTCTGGATGAAGGAGTTCATATCTGATCTAGGTGTCATACCTAGTGCATCGGGTCCAATGAAAATCTTTTGTGATAATACTGGTGCAATTCCCTTGGCAAAGGAATCCAGATTTCACAAGAGAACCAAGCACATCAAGAGACACTTCAATTCCATCCGCGAACAAGTCAAGGAGGGAGACATAGAGATTTGCAAGATACATACGGATCTGAATGTTGCAGACCATCTCTCACGAGAAAAACATGATCAACATCAAGACTCCATGGGTGTTAGAATCATTACTGTGTAATCTAGATTATTGACTCTAGTGCAAGTGGGATACTGAAGGAAATATACCCTAGAGGCAATAATAAAGTAGTTATTTATATTTCCTTATATCATGATAAATGTTTATTATTCATGCTAGAATTGTATTAACCGGAAACTTAGTACATCTGTGAATACATAGACAAATAGAGTGTCACTAGTATGCCTCTACTTGATTAGCTCGTTGAATCAAAGATGGTTAAGTTTCCTAGCCATAGACATGAGTTGTCATTTGATTAACGGGATCACATCATTAGAGAATGATGTGATTGACTTGACCCATTCCGTTAGCTTAGAATTTGATCGTTTAGTATGTTGCTATTGCTTTCTTCATGACTTATAGATGTTCCTATGACTATGAGATTATGCAACTCCCAAATACCGGAGGAACACTTTGTGTGCTACCAAACGTCACAGCGTAACTGGGTGATTATAAAGGTGCTCTACAGGTGTCTCCGATGGTACTTGTTGAGTTGGAATAGATCGAGATTAGGATTTGTCACTCCGATTGTCGGAGAGGTATCTCTGGGCCCTCTCGGTAATGCACATCACTATAAGCCTTGCAAGAAATGTGACTAATGAGTTAGTTGCGGGATGATGCATTACAGAACGAGTAAAGAGACTTGCCGGTAACGAGATTGAACTAGGTATTGATATACCGATGATCGAATCTCGGGCAAGTAACATACCGATGACAAAGGGAACAACGTATGTTGTTATGCGTTTCGACCGATAAAGATCTTCGTATGATATGTAGGAGCCAATATGGGCATCCAGGTTCCACTATTGGTTATTGACCAGAGAGGTGTCTCGGTCATGTCTACATAGTTCTTGAACCCGTAGGGTCCGCACGCTTAACGTTCGTTGGTGATATAGTATTATATGAGTTATGTATGTTGGTGACCGAATGTTGTTCGGAGTCCCTGATGAGATCATGGACATGACTAGGAGCTCCGGAATGGTCCGGAGGCAAAGTTTAATATATGGGATAGTAGTGTTTGATCTCTGGAAGGGTTCTAGAATTCACCGGAAGGGGTTCCAGATGTCTCCCGAAATGTTAGGGTACGAGAACACGATATTTGGGCCAAAGGGGAAGTCTACGAGGCTTTTGGAAAGTGCAAATGGAAGTTTTGCGGAGACCAGAGGCTAGACGCCAGGAACCCTGGCGTCTAGGGGGTAGACGCCGGGAACCCTGGCGTCTAGCCCTGGAGTCCATGTAGGACTCTTGCCTTTCAGGCAAAACCGACTTTGAGGAAGCTTTTACTCTAAGTTTCGACCCTAGGGCTCAACATATAAATAGTGGGGCAGGGATAGCACCAAAGACACATCAAGAAACACCAAGCCGTGTGCTGGAAACCCCGTCCCCTCTAGTTTATCCTTCGTCATAATTTTCGTAGTGCTTAGGAGAAGCCCTACGGAGATTGCTCTCCACCAACACCGTCACCACGCCGTCGTGCTTCTAGAACTCATCTACTACTTCACCCCTCTTGCTGGATGAAGAAGGCGAGGACGTCATCGAACTGAACGTGTGCTCAACGCGGAGGTGCCGTACGTTCGGTGCTTGATCGGGACGGATTGTGAAGGTGTACGACTACATCAGCCGCGTTGATAAACGCTTTCGCTTACAGTCTACGAGGGTACGTGGACTACACTCTCCCCTCTCGTTGCTATGCATCACCATGATCTTGTGTGTGCATAGGATTTTTTTTGAAATAACTACGTTACCCAACAGCAACCTCGTGTACCCGTGAGATCCCATCTAGGGGCCTTTTCCGGTGTCCTGCCAGAGGGGGATTCGATCAAGGAGGGCTTCTACATCAACTCCATTGCCCTTCCGATGAACCATGAGTAGTTTGCCACAGACATACGGGTCCATAGCTAGTTGCTAGATGGCTTCTTCTCTCTCTTTGATTCTCAATACCATGTTCTACTCGATGTTCTTGGAGATATATTCTATGTAATACTTTTTTGTGGTGTGTTTGCCGATATCCGATGAATTGTGGATTTATGATTAGCTTATCTATGAATATTATTTGAATCTCCTCTGAATTCTTTTATGCATGATTTGATATCTTTGTAATTCTGTTCGAACTATCGGTTTGGTTTGTCCAACTATATTGGTTTTTCTTGGAATGGGAGAAATGCTTAGCTTTGGGTTCAATCTTGTGGTGTCCTTTCCCAGTGACAGTAGGGGCAGCAAGGCACGTATTGTATTGTTTCCATCAAGGATAAAAAGATGGGGTTTTCATCATATTGCTTGAGTTAACTCCTCTACATCATGTCATCTTACTTAATGCGTTACTCTGTTCTTTATGAACTTAATACTCTATTAGCGTGCTGGATAACGGTCGATGTGTGGAGTAATAGTAGTAGATGTAGAATCGTTTCGGTCTACTTGACACGGACATGATGCCTATATTCATGATCATTGCCTTAGATATCATCATAACTTTGCGCTTTTCTATCAATTATTGCTCGGCAGTAATTTGTTCGTCCACCGTATTATTTACTATCTTGAGAGAAGCCTCTAGTGAAACCTATGGCTCCCGGGTCTATTTTCCATCATATAAGTTTCCGATCTACAATATTAGTTTCTGATTTACTCTTTTTGCAATCTTTTACTTTCCGATCTATAAACTAAAAATACCAAAAATATTTACTTTACATTTTATCTATCTCTATCAGATCTCACTTTTGCAAGTAACCGGGAAGGGATTGACAACCCCTTTATCACGTTGGGTGCAAGTTGTTTGATTGTTTGTGCCGATATTCGGTGACTTGTGTGTTGTCTCCTACTGGATTGATACCTTGGTTCCCAAACTTAGGGAAATACTTATCTCTACTTTGCTATATCATCCTTTCCTCTTCAAGGGAAAAACCAATGCAAGTTCAAGAAGTAGTAGGGAGAATTTCTGGCGCCGTTGCCGGGGTGATCTACGCCAAGTCAAGCCATACCAAGTACCCTCATAAACTCTCATCTCTTGCATTACATTAACTGCCATTCTCCTCTTGTTTTCCTCCCTCCCCACTTGTAAAACGATTTCGAAAAGATTTTCCTTTTCTTCGCCCTTCTTCCGTTCGATCTTGTGTCACCATGTGCCTTGTTTTTGCTTGCATCTTCGCTTGCTAAGAGTTTATGGATCCCCATGCACTTGTTAATCTTTTTAAAGGATCCAATTATGATGAACCAATTGCTAGTGAGTTGAGTGCACTAGATTATCTTTATGGAGTTTTGCTTGAAATTCGTGAATCTGGAAATTGTGATGAAGTGCTTTATAAAGTGATTCACGATAGATCTTTGAATAAAAAGCATGATTGCAATGATGTTGCTATAAATTCTATTAATGTCAATCGTACTAACAATATGCAAAACCCTAAGCTGGGGGATGCTAATTTTGCTATGTTTACTACTTGTTGCAATGATCATGATTGGGGTGATTCTTCTTATGATCTTGAAAATTTATTTAAGCCCCATGATGAATATAAGTTTGACAATAATGTTTGTAATAATATTGAAAGTGGGTTTGGAAGAGTGTCGACTTTAGATCCCACATATTTGGAGAATACTCAATCTTATGAATTTTTTGATAAAATTGGGTTCAGAGAGGTCATGACTTTATTTGATGATAATCCCACTATTTTAGAAGAGTGTCAACTTTGCATGCATGTGGATCATGTTGAGAGTATTTTATGTGATGGTTATATTGTTGAATTTCATTATGATCCTACATGTAATTATTATGAGAGGGGAAAATATGGTTGTAGAAATTTTCATGTCACTAAATTACCTCTCGTTATGTTGAGATTGATATTGTTTCTTTCTCCTTCCTTGCATATGCTAGTTTTTGCTTGTCTTGTTAATTTGTTTGCTTATAAAATCCCTATGCATAGGAATCATGTTATACTTAAACTTTTTTGTCACATGTTTCATGATGCTCTCTTCGTGTTTCATTGCTATCTTTCATGTGAGCATCACTGAAATATCAATGCCTAGTTAAAAAGCTTTAAAGAAAAGCGCTTGTTGGGAGACAACCCAATATATTTCATTTCTGTTTTGCAATAAATAATTCATCTAGCCTCTAGTTAGATGTGGTTTTGAGTTTTAATTAGTGTTTGTGCCAAGTAAGACCTTTGGGATAGCTTACGGTGATAGTTGATTTGATCTTGCTGAAAACAGAAACTTTTGCGCTCAGGAAAACAATTCTTAACAGAAGTATGATAAAATACTGATTCTTTTTGCAGAATATTAATAAACAAATTTCTTAGACTGTCCGAACCTGGGTAAAGGTTGTGTTCATCGTCCCTTATTCCCCATTGATCCTAGATCCACAGCTCAGGACCCCCTACCCGAGATCCGTCAGTTTTGACACCGACAATGACCGTTATCGAATGCCGGGTCAAGCATAGTGTAATTAGTGCTGACCGTCGGACCAAGAGGGGGCCTCCTGAAACAACAACATTTAGTTATGAACATATAATCATCATATCATATTCAACTGTTGAACTAACATCAATCACATCATATTCAAAATAGGTTCACCTTCAAACTAGGTTCATCTTCAAACTAGTTAACAAACATAAGCATTATATTATAAGCATAAGCATAAAAAATATATAACGTCCACATGATTAATTCATTCATATAAATCTCTCCAATAAAATCCACTATACATCATGCATCACGTCATATCAACATGCATCATAGCAAAACAAACATATGAGTTAACAATCCAACATGCATCATACCATATATTTTTCAATAACAAAAAACATGAACTAGGGTTGACCTTAAGCATATTTCCTCAAACAACATCCACTATACATCATGCATCATATCAAAACAAATTCCTCCAACATGCATCATATCAAAACAAACTCCTCCAAAAAAATTAAGAACTAGGGTTTATCTTCACACTACCAATCCAACTAGTAATTAGAGTTCATATCCAACACAATAGAACATCTAGAATCAACCTAAAACAATCCAAGGGTACAAAAAAATTAAATCTTGATCCGCAAAAACGATGAAGAAACAAAGAAGATTCGGGGGGACTGGAGGAGATGAGAGAGGGGGGGGGAGAAGAACTATCATTCTTCGGGCGGCTGGGTGGGGGGAGATGGGGGGGCGGCCGGCCCGCGGCGTATAACTGTCTAGATCCTACCGCTAGGGTCCCTGGCAGTAGGATAAGACAGGCTACCGCCAGGACCAGCGGCGGTAGGTGGGACGGAAGCGGATGGCGGGCGTTTACGGTGCTGAGTGTATTAGTTTCCTACGCCTAAGACTTTGGCGGTAGGCTATATAACCCTACTGCCGAGACCCCTGGCGATAGGAAAAAGGATCAGATCTCAAAAATTTCTGAACCGGGGTCAGATCGTGCAAAACATGACCAAAAGGGCCAAAGCACGAAATTGACCACCCATGAACCAACCAACCAAACAGCGGACCGGCTGCTGCTGCAGCAGGTGCACACAGGAGTTTGTGGATGGCAGTTTCTACCATGATTTTTTGCTTTCTGGCATCCCATTCTTTTGAACGGACGGATTTCTTCTTCTGGCTTATTCCCATCGTTTGCTCATTGGTAGCTCAGTTGCCTCTCTCTCTCTCTCTCTCTCTCTCTCTCGTGTGATTCCTTGGTAACTCTGCCTGGATGAAGTTTTACTTCGCATCAATTCCCAAAAAGCTACAGTAACATATTTGTCTTCTATTATTATTATGAGGAAAAACAGTAAGAATGTAATGACATTGGAGTGTTTTTATTCCTTTTATGGTGGATTAAGTCTATTGGCATCAATTTCATATGACTTGCTAAAATTTATTCCTACAATTTTTAGCAGTTGCACGGATGGCTACAACCGCAAGTAATGCCAAGTGGGTAAAGTCAGATAACAGCATGCCACACACACATACACACATGTGCGCACACACACAGACTGAAGTTCATTGAACCAAAGATACATTGGTTTTGTGAAGAAGATCTCAATTCTTGGGAAGTGTTTCTTGAAAGAGCCAAGATTTTTCTGGTGTTGATGGCATGGCATTGTTTGTGAGTAAAACCAGGAGTTGACGGCATGGTGTTGGAAAGTCGTTTAAAAATCTCACTAGAGCGTCACCATTTTGAAGGGGAACATCTAGTACACTTATCCTGACTAAAGTTGGTCCTTGCCTGTCAAAGGCTCTGTCGATGACGCCATTTTGGGCTCCACAATGACCTCCTTCCTGCCGTTGTGTTGTTCTTGGTCTTGTTGCACCGAAATGGTTGCCCTTGCTTGATGCTCTTGCCTGCTCTTGCCTCCTTTGCACCAAAGAGGAAATGAGGACACTGCGCTGGCTGGCGCCCTCGGTCATCATGGCTTGCGTCACGGGCACCTCGTGAGGTACCCCGCCTTGATCTCTCCGCCTCCTCGCGAGCCAGCCTGAAGAGGCCGTGCCTGAGGAGGCTTCCTATTGTCCGCCCCGTGAGGCTTGGCCCCTCGCGAGGGTCTTGAGATTGTGCTGATGAAGATGGGCCATGCTGGGCCACCCCTTGAGCCACGCCGCAGGCCGCAGGCAGGCAAGTCTGGGTACCCCCGTTCCCAGAACGCCGACATAAGCCTTTTTCATTTGTAGATGTCTGTACTTAGACATGTTAAGCTTCAGCATGTGCTTTGATTTGTATGCTCTGAATGTTGGATCATGAGACCCATGTTTGTAATATCTCGCTCCTCGGAGCCTAATGAATAAATACTTGAGTTGTAGAGTTATGTTGTGATGCCATGTTGTATTTACACATATTGAGCATATTGTGTGTATGATTGAAATGCTTGGTATGTGTGGGATCCGACAACCTAGTTGTTTATCCTTGGTAGCCTCTCTTATGGGGAAATGTAGTCTTGTGCTTCCATGAGCCATAGTAGTCCTTCAGCCGGTTCACTGAGTCCTGCTTGATACTACTGCTCGGAACACTTGGTGGCGGCATGTGATTCACTTCGTTCTTGTGTCTATCCCTTGAAATGTCACGCGGTGACATCCGAGTCCTGCCTAGCCTGCTACAGCCGGGTTCTCGAGTCCTGTTAGCCCAGTGCTACAGCCCGGATTCGACGCTCTTGGACCGACATGCTCGATGTTGCTTCATGTATGCCTGTCCCTATAAGTTAGTGCCACTTTGGGTTCACGACTAGTCATGTCGGCCCGGGTTCTCTGTCATATGGATGCTAGCGACACTATCATATACGTGAGCCAAAAGGCGCAAACGGCCTCGGGCCATGGTAAGGCGACACCCATGGGAATACCGTGCGTGAGGCCGCAAAGTGATATGAGGTGCTACTGGCTAGATCAATGTGACTTGGAATCGGGGTCCTGACAGCGAGAGATTCCGTTGAGTGTGTATATGCAAGGAGGGAGGGGATAGAGGCACGAGGAGAATTTTTTTTGTGTGGTGTCTGTGTTGGTATGTGTGGGTGTGAGAAGATAATGTGACCTAGGGGCAGAGGGTGTGTCACCGCGTGAGGTCCGGTGGGTCGAGGTGAGGCCCTTGGTTCGGTTCCGTCCTGCGCCACATTGGTCGGCCCGTGACGCATTTAGGGAGACCCATGGATGCACTACAAAAAAGACACATCTGTGACATTTTGGGCCGAACGAATTTTTTTCTGTTATACTTATGACACTTCTCTGACGATAATTGTGACAAAACCCGGTATCATCATAGATGTGGTGGGGTCCTACTTCTATGGCAAAAAATCATGACTGAAAATGGGCTTTTCGTCTTGGGCGGGCCGGAGACGCAGCTGCATGACATTCTTTGGGGTGTGTGTGTGTGTGTGTGTGTGTGTGTGTGTGTGTGTGTGTGTGTGTGTGTGTGTGTGTGTGTGTGTGTGTGTGTGTGTGTGTGTGTGTGTGTGTGTGTGTGTGTGTGTGTGAGAGAGAGAGAGAGAGACCCACCGGTCGATGCTCGTAAATACATCTTTCAGCCATATGCATTGATGATGCTCAGTAAAAACTTATATAGTTGACACAATCATATAGAACATCATAGCACACTAAACTTCCATACAAAAATTTCAGGAAGGCTGCACAATCAGGGTGGAAGCAGTGGAATCGCTACGGGTAGGGCTATGTTGAAACCAACGAACTCGTACATAACGGTTCATCATCTTTATCAATGACGGGGAAATATCTTGAATGTTGTGCAAACAAAACAGACAGACAACACAATATATAAGTTCTGCTAGAACATTAATTTGACGTACAACCCTTTCTAAAAAAAGTTCAGGTAAGAAAATAGAACAGGTCACAATCAAGTGTACTCGCACATCAGTGCTTCACACCCATAGCTCGGATTTAACCAGTATCTGACAAGATTCAGTTGTTACCTCAAATTAGAGAACATCCAGGTAGCCAACCATGCCTCTTCTCCCAAAGAAGAAGTGGCCCCCGCCGCGCGATGGAGTAGGCCCTGTGCCATCCATCGTTACGAGCAACACGGGGAAAGTCTAACGTTGACTCATGTAATGAACGTCGTCGACGGACCCGGGCACCAGCGGCGGCTGCAGGACTTCGATTGATGGATTGACCACTTCTTCGACATGCACGAACACTGGATACAGGTACATCCCTAACGTGGTCCACGGCGGCCTTGGTGGCGATGAATAGTAAAAACCCCGGTTCCTGCACCAGTATCTCAACATCAATCACCTTCGATATGGTGGACGGCTTCTTCATCCATGCCATAACCATCAGAGGCCATCCATTTGGAGGAAAAAACAAACTTATGAGCTCACCCACGAGGTCGTTTATATGCTCATTCATGGACTCGCTGTTCCAAGCACGTCGAGGCATGCCGTGGAAGGTAGGCTTTGTTTAAAAACTCAAGCTCAGAGGGCATCGAGCCCCATCCTGGGTGCCACCGATCAAAGCTCACCAGCGCCATCATAGAACAAACGTCGGGAAGATTCGAACACACGACTGCAGTCGAAAGTTTTCTGGAACCTGACGAAGAAATCAGCCGGTGGCGGACAGACTTCGACGAGCAAGTCACTTATTTGGATGTCGTGCGCAATGCCAAGAGCTTTGACAAGGTCGTCCGGCGAGACGGGAGGCCGGTCGGCATTGATGGTTACCATCAGGACTTTGCCGGCAAACTGGTCGTCAAGCGCCACCATGCCACTGTTGAGCGACAACACGCAGCGCCCGAAGGCAGGACGGACCTCAGGATCTACGGCTCGGAGATCCGCGTTGACCGGCGACATGATAGTGCGCTTGAGTACAGGGAGTACAGGAGGGGGATTTGAGGGAACTGGAGTAGGAATCGAGATTCCAGAGGTGGGGGAGGGGCGGGAGATTGGGGATGAAAAGGTAGCATGAATTTTGAACACGCGCCAATATGCTCTCGGCGCGCAAGCGCACGAAAACACCGGTGGCGCCCACATGTCGGCCTAAGTGTCCCTATTCTTTTTTTAGAGCCCGAGATTTTTTGAGGATCTTTGAGAGCTCGGCCTGAGAGTCATAATTGACCTATTTGGCATTACGTTACTACTCGTCCCTATTCAACGACACCTCGCTAGTCCAAACAAATGTACATCATCGAAAATACACTGAGCTCAAATTATAACTTGGAAAAAGGAGATATACTCTGAACACTAGAGAATGGTGATGCCCTCATTTAGCCACCAACAGTTTGAGACAATAAACAGTTCGAAACAATGATATATACTACATTCAAACACTGACTAGTTACTACTACTGACATAAACAGCAAGACATGATAGTTCATAAGAAGTCTTGCTACACCACCAAAACGCACCCATCTGCAGCGCTCAGACTCTCGTGATCCAGACGAGAATGACATTCTAAATAGAGGCAACTATTACATAGTAAGAGTGACATAGGCGAGGATGACCAAGCGACAAGGAATATGCATAACAAAAGAGAGAACTACCCATCGGAACAAGCAGCAAAGACAACAAGTCATTGAAGAGGATGATCCAACACCATCATAATTTCCAGCCCGGTTCAGCCACCGGTGATCCGCAGACACCAGTACTCCACCCTTTTGACGCAACAGCCCAATTACCTATCAACCTGAAGGCTTGAACCACATCACTGCCTGTCGGACTCGAAACATCCAAGGATCAAAGTTAATCCAAATGCCTTTGTCATTCTCACCTTCTTTTGGCTGCAGGCTATATCATTGACAATCAGGGGAGTTTGCTTCTGAACTCCTAGGGCTCGCCGTGTAGGCACAGTTTTCCATAGCAAACAGAGCCTCTCTGCCATCGAGGTCCTTGCCAACGGTGATCTCCTGGTTAATCGGATAATTGAGTCCGAGAAACAGAGAGAGTGAACCAAGGCTGTTTACCCGCCTCCAACTCAAAAATCCTGAAGGCCCCAACAAGCTGGTATCCTGCTCATAGGCATAACAGCCATTGTCCGGATACTCACGTATTTCACGGTGCTTGCATACAGTGGGGTTTTTGCAATATAACTTTTCCGGCTCATGTGTCCAAATTATCATCAGTCTTTTGCCATCGTCTGATCGAGCGAGGAACCAGTTGTGCTTCCTTGTTTTTGGCTGAGGTGGTGTGATTAAAATGGGCAGTAACTGTAGGGACACTGCATCATATCAAAAAGGACATGCATTGTTAATGTAAGATCAACATTGTTCAGAGTATGAGTAGGATAATGCAAGAAACAACATTGATATGTCCCTGTTGGAACTGGGAGGAAAATACATGGAGATGTATACTGGGTTAAAAAATGTAGAAGTGCCATGCATGGTTATACTCATGTTATCTCACAACCGATTCTTCACAGGAAACTACCATATCATGCATGTAATGTAAACATGTTCTGTCCTCACAAACAAATTCTTCAAGGAAACTAGCAAACCATGCATTGTTATATACTCATGTTCTGTGGGCAAAAATTTTGTGAGCATATTATTCTAGCCATTGATTGCTGAAGGGCGAACATAGGTATGTACACATGGTAAGCATTACAGGATTTCACTACTTCCAAATATAGAGTTCTCCATATGCACATTTGCTTCCCTAATGCATGGTTAGATGAAACCAACAGTGTGATGCATGTTTGTACATCATTAAAATGAGGAAACTAACATGGCCATTGACACACACTCATATCTAGTAGCACATGTCAGTATTGACTGGAACGAGAATGCAATAGCACAATAAGAATTAAGGCCACGATGATGCGATCGCAGTGGTGGTCACAGGAGGCAAGAAGAAAGATGCATCCATCAACGTACGACCTCCTCCTCCTCAACTTAGTGCGCCGGGCCACCGATCGGCAGCTAAGGAGCGGCTGCTTTTGTGGCGAGGTCAAGGTGCTTCTCAGCAAAGGCATCCAAGGCTTCCAGCTGGTTGGGGAAGGCCAACGTCGTAGCGTCCTCAATGGCCTTGTAGATACCTATGTACATGATTTGCTCAGACATGTGGATGTGTAGGTCGACGAATTCTTGCAGGGTGAGGCGCCTCGCAGCAAGCGCGACCTCCAGGTGGACATTCTTCGTGGCGTCAGCAGGCAGTCGCAGGGCCACCAGTGCTTGAAAGAAGTTCCGGCCATGGAGGCCGATTAGGGTGGCAGGCAATGAGGATCCCGGGCGCGCGGGCTGGAGGAGTACGGCGATGTCATCCCCGAGCTTCAGGAGGATAGTGAACTTGTTGGTGGTGGCAACGATCATTTGGTCCAACTGAGAGTCATAGTAGGCATTGACGGCAGCCATCGACCAGCCGGCCACGACCACCGTCTGGAGATGATCCTCGGTGCCATGCCGCAGGCCGGCGTCGTGGACCATCTGGCACAGCCGGTTGCCGCTCGCGCGCATCACCGCCGTGGGTCTGGAGTGAGCACTTTTGCGCTTAGTGTAGGTGCTTAGGCAAATTCTTAGGTGCGTATGATGTGGTAGATGCATTGGAATGGAGGGGCGCCTTTATATGAGTGCAAACTGCGTTGCATTCACATTGTTCAGCCTCTTTGCCCGGTCCTCCTCCCATTACTTCCCTCATGCATGCACGATGCTAATTGAAGGAGGATGCATCATTGGTCGTTCAACATTTCGGGAACCGCTACCCCTACCTCGTCTACATTAAAGCCGTATCGGGAACTGCGCCGCCTGCTATCAAATCAAATAGTACTGCACCGCCCGTTGCACGCCCGGCTGAGCACGCCTCCTCGCCTCCATCAAACCCCTTCATTAAACCCGCATGCAAACCGAGAAACCTAATCCGGCCACACGTCCGTTCATGAGCGGTCCGGAATTAAACGCAACACCGGCCGAGCTCCTCCCGTCCGCTCTCAGTTTAAACGAGGCCAGACGCCGGCCAAGCTCCGACCGTCCGCCCTCTATTTAAATGAGGCCAAACAGACAGCGGATAAGAATCGCACCCCTGCGCCGCTCCCCCATCTCCTCCTTCACCATTTTCTCCACTCTTCTGATGGCTTACGAGGAGCCGTTCTATGGCATACTACCCGGCTAGGTGGCCAGTCGAGCCCTCCGGATACGGGCGAGGCCGCTCAGTGCTTCATCAACCTCGGTTGGCCCGACGGAGCCAGTTGTAACACCCCGGATGTAACTTTCCATATTTGTAACTCCAACTCTTGCCATTTTCGGCATTGTGATATGATATTCCCTCCGTGGTTGGGTTTTTCTTCATTTTGCATTTTGTCCATGTCATGCATTTCATATCATGTCATCATGTGCATCCCATTCGCATACGTGCTCGTCTCATGCATCCGAGCATTTTCCCCGTTGTCCGTTTTGCAATCCGGCACTCCTATGTCCCCCGGCGTCCCCTTTTACATTTTTTTCGTGTTCGGGTGTTAAACATTCTCGGAATGGACCGAGCCTTGCCAAGTGGCCCTGGTATAGCACCGGTAGACCACCTGTCAAGTTTCGGGTCATTTGGAGCTCGTTTGGTACTCCAACGGTTATCCGCATATCCGCGAAGGCCTCTTTTGGGTTGCAGTCCAACACCCCTCCAAAACCGCCCAATAACCCATCTAAGTCACTTCCATGCTCTCCGTCGTCGTATCACGATCGTGTGGGCGAAAACTACACTCCATTTGGAGCTTCCTAGCTCCTTCTACCTATAAATATAGCTCCCTTCCCCGAAATCCGGCCGAAACCCTAGTCTCCCCGCTCCCTTCGCGCCGCCGGACGAAATCCGGATGGCGGACCGTCGCCGCGCGCCACGGACGAATCGCAGGCTGCCATGTGCCCGGGCGGTCCCGATTCGCCGCGCGCCGCGGGCGGCGGGGCCCTCCGGCCCAGCGCCGGGCGCGCCCCGCCGCCGCCGCCGCCTCCCGCGGTCGCCGCCTCCCGCCGTCCGCGCCGCCCGTTACCGCACCGCCCGGCGCGCGCGCGCGCCCTCGGCCGCCGCGCGCGCCGCGCCTCCGCCGCCCGCGCCCGGGCCTCCCGTCGCCTCCCTGCCTCCGCTGGCGCCGGATCCGGCGAGATCCGGTCGGCCCGCGCCTCCCCCGGCCGTCTTCCTCCCCTCCGGCACCAACTCCGGCGAGGATCCGGCCAGCCTCGAAGTCCGCGCCCGGATCCGATCTCGGTTGACTTTCCTTCTCACCCGATTTCCTCTAAGTCTTTTAATCTGTCATTATTTTGTTGCATTTTCATCATGCCATAACTTTGCACCCATGGCTCCGTTTTGGGCGTGTAGCATACCGAATTGTTCGCCTCGATGAGTACATCATTTCATCTCATTGCATCATTTTCGTTTGAGCTCATCTTGGTGCCCGAAATGCTGTAAGAAGAGGGCTATGTGATGTTAGTTTCAGATTCTTATCAGAACATGCACTTTTGTCATTTTTGCCATGATTGATGTGTGTATCCTATGAACTTGAGTCCTACATGTGTTTTGTAATATGCCATGCCATCTTTACAGGGGTGTATGCCATGTATTTTTGTGATCTCTGTGGTGACTAGGACAAGCATGCAAACTAGGCTTCATGATGTTGCTGATTTCAGCCCCTGTTTTGCTGATATTTTTATGCCATGTAAACTTGATGCTACCGAGAGATCCATGCATATTTTGAGATACTTCATTAAGAATGTTTTGAACATATGGTTATTATTTATCCATCCATGCCCTTGTTTGCAATTATGGAGTGCCATAGCTTGAGTCAATCGAGCTCTACTTTTTCTATAAAATGTTTCCTGGCAGATTGTTTACATGTTATTCAATTTTGCCAAGGTTGTTGTTGTTGATCCGTGTATGCTATGATGTTGTTCTTGCCATGTATAGCTTCTATGCCATGTCTTCTTGATGGATGTATGCTTAGTTTATCATTTAATGCTCTGTAGTGAGCGCATCGAGCTCTTGAACATGCCTACTTGTTATCTGTTTTTGTCATGCCCTGTTTGCTGAATCTATTAACGAAACTTGCTATATTTACGTGGGTGCCATCATATCTTCTGATCCTTTTTGGCTCATGGTTAGTAAGGGACTTTTGTTCTATGCTTTGAGTAGATTCATGCAATGCCTTGTTTTTCTATTATAAGTTCCTGTAGCATGTTGTTTGCTTGCTCTGAACATTACTTCCTGATGCTGATTCTGCCATGTTAGTATTTTCTCCAAGTCTGTGAAGCTGATATATTTTGCACTTTTGCCATGCTTGTTTGGACCTGTTATGGTGTGATTTAGCCGTATCTCAGTGTTCATATTTTGTCAAGAATCTTGAGTAGATCACTGCCATATGCTTTGTTGGTGCGTTTGGTGAGTAGCTTAAATTCTTGTTGCTTGCTATGTGGCATCATCTTTGTTAATGGCAGATTTGTGTCATTCTTGTTTTGCTTGTCATTTGCAAACCGTGCATCCGATTCGGTGATCTTTATATCGATTTCAACGAAATCATCTCACCTTTCAGCGGCATACTTGGTTTGCCAAGTTGATGCCTGGTTCATCACTTTCCTTCCGAGCACGCATCGCATTGCATATCACATCTCGCATATCATGCCATGTATTGCATCATGTTGCTTGTGCATTGCACCGTGATTTATTGTGGTTCCATTGTTTGTGTTCTTGCTTTGGGTAGAGCCGGAGGCGAGTGCGTGAGCGAGGAACCTGTTGAGAACGCTTACGAGGATCAAGCTTTCGACAACTCTGAGAACTTTGCAGGCAAGATGACCATACCCTCGAAATCACTTCTATCTTTGCTTGCTAGATGCTCGCTCTTTTGCTATGCCTATGCTACGATGCCTATCACTTGCTATATCATGCCACCCATATTGCCATGTCAAACCTCTAACCATCCTTTCCTAGCAAACCGTTGTTTGGCTATGTTACCGCTTTGCTCAGCCCCTCTTATAGCGTTGCTAGTTGCAGGTGAAGATGAAGTTTGTTCCTTGTTGGAACATGGAGATGTTGTTCCTTGTTGGAACATGTTTATTTGTTGGGATATCACAATATCTATTGTTTAATTAATGCATCTATATACTTGGTAAAGGGTGGAAGACTCGGCCTTATGCGGTGTTTTGTTCCCTCTTGCCGCCTAGTTTCCGTCATACGGTGTTATGTTCCTTGATTTAGCGTTCCTTACGGTTGGGTGATTTATGGGACCCCTTGACAGTTCGCTTTGAATAAGACTCCTCCGGCAAGGCCCAACTTTGGTTTTACCATTTGCCACCTAAGGCTTTTCCCTCGGGTTTCGCGAGCCGAGGGTCATCTTTATTTAACCCCGGGGCGGTGCTCCTCGAGTGCTGGTCCAACTGTCGACCGCCGGTGCCATCGAGGGCAACTCTGAGATGGCCTATCGGAAGCTTGGACAATCTGGTGTTCCACGAGCGAGATATGTGCAGCTCCTATCGGGATTTGTCGGCACATTCGGGCGGCTTTGCTGGTCTTGTTTTATTGCTGTCGAAATGTCTTGTAGTCCGGGATTCGAGACTGATCGGGTCTTCGGTAGAAGGAATATCCTTCGTTGACCGTGAGAGCTTATAATGGGCTAAGTTGGGACACCCCGCAGGTATTATCTTTCGAAAGCGGTGCCGCGGTTATGAGGCAGATGGGAATTTGTTAATGTCGGTTGTAGAAAACCGAAGTTGACCTTATTTAAAACACATCAACGCGTGTGTAACCATGATGGTCTCTTCTCGGCGGAGTCCGGGAAATGAACACAGTGTTGGAGTTATGTTTGGCGTAAGTAGTTCAGGATCACTTCTTGATGGCTACTAGCTTCACGACCGTGCCTTGCTTCTCTTCTCGCTCTCTTTTGCGAATGTAGCCACCATATATGCTAGTAAACTTGCTGCAGCTCCACCTCACAACTCTGTCCTTCCTATAAGCTTAAATAGTCTTGATCTCGCGGGTGTGAGATTCTTGAGTCCCGTGACTCACAGATTCTACCAAAACAGTTGCGGTGCCGGCGATGCTGTGCAGATGGCGCAACCGAGCTCAAGTGGGAGTTCGACGAGGAGCGTTGTCGTTACTATGTGTCTTTTCTGATGATCGTAGTGGAGCCAGTTGGGATGATCGGGGATCTGTGTAGCATTTGGGGTAGTCTTCTTGTATTTTGGTTCCGTAGTCGGACCTTGAGTATAATCTGGATGATGGATGTTTATTTATGTATTGTGTGAAGTGGCATTGTAAGCCAACTATGTATCTCTTTCCTTATGTATTACATGGGTTGTGTGAAGATTACCTCACTTGCGACATTGCTTTCAATGCGGTTATGCCTCTAAGTCGTGCTTCGACCGTGGGAGATATAGCCGCATCGAGGCGTTACAAGTTGGTAATCGAGCCATCCCGACTTAGGAGCCCCACAGCTTGATTGTTTCTTTGGCGTTGTTGAGTCTAGAACAAAAAAATTTGAGTTTTAGGATTATATATATCGGAGAGTAGGATTCTTTTTACTCCCCAGTCCCTTCGTCGCTTTGGTGAGGTCTCCTGGCGTAGAAGTTTTGACTCTCCTCTCCTCAAATTTCACAACCAAAAAATTAGGATCATGCGGGTATCTTGGAATCGTTCCGATGGTTTTGTGGCGAGAACATTGTTCTTGGTACCTCGACATTTAGGGGTTGTGGCGGTGTCCCGGGAGTTGAGCTCCGAGGTGTTGTCGTCACAATTTTATCGTTGCGATTCTGGAATACGAGCTTTGCCGACATCTAAAATCTCTTTTGTACAGTTGTTGGTGAGATAACCCGATAACTTGATCTTGGCGAGCTCGGGAGTATTGCCATGACTCGTATAACGGATGCTTTTCAAAGGTCGAGGTACACGATTTCTGAAGGTTTCTTGGTTATGTGTTGACGGATGGATACAGCTGGATCTAGGTATTGTTAGTTTGGGTGATATATTTTGTGTCCCCTGTAACCCCAACACCAGATTGCATAACCAGAAAGTTTCGGAAGTTTATAGGTGGGATTCAAGTAGATCTTAGCATTTCTTTCCGCAGATATTTGGTTTGTGATTGGGTAATCCATACCACTTATTTGTTCCAGTCGTACCGTGTTATTTTCCATCAAACCTTAATCAAGTGGCTTCTCACCTTAATGGACGTGTGATGTTAGCTTTTGGAATTCATTCGTTCATCCTTGTTCGAATGTTTATTGTGAAGACTATATGTTGCAATTTCTATCCGTTGATTCAACTTGTCTATCTGTCTATCAAGTGCTAACGGATGTCACCCTCTTCAGGATGGCTCCGCCAACGCGTCTGAATCCGGATCGCAATGATGGGAGTCAGTCAAACCCTCCACCTCCACCTCCGCCTCCGGAGGCATGGCAACTATCATGGCAGCCACCAACGCAAATGCTCGAGATGATTTTGCAACTCTTGCAAGAAGCGTACCCAAGGGCAAGGCAACCAAGGAAATCAAGGCCAAGGCAACAACCAGCCGCACTTTGCTACCCTCGATCGGTTCCTCGCTAATCAGCGAAGTCTTTCAGCTTACGTGCCGAGGCCACAGACGCCTGACGATTGGCTTGTGGACATCTGCAAATATTTTGAATGTAGCAATGTCGGACACGAGGACTTTGTCAAGTTTGCTTCGTTTCAACTCAAGGACCAAGCTGCCGAGTGGTACCGACAATACAAAGATTCGAGAGGAGGTCGTGTAATTACAGGATGAGTTCACGAGACTTCAAAGCTCACCACATTCGAAAAGTGTTGTTGAGAGCAAGCGTGAGGAGTTCCGCAATCTCAAGCAAGGCAACATGTCGTGTATCAATACAATATCCAGTTCGAGCTTCGCTTCGCTTCACTAAGCAAGGCGTCCACGATGAAAAGAGTATGATCTATCAATTCAGAGGTGGTCTCGGAGAAGATCTGCAATTAGCTCTCGTGCTTTTTGAGCTAGAAAAGTATGATGAATTCTACAACATGGCACTGAAGCAAGAAGCTGCCCAGCTCAAATGTGAGGCTTCTAAGAAGAGAATCAGGGATGCAGTTCAGTCTTCTTCTTCCTCTCAAGTGGAAGCTAAGCAGCAGAAGTTCTACCTTCCTCCTCCTCCGTTCCGTCAGCCTTACCAGCAGAAGAACTCAGGTGGTCGTGGATCTTCCCACCCGCCCAACCCTGGCTATCAGAACAAGTCTAATTCTCAAGCTCCAAGGTCAAATGCTCCTTATCACCGTCCGCTCTCAGAGGTGACTTGCAACAAGTGTCGTGAGAAAGGTCACTACGCGAACAAGTGCTTCAACCAAAGCGCCTTCCGCCTCCTCCTCTGTGAGATCTTCCAGCAATGCGGTGGTCAAGCATAATTCCAAGTTTGCAAAGGTCAACATGATGGATGCAGCGAGCGGAGGATTCTTGAGATGTGATCATGGGTAATCTTCACATTAATGATATTCTGCAAAAGTTCTTTTTGACACTGGTGCATCCCTTAGTTTCATCTCAAAACCATTTGCATCTAAGCATGAGTTGTCTTTCCAAGATTTGCCAAGACCATTAGCAGTTGTCTCTCGGGTAAATGCATGAGCATAAGCTACATGGTTCGGATGTTTCTATCAAGATGGGCGACTATAGATTTCTGGCTAAACCAATTGTCCTTGGTGACTCGGATATTGATCTAATTCTCGGGATGGGTGGCTTTCTCAGCACAAAGCTCAGCTTGATTGTGCTGCAGGAAATTCAATTGACTCACTCTTCTAATGATGTGATCATCTATGCGCTTCGTGATGAAACCATTCAGTTGTTTTCTCTCAATGAGAAGGGCGAATTGGATGCTATCTCTCGATTCGATCGTTTGTGAGTACCAAGATGTCTTTCGGAAGAGCTTCCAGAATGCCTCCTCACCGGCCGGTTGAATTCGTTATCGATCTTGAGCACGCAGCGAACCCGTTTGCAAGCGTCCATACAAGCTTGGACCTAATGAGCTGAAGGAATTGAAGAAACAGCTCGATGGACAAGAGCGTCTGGGTCTGATCAGACCGAGTTCATCTCCTTGGGGTTGTGGTGTTCTTTTTGTCCAGAAGAAGGATGGCACGGACCGACTTTGCGTCGATTACCGTCCATTGAATAAGAAGACTATCAAGAACAAGTATACACTTCCCAACATCAATGAGCTTTTCGAGCAACTCAAAGGTGCTAAAGTGTTCTCCAAGCTTGACCTTCGTATGGGTTATCATCAAATTCGCATTCGTGAACAAGATATTCCCAAGACAGCATTTAGAACAAGCTTTGGTTCTTATGAATATACGGTCATGTCTTTCGGCCTTATCAATGCTCCTCCAACATTCTCTCGGATGATGAACTTCATCTTCAACCCCTACACCAATGAATTCGTCTTGGTCTATCTTGATGGTATTTTGGTCTTCTCCAAGAATAAGAAGGATCATGCCAAACATTTGCGATTGGTGCTCGACAAGCTCAGAGAGCATCAATTCTATGCGAAGTTTTCCAAATGTGAGTTTTGGCTTGATGAAGTTCTTTACCTTGGTCACATCATCTCCGCCAAGGGCATCGCTGTTAACCAGAGAAGGTGTCCGCGATTGTGAATTGGGAACCTCCTCGGAATGTCAAGCAGACCGCGATTTTCTTGGTCTTGCAAGCTATTGCGAAGATTCGTTGAGAACTTCTCTAAGATTGCAAAGCCTCTTTCCAACCTCCTCTAGAAGCATGTGAAGTATGTCGGTCTCACGAGTGTGGCGTTGCTTTCAACACCCTCAAAGAAACTCGTCACAGCTCTGTCTTAACTCCTCTGCGAATCCAAGCCATTGAAGTTTTACGTGATGCTTCTCTTCAAGGTCTCGGTGCTGTGTTAATGCAAGAGAAGAGAGTTGTGGCCTATACCTCTCGTCATTGAAGCCCAGCGAAAAGAACTGCCCCACTCACGATCTTGAGTTGGCGGCAGTTGTCCATGCATTAATAACATGGAGACATCTCTTGTTTGGAAGGAAAGTGGACATTTTCACCGATCACAAGAGCCTCAAGTATATCTTCACTCAACCCAACCTCAACCTCGAGCAAACTCGATGGGTGAAATGATTCAAGAGTACAACCCAAGTATTGAATATACTCGGGCAAGGCCAATGTGATTGCAGATGCTTTGAGCAGAAAGGCTTACTGCAGCAGTTTAATTCTCAAGCCCTTCCAACGGATCTTTGTGAAGCTTTCCATAAGCTGAATCTTCAAGTTGTTCCTCAAGGCTTTCTTGCCAACCTCATAGTCTCTCCTACTTTGGAAGACCAAATTCGTGAGGCTCAACTCCTGGATACCATGGTGAAAAAGGTGAAGCGTAGTATCGACAAGGGCATTTCCAAGTACAAGTGCTTCCACATTGATGACAAAGATACTCTTTTCTTGAGGACGGATTGTGGTTCCTAAGGGTGATCTCGTAAAGTCATTATGAGCGAGGCACACAATTCCCTTCTATCCATTCATCACGGAAATGCGAAGATGTACCATGACCTCGGGCGATCGTATTGGTGGACTCGAATGAAGCGAGAAATTGCTCAATTCGTGAATGAGTGTGATGTCTGCGGAAGAGTGAAAGCAGAACACCAGCGACCAGCTGGTCTCCTCCAACCTCTTGCTATTCAGAATGGAAGTTTGATCATATCGAAATGGACTTCGTGACTGGATTTCCTAAGTCCAAGCGCGGAAATGATGCTATCTTCGTTGTCATTGACAAGCTTACTAAAGTGGCTCATTTTCTTCCTATCAAAGAATCTATCACAACAGCTCGGTTGGCGAGCTATACACCTCGAGATTGTCTCCTTGCGACATTCCACAATTGATCTCTTGGACCGTGGCAGCATCTTTACCTCCAAGTTTTGGAATTCTTTTGAAGGCCATGGGCACCAACATTCGTTTCAGCACAGCTTTCCACCCTCAAACAAGTGGCCAAGTCGGCGAGTCAATCAAATCCTCGAAGACATGCTCGGGGCTTGTGTCATTTCCTTGGTATGAAGTGGGAAGATTGTCTTCCATATGCGAGTTCTCCTACAACAACAGCTTCCAGCGAGTTGGGCAAGGCCCCATTCGAAATTCTCTATGGCGAAAGTGTCGTACTCCTCTCAATTGGTCCGAGACAGGTGAGCGCCAACTTCTTGCAGCGACTTGATCACGAAGCGAAGAAATGTGCAAAGTCATTCGTGAGAATCTCAAAGCAGCATAATCGCGCGGAAAACTATTATGATGACAAGCACCGTGATGTGGCTTTTGAAATCGGAGACCATGTCTACCTCCGCGTCTCTCAATGAAAGGCACTCGTAAACCCGGTATCAAAGGAAGCTTGTCCCTAGATCGTGGGTCCTTTCAAGATCATTGGCAAAGAGGCGATCTAGCCTATCAACGAGCTTCCTCCAACTGCGAGCGTGCGATGTGTTTCACGTGTCACAACCGCAAGTGCTTCAAGACTCCTAAGCGCACCATCAACCCGAAGAAATTGACCTCCAAGAAGATCTCTCTTATCATGAGCACCCGTTGCTATTCTTGAAGAAACCGGCGCAAGACTCGCAACAAGTCAATCAAATTCCTGAAAGTGAAGTGGTCACACCATTCCGACCGAGAAGCCACACAGGGGCGCGAGGATCACCTCGTTCGAATATCCGGAGTTCTTTCAGTCCTAGATCTGGGGCGAGATCCTCTTGTAGTGGTGGAGTGTTGTAACACCCGGATGTAACTTTCCATATTTGTAACTCCAACTCTTGCCATTTTCGGCATTGTGATATGATATTCCCTCCGTGGTTGGGTTTTCTTCATTTTGCATTTTGTCCATGTCATGCATTTCATATCATGTCATCATGTGCATCTCATTTGCATACGTGCTTTCGTCTCATGCATCCGAGCATTTTCCCGTTGTCCGTTTTGCAATCCGGCACTCCTATGTTCCCCGGCGTCCCCTTTTACATTTTTTCGTGTTGGTGTTAAACATTCTCGGAATGGACCGAGCCTTGCCAAGTGGCCCTGGTATAGCACCGGTAGACCACCTGTCAAGTTTCGGGTTATTTGGAGCTCGTTTGGTACTCCAACGGTTATCCGCATATCCGCGAAGGCCTCTTTTGGGTTGCAGTCCAACACCCCTCCAAAACCGCCCAATAACCCATCTAAGTCACTTCCATGCTCTCCGTCGTCGGATCACGATCGTGTGGGCGAAAACTACACTCCATTTGGAGCTTCCTAGCTCCTTCTACCTATAAATATAGCTCCCTTCCCCGAAATCCGGCGAAACCCTAGTCTCGCGCTCCCGCCGCGCCGCGGGCGAATCCGGACGGCGGACACGTCCGCCAGCGCCACGGACGAATCGCAGGCTGCCACGTGCCCGGGCGGTCCCGATTCGCCGCGCCGCCCGGGCCAGGCAGAGCCCTCCGGCCAGCAGCGCCGGGCGCGCCCAGCGCTCGCCGCCGCCCGCCTCCCGCCGTCCGCACCGCCCGGCCGCCGCGCCGCCCTCGATGCCAGCGCCGCCCGCGCCTCCCGCCCGGCCGCCCGCGCCCGGGCCTCCCGTCGCCTCCCGCCTCGCCCGGCGCGGATCCGGTGAGATCCGGTCGGCCCGCGCCTCCAGCCGTCTTCCTCCCCTCGGCACCAACTCCGGCGAGATCCGGCCAGCCTCGAAATCGCGCCGGATCAATCTCGGTTGACTTTCCTTCTCCCCGATTTCCTCTAAGTCTTTTAATCTGTCATTATTTTGTTGCATTTTCATCATGCCATAACTTTGCATACAGGTTGGACCATCATATCTTCTGATCCTTTTTGGCTCATGGTCAGTAAGGGACTTTTGTTCTATGCTTTGAGTAGATTCATGCCATGCCTTGTTTTGCTATTATAAGTTCCTATAGCATGTTGTTTGCTTGCTCTGAACATTGCTTCCTGATGCTGATTCTGCCATGTTAGTATTTTCTCTAAGTCTGTGAAGCTGATATATTTTGCACTTTTGCCATGCTTGTTTGGACCTGTTATGGTGTGATTTAGCCGTAGCTCAGTGTTCATCTTTTGTCAAGAATCTTGAGTAGATCACTGCCATATGATTTGTTGGTACGTTTGGGCGCAATAGCTTAAATTCTTGTTGCTTGCTATGTGGCATCATCTTTGTTAATGGCAGATTTGTGTCATTCTTGTTTTGCTTGTCATTTGCAAACCGTGCATCCGATTCGGTGATCTTTATATCGATTTCAACGAAATCATCTCACCTTTCAGCGGCATACTTGGTTTGCCAAGTTGATGCCTGGTTCATCACTTTCCTTCCGAGCACGCATCGCATTGCATATCACATCTCGCATATCATGCCATGTATTGCATCATGTTGCTTGTGCATTGCACCGTGATTTATTGTGGTTCCATTGTTTGTGTTCTTGCTTTGGGCAGAGCCAGGAGGCGAATACGTGAGCGAGGAACCTGTTGAGAACGCTTACGAGGATCAAGCTTTCGACAACTCGAGAACTTTGCGAGCAAGATGACCATACCCTCGAAATCACTTCTATCTTTGCTTGCTAGATGCTCGCTCTTTTGCTATGCCTATGCTACGATGCCTATCACTTGCTATATCATGCCACCCATATTGCCATGTCAAACCTCTAACCATCCTTTCCTAGCAAACCGTTGTTTGGCTATGTTACCGCTTTGCTCAGCCCCTCTTATAGCGTTGCTAGTTGCAGGTGAAGATGAAGTTTGTTCCTTGTTGGAACATGGAGATGTTGTTCCTTGTTGGAACATGTTTATTTGTTGGGATATCATTGTTTAATTAATGCATCTATATACTTGGTAAAGGGTGGAAGACTCGGCCTTATGCCTGGTGTTTTGTTCCACTCTTGCCGCCCTAGTTTTCGTCATACCGGTGTTATGTTCCTTGATTTCGCGTTCCTTACGGTTGGGTGATTTATGGGACCCCTTGACAGTTCGCTTTGAATAAGACTCCTCCAGCAAGGCCCAACTTTGGTTTTACCATTTGCCACCTAAGCCTTTTTCCCCGGGTTTCGCAAGCCGAGGTCATCTTTATTTTAACCCCGGGCCAATGCTCCTCGAGTGCTGGTCCAACCTGTCGACCGCCGGTGCCATCAGGGGCAACTCTGAGATGGCCTATCGGAAGCTTGGACAATCCGGTGTGCCCTGAGAACGAGATATGTGCAGCTCCTATCGGGATTTGTCGGCTCGGCACATTCGGGCGGCTTTGCTGGTCCTGTTTTATTGTTGTCGAAATGTCTTGTAGTCCGGGATTCCGAGACTGATCGGGTCTTCCCGGTAGAAGGAATATCCTTCGTTGACCGTGAGAGCTTATAATGGGCTAAGTTGGGACACCCCTGCAGGGTATTATCTTTCGAAAGCCGTGCCCGCGGTTATGAGGCAGATGGGAATTTGTTAATGTCCGGTTGTAGAAAACCCGAACTTGACCTTATTTAAAACACATCAACCGCGTGTGTAACCATGATGGTCTCTTCTCGGCGGAGTCCGGGAAATGAGCACGGTGTTGGAGTTATGTTTGACGTAAGTAGTTCAGGATCACTTCTTGATCGCTACTAGCTTCACGACCGTGCCTTGCTTCTCTTCTCGCTCTCTTTTGCGAATGTAGCCACCATATATGCTAGTCGCTTGCTGCAGCTCCACCTCACAACTCTGTCGGACCTTGAGTGTAATCTGGATGATGGATGTTTATTTATGTATTGTGTGAAGTGGCGACTGTAAGCCAACTATGTATCTCTTTCCCTTATGTATTACATGGGTTGTGTGAGATTACCTCACTTGCGACATTGCTTTCAATGCGGTTATGCCTCTAAGTCGTGCTTCGACACGTGGGAGATATAGCCGCATCGAGGGCGTTACACCAGTTGCTGCCCAATCCGGCGCGTGGTTCAGCAACTCGCCGCTCCAGTTCAGCTCGATGAGGAGTGGCGAGTTGCTCCACGCTGGCACGGCGGCGAGCACACCTATACGGGAGTCGTGGCTGCCGTGTCATACCGCGTCACCAGTGTCTGCGGTGGACGCACCTCCCGTGTCTGTGGGCGCGCCTCCCGTTCCTGCGGCCGCACCTCCCGTGCCTGCGGCAACGCCATGCAGGCAGAGACAGAAGCCGGGTGTGTGGAGAGCAACGTGTCCGTGGCCAGCTTCTCCGTGTCCGCCGCCATCATCGACGAGAAGTAGAACACGGGAGGCAGTCGCCACTTGGGTCCCATGACGGCCACCGCCGAGGCAACAACTTGCATTCAGGTGGTTTATTTGCTGCTTCATCTCTTCCGAGGACCTTCGTCGACCCCGCAAGTGTCTGCCGGACATGAGGAAGACAAAGGGATCCGCGGGCGGCCATTTAGATTAGGTACTCCCTCTCCGGGTGGCAGGAAATTTTTGTTCTAAGAATGGATAAATTGGATCTATCTATAACTAAAATAAGTCTAGATACATCCATTTCTAGGACAAGTATTTTCAGACGGAGGGAGTATTAATTATACCAAGAGAGCCGGATTAGCACCGCTTAGTTCATGTAAATGTAATAAAATCCATCATGTTTATATGAAGATCCGGCTTTTTTATACGAAACCATGCATGCTTATATGAAAACAGTCTGTGTTTGCACGAATTTCATCTGGTTGGTTAGAGTTGTGAAAATGTATGCCGTTGGCGTTTGATGCCGCCCTCCGCGGAAGGGAGTGGGAGGAAATTTGTCGGCTGCCGTTGGAGATGCTCTTATGCTGGAAATAATAGTCACATCCAATGCATTTGAGTTAATTGCGTGTATGATTCTCCCTCTATAAAAAGTAAATTGCATGTGAAGTGTACACGTAACTTGCAGGGTGGCTATAGCTTCGTACAGAAAGTTAAAAAGAAACAAGTCCATCCTTAGTCTTGTATTCGAAGTACTCTGTGGGTTCCACTGTCAGTACAATAGCGAAAAAAGTATATATTAAATAAGTAATATATAACATAAAAATCTAAAGTTAAAGACAGAATTCGAGCTCAGGTCATCGCGTTGCGAGCATCTGGCGCTAACCAGTCCAACACATTTTTGTTGTAGATCATGCTGGAGATATATCTCCATGTCTACTCTTATACTCCATCCGTTCCTAAATATTTGTTTTTTTTAGATTTCAAATTGACTACCACATACGGATGTGTACGTAGACATATTTTAGAGTGTAGATTCACTCATTTTGCTCCGTATATAGTCACTTTTTGAAATCTCTAAACAAACAAATATTTAGTAACGGAGGGAGTACAAAACCGAGTTGGTGATGATGGTGTGCGTGCCATCCTGCAATGTAGGCCGTCGGATTTATATCTAACGGATAGGAAGATAACTGTAACGCCCGGATGGTTATGCAACAGTAATCATTCCGGTTCGGTTAATTAACCTCTCGTTAATTCGGAACCGTCCTAAAACAAAATCAAAAATGAAACAAATGAAAAAAGGGTTTCGAAAACTGATTCTAAAATGTTCCGGGGTTTTCTAAAATACCTAACCTAATATTGGTGGGGTGCACTAATATTTACAAAATGCCAAAGCATTTTAAATAAACCAAAACAGAAAAAGAAAAATAACAAAAAGAGAAAGAAAAAGATTAAAAGCAGAGAGGGGATAACCCCGGCCCACCACCGCCCCCCCCACTCTCCTTGGCCCATCCCTCTTCCCCCCCACAGGCGGCCCACCGCCCAGCCCCCCACTACCTCTCCCCACCGGTGGCTAACCCTAGCCACCGCCCATCCTCCCTCGCGCCTCCCCTCGCTCCCGACCCGATCTAGATCGGGCAGCACACCCGACCGACCCCGCCGTCCTCCACCTGCCGCCGATCCCCCCGGCCCCGCCGCCCAGGCCTCCCCTCCTCCTCCTCGCCGCCGGAGATCCCTCCCCTCCCTCGGCGCCCCCCCCCAGGCAGGCGGCCGCCACCATGGTCCGGCTCGGCCTCGTCTCCCTCATGGGAACGCCTCCCGGCCTCCTCCCCCGGCCTGCCCGCCCCTCACCGAGCACACGGCCGAGACCCCCCCCCCTGTGAGGGCCCCCCCTCTCCTCCCTCTCCTCGTCGTCGGCCGGCTCCGGCCGTTCCAGACTGCCCAGCCTCCCCTCCGGTCCCCTGCCGGCTCCCGGCTCCGGCCGCCCGGCGCCCCTCCCGATCCCCTCCTTTCTTCCCCCTGCGGATCCGGCCCCGTGGCCTCGGCCCCCTCCCGGCGCCCATGGCGTTCCAACCTCGCCCGGCGCCCTAAGCGCGCCAGCCCTCGCTCCCCCCCGTTCGGCGCCTCGCCTTGCCCATGACCGATCCTCGCTCGCCCCGGCGAACCCGAGCACACCCGTTCGCCTCCCGGACCTTGGCGTCGCTCACCTCGCGGCGTGCCGCGGCTTGGGCCGGCCGCTCCCTCCGCGCTCGATCCGCCCCCGCCCCGATCCGCCCCTTGGTCGCCTCCCCGACCGGGCCGGGTTCGTTCCCGAATCGGGCAACGCCCGCATCGCCCGCGTCGCCCGCGCCCGTTTGGCCATGGGCCTCTGACGTGGGGGCCCCACCCCCCCAAAAAACGAAAAAAAAAAACGTTTAATAAAACAGAAACTAAAAAAAGGAAATAAAAAGGAATTAAACTAATTAACTAAATAATTAATTAATTAATTAATTGAGTAATTAATTAATCTAATTAATTCTGGATTAGTTAAACCTAATCATTAGCTAAATTAATTGGGTAATTAATTAAACTAATTAATTCTGGATTAGTTAAACCTAATCATTAGTTAAATTAATTGGGTAATTAATTAAACTAATTAATTCTGAATTAATTAACACTAATTATTAATTAACTTAATTAACTAAGGTTAATTAATCTGATTAGGTTAATTAAGCTAATAGTGAATGACATGCGGGACCCACCTGTCAGGGTTGACTTAGTCAACCCTGTTGTCTGATGACGTCAGCATGACATCATGCTGATGTCATAAATGCAATTTCGAAATTAATTAAATAATTAATTAAAATTCCAGAAATTAATAAAACCTTTTATAAATCATAACTTTTAATCCGTAATCCGGTTAAAATATTTTCAACATGAAAGTTGCTCGAGCGGCGAGGCGAATCCGGATCGCGATCCGTTCGTCCACCACACGTCTCTAACCTATCGAACCTGCAAACTTTCTCCTCCGGTTCATCACATCGACAGCGTCCGGGCAGGATAACTTCCGGATGTTTTCCCCCTAAACCGGTACCCCTCTTACCACGTTAGGGCACGCCTAGCATCGCTTCTTGGCATGTCATGCATCGTTATGCATCTGTTACCGTGTATTCATTGTTTCTTCCCCTCTTCTCTTGGTGAGACTACGAGACCGGCCAGCTGCGGTGGCCAGTTCGACTACAGTCTTGTGACCCTCTCTCTTGCCCGAGCAACCAGGCAAGCCCCCCTTGATCACGGATATCGCCTACTCTTATCTACTTTGCTTGCATTAGAGTAGCATAGCATATTCTTGTTTTCGGATACTCCTATCTTCTGCATAGCTTTGTCCTTGTAACCATTGTTACCTTACGCAATCCTATATGCTTAGTATAGGATGCTAGTTCATTCATCTGTGGCCCTTCATATTTGTGCATGCGCGTGCTATACTATCGGGCCGTGATCACTCGGGAGTTGATCACGGGTGTATACTATATACTTATACATGATACATGTGAGACTAAAGTCGAATTGGTGATGGAGCACCACGAGTGGATCATTGTGGCGGGGCGGCAGGCAGGTTGAGACCGCCTAGGAGAGAGGTGGGCTGGCCTGTTCGGCGTTCGCGGTTACTTAACTGCTTAACGAGGTCTTGGTATTTGATCTGGGTTGGCTCGAGCTTATACTCACTAACCATCTACGCGGGAGTAGTTATGGGTATCCGGCGTCGTGGTATCGGCCGAAGCACTTCAGACGTCGGTGACGGGCGGCGCGCGCGGATTGGAATGGAGCGCTGTTAGGCTAGGTGCGCTTCCGGCCGCGAACGCATAGCGTGAGGTGTGCTTTCGAGGCGATGGGCCCAGACCCTGCGGCGCTTAGGTTTAGACCGGCGTCTTGGCCTCTCTGTTGTGCCTAGGTGGGGCTGCGGCGTGTTGATCTTCTGGCGGCGGGCATGACCCGGAAAGTGTGTCCGGCCAAATGGGATCAAGCGTCTTTGGGTAAGATGGTGCACCCTGCGGGAAGTTAATCTATTCGGATAGCCGTGATCTTGATAACAGGGCGACTTGGAGTTGTACCTTGAGCTTATGACAACTAGAACCGGATACTTGATAAAACACACCCTTCCAAGTGCGGATACAACGGTGGTCGCTCTCGCTCGGGGTTATGAGCGGGGATTGCGGGTAGGATTATTGCTATATGATGTTACTTGGAGGACTTCCGTTGTCCTCTTACATGCATTGCCGGACCGGTGTCGAAGCGTAGTCTTCGTTAAGACTAACTATCCTCTCTTATTACGGCATTCTGCAGTTTAGTCCTTGATATGGCCTTTACACATATATCCATGCATATGTAGTGTAGTTCCTTGCTTGCAGTACTTTGGATGAGTACTCACGGTTGCCTTGTTCCCCTTTTCCCTACCTCTACTCGATTGCTGCAACAGGACGATGGAGCCCAGAGTCGACGCCACCGCCTCGATGACTACTACTCGGGCGCCTACTACTACGTGCAGCCCGGCGGCGACGACTGGGAGTGACCTAGGAGGATCGAGGCGGGAGGCCTGCTCCTCTTCGTCTGTATCCCGGTTTGTGCTAGCCATCTTATGGCACCTTGTTTAACTTATGTACGTGCTCGGATATTGTTGCTTCGCTGACTTCGTCTATGATCGAGCACTTGTATTCGAGCCCTCGAGGCCCCTGGCTTGTATTATGATGCTTGTATGACTTATTTTATTTGTAGAGTTGTGTTGTGATATCTTCCCGTGAGTCCTTGATCTTGATCGTACACATTTGCGTGCATGATTAGTGTACGATTGAATCGAAGCGTCTGAGATTAATATCGAGCCATTGCTGTAGGAATCCCCCTTCCACACTCCTTGGCCGAAGTCGAGTCTAGACATTGCAAAACTTTTACTAACTTGGCTGTGTGCCTTACGGGCCCACGTCGCCATCGGGTGGTATTAGGATCTTTTACTCCTCGACCTTTACTCTGGGACTCTGGACTCTCTTCTACTCGGGTTAAACGATTTTACTAACTATCACTAGGATCCCGTGACCGCATTCACCCCGAAGATGGATATAGCCTTAGTTGTTTTTGGAATTGTATTTGAACAATTTCCACCCTGTCATTTGACTCCTTTGAAACGTCTTTGTTTTCAGATGGAACCCACGAGGCAGGTCGTGCGCCACACGACGGCCATTGGTGCCTCGGGATCACCTGCGGTGCTAGCCGAGATGATGACCTATCGGGGTTATCGCTGGCACCCTGAGTACACCGTCTATGAGGAGTACCGGGACTACAACCGAGGAGCGATACAGCGCCATCGTCCACCTCTACTCTCGGGAGTATGAGTCCACTCTTGTCTGCACACCGCACATGGTGTTGGAGTGACCATCGATATGGCAGTCCACGATGCTGCTTATGCTGCCGACACGTCTTCGTGCGAGTATCGAGTTGGACACCTCCCCTTTGGGCACATTGCTATCGCGTCGATGTTGGTGAGGAGGTTACTACTGCTGCCTACACCTTTGTCACCAGAGAGCCCTTCCACCATCGAACTTTGTTACGCATGCGATGGGCTGGATCGAGCTAACCGAGCTCTTCGCCACGAGTTGTACATCACCCGTCGGCACCTCTACCGTGCTCGGCGCTGATGCACCCTTTGTCCGTTCGGAGAGCTGCGGCGTTCTGCGATCTACCCGCCAGACCGTGATGCCCGGTGTTGGTTGGCGGGCGTGGGAGGCTACTCTCCGCACTTGGGCCTTTTCGCCACACGGGCGTCGGATTCAGCACCGAGTATCCGCGGCCCCAGTCACCGGCGTGGAGGACTATCCTTTGCCGCACTATCGACTTTCAGGCTCTGACTACCTCCGCGATGCCGCGTGGGACTGATGTGAACTTGCTTGTTAGCAATTGATGTATTCGCCGCAAGCCTGTGTGCCGCCTATGATGTAGTAGTCTATGTACTGGACTCTATGTATCGAACTCTATGCATGATTCCTTTTGTAAGACATGCCAACTACCATGTAGTTCCCATCTTGCTACTTTCATTATGCATGTTTCATCATGAATGATTCCTGTCTCTTGCTTAATTTTTCAAATGCTGAACTACCCCTGTTATATAATAGCAGGATGGTTAGGCCAGCAGGTCGTGGTCGTGGTGCCAACTTCCCACCACCGCTTTGAGTACATGGCTGGTATGGTCCAACAGCTTGAGATGAATCGCCAGTTCATGGAGAACATGATGGCTCAGTTCCCTCGCCCCAATATGCACCAGCACCCAAACGGGATAACTCTGCGAGGAATTCATACGCTGAACCCGGCGTGTACCGCAGCTCAACTCAGCCTTTGGATCTTGATGGCGGCTCCGTGACATCACCTATGAGATGGAGTCTGCTGATGTAGCCCCTGCCAGCTATGTCACTTTTGCTTCCTTCTTCCTGAAGGGACCCGCAGCTCAATGGTGGGACAGCCACCGTCGTACTCTGCCAGTTGGAACACTCATCACTGGCGGACTTCGAGCTGCCTTCCGTGCCCGCTTCATCCCTCAAGGGTCATGGACGGAAGAAGCGTGAGTTCATAATCTCACCCAAGGCAACAAGACTGTTGAAGCCTATCAACGAGAGTTCTTGGACTTGTCTCGCTATCTTTGAAGAGGATATTGCAAGCGATGCCACGAGACAGGAGAAGTTCGTGGCGGCCTTCAAGGCGACATCAAGCTCGCACTTCTAGTGCACGACTTTGCTGATTTCGCCACCTTGGTGAACAAAGCTATCAATGTCGAAACTGGTCTGCAGGAATACGAGCTCTAACAGCGCAACCGTGACACGGCTCATCTTGGGCCCGTCCTCGCAGAAGCGCAAGATATGGATTCCCAACAGCATGTACCGGCCGAATGCTCACGCTTCAAAGCAGAACTATGCTACACCTCGTGCGCCTACAACTAAGCAGCCAAGCTTCCAGCTCCACCACCCCAAGCTCTGTCCCACTCCCAATAATGGCTTGTGCTTGGTGCGGACAGCGAGGCACCGTGCTAGAGAATGCAACGAACCAGAATCAGCGGCCCTTCGGCGGTGGCCGTGGAAACACCCGAACCGCAACAACAACGGCAATTCTTATGGGCAAGCTCAGGCCAACCACGTTGATCGAGCGAAGCTCAAGACCAGCCTGCTCTTGTGATGGGTACACTTCTCGTAAATTCAGTACCGCATCGTCTTATTTGATCTGGGGCATCGCATTCATTCATGTCGAAGATTTTGCATTCATGCATGGCATTAAAAGTGAAGACATGAATGCTTCACTATTAGTACACACCCAGCGGGCCAATGTCGGACTTCCATGATTTTGCAGCGTCCCGTTGAAATCGAAGGAATGGAATTCCTTGTCTCTCCTATCGTGCTAAAGTCTTGTAGCATTGACCTCATTTTGGGGATGGATTGGTTGAAAGCGCATCTGGCGTCAATCGTTTGCGCCACTAAGACCGTCCATCTGCTGCACCCTTCGATGAAATCGTAGCTACAATGCTAAATGCGGTTCAAAATGCGAGGCAAGGCTATATGCATTGAATGCATTGAGCGCCGCACCCTCGAGGGAATTGAAAACATTCACGTCGTTTGCGATTTCAAGGCGTCTTTCTGAAGAACTTCGAGGATTCCCCACGCTAGGGCTGTCGAATTCGTCATCGACTTGAAACCAGGCACCACTCCTATAGCCAAGCGTCCCTACAAGATGCCGCCGCATGAACTCCTTGAACTAAAGGAGGAAATCGACAAATCTCTTCAAAGCGGCTTCATTCGCCCAAGTTGCTCTCCTTGGGAGCACCTTCTCTCTTTGTCAAGAAGAAGGATGGGACAAACCGATTGGTCCAAGACTACCGTCCCATAAATCAAGCTACCATTCGAATAAGTATCCTCTTCCTCGGATCAATGATCTTTATGATCAAGCGGCTGGTTCGTCGGTGTTCTCGAAACTTCGACTTGAGGTTGGGTTACCACCAGATCCGTGTTCGCGAGGAGGATATCCCCAAGACCGCATTTGTGACTCGTTATGGTTCATACGAGTACACCGTCATGTCTTCGCTTAACCAATGCTCCAGCCACCTTCTCTCTTTGATGAACTATATATTCATGGATTACCTCGACAAGTTAAATCGTGGTTTATCTGGATGATATCTGATCTATTCCAAGAATGAAGAAGAACATCTTGAACATCTTAGTCTTGTCTTTGGAAAAGCTACGAGAGCATCAACTCTATGCCAAGTTCTCCAAGTGTGAATTCGGCTTCCGAAGTAACCTACCTTGGACATGTCATCTCTAAGGATGGTATTGCCGTCAACCCTGAGCGAGTTCAGGCTATTCTCGATTGGACTCCTCCGAAGAGCGTTAAGCAAGTCGAAGTTTTCTCGGTCTACGCCACTATTGCCGTCGATTAGTCGAGAACTTCTCCAAGATTGCCAGCCTCGACTAATCTATTGCATAAAGGCGTCAAGTTCAATGGGCGAGATAAGTGTCGGAAAGCTTCCGGGCACTCAAAGACAAGTGACAGCTGCCCAGTGCTAGCTCCTCCGATACTAAGAAGGACTTCGTCATTTCTTGCGGCGCATCTCGTCAAGGTTTAGGCGGTGTCCTAATGCAAGAGCGCAAAGTGGTTGCTTATGCCTCTCGACAGATTCGCCCTCACGAGGAGAACTACCCAGTTCATGACCTCGAACTTGCTGCCGTCATTCATGCGCTAAAGCGATGGCGACATTACCTTCTCGTGTCGTTGCGAGATCTACCGACCACCAAAGTCTGAAGTATCTGTTTACTCAGCCAGACCTGAACCTCCGTCGCGAGAGATGGATGGAGAGCTATTGCAGACTTTGATTTGGGTATTTCCTATCGCCCGAGCAAGGCTAATGTAATGGCTGATGCCTTGAGCCGCAAGTCTTCTGCAACCACCTTGAGTTCACAAAGTTCAGCCCTCACTTGTTGAAGAATTCAGCGGCTGAACCTCCATATTGTTCCTCCGGTGCACTCGCTCCCCTCCTCCGGAGTTCCGCAAGATGAATCTCCGTGTTGTTCCCTGAGGTTCCCTCTTTACCCGGCTGTTGAACCGATCTCTTGGGCACCATAAAGACAATGCAGGATTTGACTCGAGGTCTACAAGCTTAAACAAGGCGTCGGAAAGAAATCCTCCTCCTTCACTATTGCCGATGATGGCGCCTTGTACTTCAAAGGCCGCCTAGTGGTGCCATGTAAGAAGGACAACCTGGATATGACTCGAAGGTTATGCAAGAAGCTCATGATCGCCTCTATGTATCCACCCTGGCGGTACAAAGATGTATCAAGACATTAAATCGAGATTACGGTGGTCTAATATGAAGCGAGGACATTGCTCGCTATGTTTACGAGTGTGGCGTTTGCCGTCGTATCAAAGCAGAACATCAAAGGCCTCTTTGGAACTCTGCAGCCTATCTCTATTCCCGAATGGAAATGGGACCATGTTGAAATGGACTTCGTCCTTTGGATTTCCCAAATCGCGAGAAAGGTAATGATGCTATTCTTGTCGTCATTGACCGGCTTTCTAAAGTTGCACATTTTACGGCGGTCGAAAAGCGATCCTTTGCTAGCCACTTGCAACGCTCTATATGTCGAATTGTTTCACTTCACGGTATTCCACTGGTTATCGATTCGGACCGTGGCAGCTTATTCACTTCAAGATTACAGGCAAGTTTCCAAGAAGCTATGGGGACTCATTTATCTTTCGATCTGCTTTTCATCCGCAGATCTCAAGGGCAAGTTGAGCGTGTCAACCAAATTCTCGAAGACATGCTTGAGCTTGTGTCGTCTCATTCGGCAAGAAATGGGAGGAATCTCTCCGTATGCTGAGTTCTCTTATAATAATAGCTATCAAGCTAGTGCGAAGATGGCCCCCTTGAAGTGTTATATGGATGAAAGTGCGAACCCCTACGAACTGGTCGAAGCGGGAGCGTCCACTCTTGGTCCGGATATTATCCAACATGCCGAAGAACAAGTCCGCATTATTCGCGAGAATCTCAAGACTGCTCGGTCTCGTCAAAAGAGTAATTATGACCGTCATCACAAAGACATGGTCTATCAACTTTGGCGAAAAGGCCTATCTTCGCGTTACACCAATGAAGGGTGCTCACCGCCGGGATCAAGGGCAAGTTAGCGCCTCGCTATATTGGCCCTTTCACTATTACGGAAAGGCGTGGAAAAGTGGCCTATCAAGCTGGAGCTCCGTCGAACCTTTCTCGGGTTCACGATGTGTTCCACGTGTCCCAACTCCGGCGCTGCTTCAAGGACCCAATCCGGCGATGGACCATGAAGTGCTCGAATTGCAACAGGACCTCTCCTATAAAGAGCATCCGGTCCGCATTCTCGACCAAGCTGAACGCCGCACCCGTCGGAAGGCGATCAAATTCCTCAAAGTCCGATGGTGAATCACTCGAAGGCGAAGCCACACAGGAGCGAGGATCGTCTTGAGATGAATATCCGCACTCTTGCCTTCTACCTCCTAAATCTCGGGACGAGATTTCTTGTAGTGGAGGAGATTTGTAACGCCCGGATGGTTATGCAACAGTAATCATTCCGGTTCGGTTAATTAACCTCTCGTTAATTCGGAACCGTCCTAAAACAAAATCAAAAATGAAACAAACGAAAAAAGGGTTTCGAAAACTGATTCTAAAATGTTCCGGGGTTTTCTAAAATACCTAACCTAATATTGGTGGGGTGCACTAATATTTACAAAATGCCAAAGCATTTTAAATAAACCAAAACAGAAAAAGAAAAATAACAAAAAGAGAAAAGGAAAAGATTAAAACAGAGAGGGGGATAACCCCCGGCCCAGCCAGCCGGCCCCCTCCCCACTCTCCCTTGGCCCATCCCCTCTTCCCCCCCAGGCGGCCCACCGGCCCAGCCGCCCCCCCACTACCTCTCCCCACCGGTGGCTAACCCTAGCCACCGCCCCCCTCCTCCCCCCTCGCCCTCCCCCTCGCTCCCGACCCGATCTAGATCAGGCGAGCACCCGACCGACCCCGCCGTCCTCCACCTGCTTGCCCGATCCCCATGGCCCCGCCGCCCAGGCCTCCCTCCTCCTCCTCGCCGCCCGGAGATCCCTCCCTCCCCTCGGGCCCCCGAGGCAGCGGCCGCCACCATGGTCCGGCTCGGCCTCATCGCCCCTCGCGGAACGCCTCCCGGCCTCCTCCCCCCGGCCTGCCCGCCCCTCACCGAGCACACCGGCCGAGACCCCACCCCCCCCTGTGAGGCCCCCCCTCTCCTCCCTCTCCCTCGTCGGCGACCGGCTCCGGCCGTTCCGCCGCCTGGCCCCCCTCCGGTCCCCCTCCGGCTCCCGGCTCCGGCCCCCCAGACTGGCGCCCCTCCCCGATCCCCTCCTTTCTTCCCCCCCTGCCGGATCCGGCCCGTGGCCTCGGCGGCCCACTCGCCGGCGCCCGCGCGGCGTTCCAACCTCGCCGGCGCCCTAAGCGCCTCCACCTCCTCCCCCCCCCGTTCGGCGCCTCGCCGCCCCGCGACCGATCCTCGCTCGGCCCGGCGAACCCAAACACACCCGTTCGCCTCCCGAGCCGGCGTCGCTCACCGCCGGGCGGCGCGCCGTGGCCGGCCGCTCCGCCGCCCGCGCCCGATCCGCCCCACGCCCCGATCCGCCTGGTCGCCTCCCGACCGGGCGGGTTAGTTCCCGAATCGAGGCAGCGCCCGCATCGCCCGCGTCGCCGCGCCTGTTGGTACAGGCCTCGGCGTGGGGCCCCACCCCCAAAAGCGAAAAAAAAAGAACGTTTAATAAAAAGAAACTAAAAAAGGAAATAAAAGGAATTAAACTAATTAACTAAATAATTAATTAATTAATTAATTGAGTAATTAATTAATCTAATTAATTCGGATTTGTTAAACCTAATCATTAGCTAAATTAATTGGGTAATTAATTAAACTAATTAATTCGGATTAGTTAAACCTAATCATTAGTTAAATTAATTGGGTAATTAATTAAACTAATTAATTCTGAATTAATTAACACTAATTATTAATTAACTTAATTAACTAAGGTTAATTAATCTGATTAGGTTAATTAAGCTAATAGTGAATGACATGCGGGACCCACCTGTCAGGGTTGACTTAGTCAACCCTGTTGTCTGATGACGTCAGCATGACATCATGCTGATGTCATAAATGCAATTTCGAAATTAATTAAATAATTAATTAAAATTCCAGAAATTAATAAAACCTTTTATAAATCATAACTTTTAATCCGTAATCCGGATTAAAATATTTTCAACATGAAAGTTGCTCAGAACGACGAGACGAATCCGGATACGCAGTCCGTTCGTCCACCACACGTCTCTAACCTATCGAACCTGCAAACTTTCTCCTCCGGTTCATCATCGTCGACAGGCGTCCGGGCAGGATAACTTCGGATGTTTTCCCCTAAACCAAGTACCCCTCTTACCACGTTAGGGCACGCCTAGCATCGCTTCTTGGCATGTCATGCATCGTTATGCATCTGTTACCGTGTATTCATTGTTTCTTCCCCTCTTCTCTTGGTGAGACTACGAGACCGAAGCTGCGGTGGCGAGTTCGACTACGGTCTTGACGACCCTCTCTCTTGCCGAGCAACAGGCAAGCCCCCTTGATCACGGATATCGCCTACTCTTATCTACACTGCTTGCATTAGAGTAGCATAGCATATTCTTGTTTTCGGATACTCCTATTCGCTGCATAGCTTTGTCCTTGTAACTTCATTGTTACCTTACGCAATCCTATATGCTTAGTATAGGATGCTAGTTCATTCATCTGTGGCCCTTCATATTTGTGCATGCGCGTGCTATACTATCGGGCCGTGATCACTCGGGAGTTGATCACGGTGTATACTATATACTTATACATGATACATGTGAGACTAAAGTCGGGTCGGTGATGGAGCACCCATGAGTGGATCATTGTGGCGGGCGGCAGGCAGGTTGAGACCGCCTAGGAGAGAGGTGGGCCTGGCCTGTTCGGCGTTCGCGGTTACTTAACACGCTTAACGAGGTCTTGGTATTTGATCTGGGTTGGCTCTGAGCTTATACGCACTAACCATCTACGCGGGAGTAGTTATGGGTATCCGGCGTCGTGGTATCGGCCAAGCACTTCAGACGTCGGCGACGGAGCGGCTAGCGCCGGATTGGGCTGGAACGCTGTTAGGCTAGGTATGCTTCGGCCGCCCTCGCATAGCGTCAGGTGTGCTCGAGGCGATGGGCCCGGACCCTGGCGCTTAGGTTTAGACCGGCGTCTTGGCCTCTCTGTTGTGCCTAGGTGGGGCTGCGGCGTGTTGATCTTCTACGGTCGGGCATGACCCGGAAAGTGTGTCCGGCCAAATGGGATCAAGCGTCTTTGGGTAAGATGGTGCACCCTGCAGGAAGTTAATCTATTCGGATAGCCGTGATCTTGATAACAGGGCGACTTGGAGTTGTACCTTGAGCTTATGACAACTAGAACCGGATACTTGATAAAACACACCCTTCCAAGTGCGGATACAACCGGTGGTCGCTCTCGCTCGGGGTTATGAGCAGGGATTGCGGGTAGGATTATTGCTATATGATGTTACTTGGAGGACTTCCGTTGTCCTCTTACATGCATTGCCGGACCGGTGTCGAAGCGTAGTCTTCGTTAAGACTAGCTATCCCCTCTTATTACGGCATTCTGCAGTTTAGTCCACCGATATGGCCTTTACACATATATCCATGCATATGTAGTGTAGTTCCTTGCTTGCAGTACTTTGGATGAGTACTCACGGTTGCCTTGTTCCCCTTTTCCCTACCTCTACTCGATTGCTGCAACAGACGATGGAGCCTGTGAGTCGACGCCACCGCCTCGGCGACTACTACTCGGGCGCCTACTACTACGTGCAGCCCGCGGCGGCGACCGGGAGTGACCTAGGAGGATCCCAGGCGGAGGCCTGCTCCTCTTCGATCTGTATCCCAGTTTGTGCTAGCCATCTTATGGCACCTTGTTTAACTTATGTACGTGCTCAGATATTGTCGCTTCGCTGACTTCGTCTATGATCGAGCACTTGTATTCGAGCCCTCGAGGCCCCTGGCTTGTATTATGATGCTTGTATGACTTATTTTATTTGTAGAGTTGTGTTGTGATATCTTCCCGTGAGTCCTTGATCTTGATCGTACACATTTGCGTGCATGATTAGTGTACGATTGAATCGAGGGCGTCACAATAACTATGGCAATTTTGCAAAAAGATACACACACCCCTCTCCACGTTTGCAAATAAGGCCTTCCCTCGTTCATCCTTTTCTCTACTCTTACTAGCAATGTGCATGTGTGTTGCAATGGATCCAAAACACTCCCTCTGTTCGGAAATACTTGTCATCAAAATGGATAAAAATAGATGCACCTAGAACTAAAATACGTCTAAATACACCCCCTTTTATCCATTTTGATGACAAATATTTCCGGACGGAGGGAGTATAATAATACATGTTCACAAACTTAAAAGAAAAACGCTCTAGTTTGGTGTATATACCACTAAAAATATACTCGTATTAGGTTTCACTCAAAATATATTCCTTCTGGCTGTTTGGATGAGGTGGGGGAGGGATATGGTTGGTTTCAAGATACTAAGGGGTTTCTGCAAATTGGAGTAGAGAAGTGGGGTCTTGTTGCAAAAATGCCACGACTTACATCATAGTCGTTAGATGCAGATCTAATGGTCAGAAATGACGGATGGCAGACACACCATCATCACCAACTGAGTCTTTTATAGGAGTCTCTACTCTTATAAAAAAACAAAGTTGGTGATGATGGTGTTCCTGCCATCCTGCAATATAGGCCATCCAATTTATATCTGACGGATAGGAAGGAAATTATGGCAATTTTGCAAAAAGATACCCACACCCCTCTCCACATTTGCAAGTAAGGCATTCCCTCGTTCATCCTTTTCTCCCACAAGATAAACTACTCATACAAATGCATCTTGATGTTCCGTGCACCGCATGGGCATCTTGCTAGTAGAGATAAAAACAGAGTTGGTGATGATGGTGTGCCTGCCATCCTGCAATATAGGTCGTCGATTTATATCTGACGGATAGGAAGGAAACTATGGCAATTTTGGAAAAAGATACCCGCACCCCTCTCCACATTTACAAATAAGGCCTTCCATCGTTCATCCTTTTCTCTCACAAGATAAACTACTCATATAAATGCATCTTGATTTTCCGTGCAACACATAGGCATCTTGCTAGTATCTCACGATATCTGTGTGTTTGAAAGAGGAGTAGATAGATTACTATCAAGATCGTGGTTGTCGGTGTCAAAATTGGCGGATCTCGGGTAGGGGGTCCCGAACTGTGCGTCTAAGGTCAATGGTAATAGGAGACGTGGGACATGATGTTTACCCAGGTTCGGGCCCTCTTGATGGAGGTAATACCCTACTTCCTGCTTGATTGATCTTGATGAATATGAGGATTACAAGAGTAACTACCACGAGATCGTAATGGCTAAACCCTAGATGTCTAGCCTGTATGATTGTGATTGCCTCTACGGACTAAACCCTCCGGTTTATATAGACACTGGAAAGGCCTAGGGTTGTACAGAGTCGGTTTACAGAGGAAGGAATTTTCATATCCGAACGCCAAGCTTGCCTTCCACGCAAAGGAAAGTCCCATCCGGACACGGGAGGAAGTCTTCTATCTTGTATCTTCATGGCCCATCAGTCCGGCCCACGTCACATAGCCCGGACGCCCGAGGACCCCTTAATCGAGGGCTCCCTCAGTAGCCCCTGAACCAGGCTTCAATGACGATGTGTCCGGCGCGCAGATTGTCTTCGGCATTGCAAGGCGGGTTCCTCCTCTGAATACTTCAAAGCATCTGATCCGAAGAGTCATACTCGTCTTTCCATTTAATGCCGTACCCATTGGCTTCTGCAACTCCATTGCTTCGGCTTCCACGTGTTCAGCGAACACGAAAGGTCAAAGTATTACGGCCTCCAACTGCACAACCTCACGCCGGCCTCTATCCTGCATATCGTGGGTTTTGTTGCTCTTTGCGAGCTATTCATGGGCCGTGAGGCCCACTTTGATCTATGAAGGAAACTTTTATGCCTCGTCCCTCGTACCCAAAAGAGATCTGTATTCAAGGTGGGCGGTGCCGAAATATGGCGCATAGCCGGGACCGGATACTTGTCCAGCACGCCGAAGAAGGCATCCAGAGAGTGGCCCTTGGAGTGGTTCTATATTGAGGACACCGCTCTCCCTGACCCAGTCTGAATGGGTCTTCCCGAATTTTCCAGTGCTCCATTAAGGAAACACCACATCTGGCGTCCTCGGAGCCTCGAGGAGGAAGACAGCACAGAAGTCCAACAATTAATGGGCAAGATAAGGACACTTGCCCAGTCCGGACTATCAATAATCGAGGTAATGGCCACTTCCATAGCGCGAGGTGTTCAACCGCTCCAATTCAGGGGGCTCCCTATGTGGCACTACAATGGGGAAGATGACACCTCACGCTGCGGACGAAAGGGTCTGGATACCCTCACCGCACTGGCCGCAATATTGGCCGATCTGTATAAAGGGGAGAAAGAGGAGTTCACTCGTCTTACACGCCGAGAGGGATTTTCCATGTACAATCCTCCTAGCTGGGTGAATTTTAATCCCACCACTTTACTCAATCCTCTCCCTGAGTCAAGTTTAACTGACATTAACCCGTCCATTTGTAACAGGAATGGCGGAAGGTTATCGCAGGGATCTATAGCCCCGCTCCACAGCTTGCTGCCATTTTTTCCACCTTTTAAAATCTCACCAAAGCACCACCACTATTTCACCGCTGGAGCCATGGACCTACCTGGTGATTGAGATGGAGGTCACACGAGCCAGCCAGCCAGCCAGCAGACCGGCTGCTGCTGCTGCAGCAGGTGCAGACTGGAGATGATGAGAGCTGTGGCAGTTTCTACCAAGCTTGCTTTTGCTTTCGGAAACGGATTGCTTCTTTGTGGCAGACCCCCTTCCCATCTTTTGCTGATGGCAGAAAGAAGCCCAGTTGCCTGCCTCTGCTGTGATCTGATCCGCAACAGTGCCCCCATGGAGTTTTACTTCATGCCAATCCCCAGCAAGCACGGCTGCATCCACCACGCAACAAGGAAATCTTTCGTGGTCAAAAACAGTAGGAATGCAATGACATGGGACTAATTTCTTTTATTGTGGATCGAGTCTACATGCTGGTACCAATTTCACGTGACTAATATAATGCTAAAAAATGCAAATGTCAAAAAAATTGACTGCATCTGTTCATAGTAAAGGAAGCAAATCCTCTGTTCTCAAACTCAAAATGAAAGAGGCATCTGCACAGTAGTAGTACAAGGAAAAAAGAAACTCTAGAAAGAAAAGAAACTTTTTCTCTTTCTTTCTGGAAAAGAAATCAACCACCCCACAAGATTGCATTTTGGCATATGCCGTCTCTCTTCTCATCGCCTCCCCCTAAACCCCAACCAAACCTTTCTGGAGTCTCTTTTTTTGTTTTGCCCAAAGAATGGTAGCTTTTGATCCTTGCAGGTACAGTAGTAGCTAGTACAGCAGAATGCAGACCAAACAGGCCCGGTTTCCATGTGTTCTCATCTCAGGTTGATGCTAGGATGGGTATCCTGGTCACTGCGAGTACGGTTGCAAGCGTGGCAGAAGCCTCTCCACTGCTTTTGACCGTGCAGCGAACCAACCTTGCACAAGTAAAAGGATATTCCTTTTTTTCCTTAATTACCAGAACAGTCAATATCTTGGTGAGTGAAAATATAATGCTAATTTTTTTCTTTGAGTTGGGAAATATAATTTTTTTTATAATGCTAGTGCTAGTAAGTACGTAGATTGTTGTAAATTCTGGAGTTGCAAAAACGCAACCATGCATTACTTCTGCAAAATACTCGAATTTCGGTCACCACAAAGGTTTTTCATCCTCAATTTTGTTTTTTCGGGTAGGTTCCGAAAGGTCCGATTTTAAAAAAATATCGAAACTCTCGGCACTTTACTGTCCAAAAAATAAAATAAATTTTGGATTCATATTTTTTTTAGGCTCATAATATAAATATTCTTCGCTAATAACGGCTCAAAACCTCGGTTGTTTCAGTGGTCACTTCAGCGCGTCTCATTCTAGGGTCGAGTTCCCCATTCTACCAGCATATCAGTCGTTGTTATATGTATACATTAGCATTCGGACTTTATTTGAAACTGTTGCATCATTCAAATTCAAAATATTCAAAAACAAATAGGATAGTAGTTTTCGAAATCCTCAGCCAAATAAATCATTTCACCGGCACGCGCAGGAACGCAAGCTCGAAGCAGCGTCCGCCGCCGCACAACAAGAGGAGAACATCGCCAACGTTGTTGCGGCAATGAGGGAGGCCCTCCTCTATCTAGGATTAGACCCAGGCCAACACGGGCTCGTTGCCGCCGTCGTGGCCATGGCCAGCACGGTCTCGTCGGCCTTTCCCCGTGTACCACTACCAGAGTTGCCGCACACGTCTGCCACGCCGCCGATACCCGGCTTCCATCCCTACTCGCAAGCCTCCCATTTTTCTGGGGAGTGCTCGCCGAAGGTAAGCATGGTGGCGCCGGCCATGCCCGTCCCCATGGCCATCGACCTCAACGCCACACATGTGGCCTGTGGATCATCCACCTGGGGCCAGAGGAAATGCCTGTGGGAGACGCTAGCCAACATGCATCTCGATGCCCACAAGCTGTTCGGTAGAATGCCGACCACGGACGACGAGATGACCAGCCGTTTCTTCATGGAAAACACCATCTGCGAAGGTGGTGTGGGAGTCGCTGCCTTCGAAGGCAGTGTAGGTGCGGCTACCTTCGATCCCAATGAAACCCAAAGCCAAGACGGTCGAGGCCCTTCCATGGCCGACACCTTTGATCAAGGCCATGGTGGCATGGCCGACCCTTTCATGCATGGCCAAGATGGCATGGGAAGCACATTCCCGCTCGACCATGAGTTCCCGGAGGACTATGGCCTAGAAGAAGAAGATGAAGTGGACATCGACGGGGAGCCTTTGTTCGAAGACGAGCTCTCCACCCAAGCCAATGCAAACATGAAGCGCCAAAGCAAGCGGACAAATGCATACACAAAGGATGAGGTCAAGCTCCTTTTTGAATGTTGGAGGGACATTGGACAAGACCCCAAGATCGGCGCCGAGCAAAAGCCATCAACCTTTTGGCTACGTGTTCATCGGGAATTTCATGAATGCAAGAAGTTCACATTGCATGATATTATTCCGAAGAACGGAGAGGAGCTCCGTGAAGAAGACTATCGCACCATGCTTGATTCTATGTTGAGCCGACTCCAGTCCGATGTCAGTCACCGAGCGCTGAAGGAGCTCCTGAACAGACTCCAAAACGGTCGGGCATGATCTCATACTTATAGGGCGGCAAAGGAGATTCCTCAACGAGGACTAGTGAGGCTATAGTACTTACTGCATAGGACTACAAAGGTGAAAAGACAGGATGTATTCCGATGAAATGCCTTAGAGGTGATGTGATCGGCAAGAGAAAGATGGAATTCCTTTGGTATAAGGAATGAAATTAAACACGCTGTTTGAGAACGAAAAAGGGTATCTAGAGAAAAGAATCAAAATAGGCTCTCCCTGGACGTCGTAGCAAATAGAGAGCAAGCGCAGGTGGGTGTCCCACTCGAAGCATTGGAGGGTGATACAACAAGAGTGCAACAAGTTTTGTGCCACCATTGAGAATATCGAGAGACATCATTTGAGCGGCCTCAGCATCAAGATATGCATAATGGTATATACATGCGGCCATCTTCGTTTCCGTTGCACTTGCATGTCCATTTGCCACTATGCTTGCATGCCCATTTGCCATTAGCTTGCGTACTATTCATTTGTAGGCATTCCAAGCTTTGGAGGCATTCAAGGCCCAACATGACAACAAGTCTTTCAACCTCGCCCATTGTTGGATGGCCATCAACGGGGACGAGAAGTTCAAGGCGCAATATGCCACCATCAAGGCGCGTGGAGGGGAGGAGGCCGTCGAGGACCATGATGAGGGAGAGAAGCCGCGGCCGTGGGGGAAGACCAACTCCATGAAAGAGGACAAGGGCGATGCGGCGTCGATTGCCTTGCATGCCACTTTGGAAGGCATGATGACCAAGAAGGACACAAGGGAGGAGAAGCGCCGGCAAGACAAAGAAAAGCAAATGAAGGCCTTCATGGAGATCCAAAGGAGGAGGCTTGAGCTCGATGTGAAGAAGCAAGCGAAGAAGCTCGAGATGGAGGCGGATAAGCAAAGGGAGATGCTCGAGATTGAGGCCACCAATGCCAAGACCAAGGCAAAAGAAGTGGTGCTCGCTAGCATGATGACAGGGGTGGAAATCATGAAGGTGGACTTGAACACGGTGTCCCCGAGGAAGAGGCCTTGGTTGGAGAAAATGCAGGGCGACATGCTCAAGTTCGATGACGAGTGATCTATGACGGAGAGTGCCATATTTTTTTTGTATGCCGGCATGACCACGGCCGAGATGGCGTCTATGCCGGCCGCCGGCAATGACGCCGGCATGAACTCTGGGCGATGGCATGGCCACTGGCAATGATCTATGGCCGCAGTGCTGTTTTAGGATTTTGTGCGGATGAGATTTGGGTCTGGGCGTCGGGCGCGCGGCCAACCCAAACACGAAGGGGGCGGGCGCGCCGTCCCAAACGGACAAAAGTTGGACAAAGGGGGCGTCCGTTTGAGTCGTCGCATTGGAGTTGCTTTTTTTTTTTCTGGCCTCCCCTTGTTCTGAACGGACGATTTTCTTCTTCTGGCCCTATTGGTAGCCCGGTTGCCTCTCTCTCTCTCTCCTGTGATTCCTTGCAACTCTCGCCGGATGGAATTTTACTCTACCTCAATTCCGAGCAGCTACATTAACATGTTTTTCTTTTATTATTATGCCGGGAAATAACAAGAATGTAATGGCATTGGAGTGTTTTCCTTTCTTTCATGGCGGATTTAGTCTGCTAGTATCAATTTCACGTGACCAATATCAGGCTAATTAAAATAGTACTCCCACAAAATTCAGAAAAGTTGACTGCACATTCCGGGCTGAGAGGGACAGCAGTTCACTTGCACGGATGGATAGCTACAGCCGCATGTCATGCCAAATGGGTAAAGTCAGGTAGATAACAGCAGGCCACACGCACACAGTGAAGTTCATTAAGCCAAAGTTACATTGGTTTTGTGATGAAGAAGATCGCAATTCTTTTGAAGGGTTTGCTTGAAAGAGACAAGATTTTTGAAGCGTTGTTTACATGACACTATTTCACCGTTAGGGTGTTGGAAAAACGTTTGAAATCTCACTAAATCGTCACCATTGCGCCGTTGACAGCTGCCATTTTTTTCACCGTTCAATAAAATCTGACCAAAGCACCACCAGTATTTCACCGCTGGCGCTTGAGATGGAGGTCACACCAGCCAGCCAGCCAGCCAGCCAGCAGACCGGCTTGCTTTTGCTTTGTGATGAAACGGATTGCTTCTTTCTTTGTTTGTGGCAGACCCCCTTCCCATCTTTTGCTGACGGCAGAAAGAAGCCCAGTTGCCTCTGCTGTGATCTGATCCGCAACAGTGCCCTCATGGAATTTTACTTCATGTCAATCCCCAACAAGTACGGCTGCATACCACCACGCAACAACGAAATCTTTCATGGTGAAAAACAGTAGGAACGTAAAGACATGGGACTACTTTCTTTTACTGTGGATTGAGTCTACATGCTGGTACCAATTTCACGTGACTAATATCATGCTAAAAAAGTGCAAATTTCAACAAAATTGACTGCACATTCTGTATCATAACCTGATGGCGAGTAAAAGAGGCAACAAAATAGACATTGGTTGAGTAGTACTTGATCATAGTAAAGGAAGCGCAATCTTCTCTTCTCAAACTCAAAATGAATGGCATGTTCATCATAGGCCCCAACTGACAAAATCAGAGGCAGTAAAAGAGGCATCTCCATAGTAGCACAAGTAAAAAAAAGAAACTGCAGAAAGACAAGAATTTTTTCTCTTTCTTTATGATGGAAAAAAAAAAAACCACCTTCCATTTGCTCACGTAGCCCTTCCCAGCGTCTCGCTCTCGCACCACAAGATTGCATTTTGGCATATGGCCTCTCTCTTCTTCCCATCGCCTCACCCCTAAACCCCAACCAAACTCTTCTGGAGTCTCTGTGGTACTCTCGATCCTATCTTCTCTTTTTTGTTTTCCACAAAGAAAGGTCGCTTTTGATCCTTGCAGGTACAGTACTACATTTGACCCTTCTGGAGTACAGCCGAATGCAGACCAAACAGGTACCGACTTCAGGGATTGAGAGTTCAGGGTTCATTTTCAACTAGCTCTATCAGTTCAAGGTTTAAAATAGACTTTACTCGTAGGATGGGTATCCTGGTCACTGCGATTACGGTTGCAGGCGTGGCAGAAGCCTCTGCACTGCTTTTGACCGTGCAGCGAACCAACCTTGCACTAGTAAAAGGATATTCTTTTTTTTCCTTTAATTACCAGACCAATCAATGTCTTGGTGAGTGAAAATATAATGCTAGTTTTTATTCCTTTGAGTTGGGAAATATTTTTTTATAATGCTAGTACTAATAAGTACGTAGATTGTTGCAAATTCTGGAGTTGCAAAAACGCAACCAAGCATTACTTCCGTGAATACTCGAATTTTGGTCACCAAAAAGGTTTTCATTCTCAATTTTGTTTTTTCGGGTAGTTTCCGGAAGATCCGATTTTCAAAAAATCTCGAAACTCTCGGCATTTTAATATCCAAAAAATAAAACCAAATTTGAATTCAATTTTTTTAGGCTCATAATATAAATATTCTTAGCTAATAACGGCTCAAAACCTCGATTGTTTCAGTGGTCACTTCAGCGCGTCTCATTCTAGGGTCGAGTTACCCATTCTACCAGCATATCAGTCGTTGTTATATGTATACATTAGCATTCAGACTTTATTTGAAACCGCTGCATCATTCAAATTCAAAATATTCAAAAACAAATCAGTAGTAATTTTTTGAAATCCTCAGGAAAAAAATCAGTTCACCGAGACGCGCAGGAACGCAAGCTCGAAGCCGTGTCCGCCGCCGCCCTGTTCGCCGCCGCACAACAAGAGGAGAACATCGCCAGAGTTGCTGCGGCAATGAGGGAGGCCCTGCTCTATCTAGGGTTAACCTAAGGCCAGCACGGAGGAGGAATTGGAGGCGGGTCCAAATCCAAGCAAAGGGGGCTCACCTTGCTAGCAACCGGCTCCTCGGCGCACATGGCCGGCGCGTCGAGCTGCTCCAGCACGGCCCTGGCGGTGCCAGACACCGCTCCCCGCCACCGCCACCGCCGCCGTCGTGCTCCTCGTCCTGCCTCCGCTGCTGCTCGTCGCCCAAGGCCTGCTGCTGCGCCTTGGCTGCTGCTGCTGCTCCCCGCCGCCGCCGTCGTCGTGCTCCTCTTCCTCCCTCCGCTCTGCTCGTGGCCGGGGCGGGGGGGGGGGCTCTTTGCGGCGGATCTAGCCGCCGACGGCGCTGATTCGGCGGTGGGTGGTGGCGGCGATGTGGGTGGGAGGAGAGGAGGCGCGCGAGAGGCGAGAGGGGGCGGCGGTGAGGCGGGAGGAGCGGGGCATGGGGGAGACGCGAGTGCGGGAGGGAGGGGAGGCGCGGGTGCGGGAGGGAGGAGGCGGCTAGGTCATCCCTCGGCAGCGTCCCCTTTTTATACGCCTGTACGCGAAATGACCAAAATGCCCTCGGCAGCAAGGAAATTATAGGCGGTGGCACGCTGGAGAGCACGCTGGGAGGAAACTATTCATTTCTACAGTCGATCGTTTTGATCCAACGACCGGTGTTGTGCTGAGGCGAGATCCGACGGCCGAAGTTCGATCAAGCAAAAGATCCAACGGCCAAGAGTCGCTAAACTCTGAGGAGGCTTGTAGGAACATTCATCTCTTATTTGTGGATTCCATCTTTTGCTGATGGGTAGCCTGGTCCCTCTCGTCTCCTCTGATTCCTTCGCAACACTGAAAGAATGGAATTCAACTTGCCTTCAATCCCTTACAACTATAGCTGCATACCGATCACCATGCCCAAGCCACAATAACATCTTGTCTTTCATGATGATAATAACACTGTCTGTAGGAATGTAATGACATGGGTGTACATTTTGATGGTGGATTTCAGTCGACTGTATCAGTTCCATGTGACTAATATCATGCTAAAAAGGTGCATTTTTTTAAAAAAAAGTTGACTGCACATTCTGGATTATAATCTGATGGGGTAACACGAGTAGGAGTACTTTTTTTTTTTTGAGGGAACACGCGAGTAGGAGTACTTGATCATAAGAAAGCAATCTTCTGCTTTTGATCGTGCAGCGAACCAACCATTCTGATGAGCCTGATACGCTTCAGTGGAAACTCTCGATGTTAGTAGTTTTCTGGGTGAAGTCCATGTATCTAGATTTAATAGACTCTGGTCAAATCCCAAAATCGCTTCATATTTGGAAGATTAAAGTGCCTTTAAAATTTTAAAAAAATATGTGCTTGCACACAAGTGATTCTGGCTATGTATAACTTGGCAAAATGAAGATGGGAGTGTAGTAAACATGCTGCTTTTGCAATCATGATGAAACTATGAAACACTTTTTTTTTCTCAAATGCCCACTAGCCAAGCTTTTATGGTGTAAGATACATGCGATCTTTAACATTACTCCTCCGAATAGTATTACAAGGTTATTTGGGATGTGGTTGGATGGACTAGAGCGTTAAATTACAACACATATTTGAGTCGGGGTGTGTGCATTACTTTGGGCTATGTAGAATTGCCGAAATGATGTGATCTTTAACAGACAATCCATTACATTTCTTTTGTAGGTCATCTACAGAGCAACTGCATGGATCCCTATGAAGTTGTTACTCAGCCATGGAAGCCAAGGAGCATATGGCCATTGGGTTCAACCATTGGGAGACGATAGCAGGGGATACCTACAACCGGTTTGAATGGTGATCAGTTATTAAAATAGATTTTTAATCATCTTGTCCTATTTTTGTCGGTTGTGGCACTTTTCTTCCTTTTTACTACATTTAAGCTCTTCTTGAGAGTTTGTACCGAATTTCAAACTTTTCTTAATAATATGGTTGCATGCATCATACTGATGCAGAGGCCGAGGGTAATCCTCTTAAAAAACTGACCTATACAAAAATTCATTTCATGATTTGACCTATGTCATGCATGCCTTTTATTATTATCAGTCACGAACAATTAAAGAATTAGAGAACAATTGTGAGTCGCTAATGAAAGTGCGACTGTCTGAGATTTTGGACCGTGGGTCACTTGTCGACTCTGTCATGGGCCTAAGTCCAGTCTCATGACTATGATGGTCAAAAGCGAGCATGGTTGTTGTTCGGACGCCACAAAGCCCCCTACATTTGTCTACGATTTGCATGGAAAAAGTGCGTCCAGACCATCGAGCGGACCGGTACAAGCCCGCGTTGGATGTAACAACACATCCGGACCATGTGGTCCGGACGCTTGCGGGCGTTTTGAGGGTCGGCTTTAAAGATGCCCTAAGGCACAAGAAAGACAAGTCCACAATGCATTGGCAAAAATTGCTATTTTGACTTTGTCAAGAATCTTCAGCACGAAATGGCCCCTCCAAAAATTCGTTTCACTATTTGACCAATGTCATGCATGCCCTTTATTGTTGTCGGTTATGAACGGTTAAATAAACAGAGAATAATTACGAGTCGCTAATGAAAGTGCTACTATGCGAGACGTTGGACCGTGGGTCACTTGTCAACTCGGTCGTGGGCCTAACCCACGTCTCCGCATACGACGTCATATATATTGACGGCGTTGGCAACTCCAGTCGACACTCTCGTTCCCTCCTCGTGCACAACCCTAGCTGTACTATGCTATTCCTCTCAATGTTGATGGTCCCGATGGTTTCATTCTGCCGACCGCATGCACGGCCGTTCGGGAGAGTAAACCTCTGGAACCCTGCCTTTTGTGACCCCACACAGAGAGAAGGGCGATAAGGCTTTTGGAGAGCGTCTATGCGTGAGTGCTCCTTGTTTGTCGTCGTCTTGGTCATCCACTACTCCCTCAACAGCGACCCGATGGTCGCCGCCACCGCCGCCAAGCACCTGGCCTGATTATTCCCTATTTACTTATTCATGTGCTAGCCGAATTTATTGTGCGTTCATAAATGTTTTGGTGCTTGTTTAGATAAGGTATGATTTATTCATCATAGATTAATCAAAAAAGGTGGTTATTTACCCATCAAAACCGTCACCGTTGCGTTTTATTGGCAAATTGGGTAAAGAAGAGAGCAGTTGTAGTAAATAATAAATGGTAAAAAAGAGAGTAATCGGCAAGGAAGAATGGTCAAAAAGAAGGAAAAGAGAAAAAAGGAGAAACGGCCTCTGTCCATGGCATGGCTGGGGACAGCCGTCCCACCCACGTCGGCTTGGCTACAAAACAAGGCTTCCCTCCGTTCCTTGGCGTCCCCTCTCAATCTCCGTCCTCCTCGCCGCCTGCCACCCACCAAACCACCAGAGCGGAGGCGAACCACCCCGGCGCAGCAGCGTAGCGATGGCCCTCGCCTTCACCTCCTCCGTCCCCTTCCCGGCCGCCGCTGCCCGCGGTCTGCTGCAGCAGCAGCAGGTCCACGTTGTCGGAGGGCCTGCCGCGTCCGGCGGCCGTGTGCTGCTCCTCGGGCCAGCACCGTCGTCGGCGGGCACGTTGGTCCTTGCTGTGTCTCTGCCGGCGGTCGGAGGTGCGAAGGTGCCGGCTCCCCTTCGCTGCGCCTGCGCCGCTGGAGACAATGCTTCGACGTCCGACGAGCAGAAGGTATGTCCCTTTCCGTCCGTCACTTTGCTCCGATCCATCGGTTCCACGCCTAGCCTGTTCTCTTGTTGCTGAATCTTCCTCCGGCCGGATGCAGGCCTTTCTGGAGGCCATGGAGGAAGCGCGCGGCAAGTTCCACGCCGTCATCAGCGCCGGCGACAAGACCGTCCTGGAGCGCCTCGCCATCACCGCCAAGGACAGCCTTGGCCTCCTGGCGAGCATGACGAAGGATCATCCCTTCCCGCTCCCGGACGCCATGTACCAGGTACATACATCTCCGCCTTCCTCCTCTCCTACACCATCTCCATCTCCATCGTCCTACACTCCATGCAGTATGGGATCTATCTATCATCCATTCACTCTCGTACGCACGCATGCCTGCAGGAGGTGGCGCGCATCACTTCCGCGTTCCTGGAGGTGGAGGGCGAGTGCGAGGGCGGCTACGCCAGCGCCGACACCGTGCTGGCCGCCATCGATGCCTTGCGCAAGATGTCCGTGACCTTCCTCGGCTCCGGCGTGGATGACCCGGAGTGGCACCCGGCTCTTGTCGGCGACGTCTCCGACGAGGAAGACAAGGCCAACTACCTCCTCAACCTGGCCAACGGCTTCTGCCTGTTCCACTTCAAGCTGCTTTGTCGTTACCGCCAGGCTTCTCCGGCCATGGAGGAGGAGGCTCCCGTCGTCGCCTACAAGTACCCGTACCAGGCCATGCTGGTGCAGAATGACAAGGATCTCGCCGAGCACCTCTGCACCACCGCCAAGGACTCCCAAGGACTTCTCGCAAGAATGATGGCCAAAGGTCGTGGCTTCTGCCAGGTACAAACAAGGTCCATCCATCCATCGTTCATCTTTCATCGCATCTGCATGCTCCGTCGCTAATTTGTGGACATGTCTGCGTGTGCGTGCAGGAGCTCATTGCCATCGGCAAGTCCTTTGTCAGGGTCCAGGTGGAATGCGACAAGGGATGCGCCACCACCGGCAGCGTCGTGGCTGCGATGGACGGCCTCACGCGCCTCACCGAGATCATCGCCGGCAGTGGCACCGCCAAAACCCTCAGGCCCTACGACCTGAGGCCCACCGTCGCCATCACCGACGACCAAGAGAAGCTGGCGTTCATGTGGGATTTGGCCGCAGCCTTCAGCGTTCACTTCTGCGACGTGAAGTTCCGTTGCTCTGGCTTCTTCTGATGTTTTATGCCTAGTGCTTGTGCGGTGTGAAAGAAGAACTGCCATATGCGCCTAGTAGCTTCTATGTTGGATGGATCTCATATTCTGAACTATTGATCCTAGCTAGAAACATCAAGTGGTGATCCTTATCTATCTATCTATTTTGGTTTCGATTTCCTGAATTTACCTCTGCTTGATCTGTGATGTTCTACTTTACGACTTCAGTCATGTGTGTTTGAAATTTGGTTTCATTCTGCCATTCATATTCACAGCAGAGCATAAAAATCGTTCTTTTGTGTTCCTTTGCGAGAAACTCTGCTCCTCCATCGTCAAATTCTAAACTGTAATGCTAAATGAACCAAATCGTGACTGGTTTTACAAAATCACATCTGCCTAGCCTTCAACTACCTCATACAAAAAACAATATTTGGGGAAGTCATCATCTTCGTTCAACTGGCAATAATCTTCGACGAAGGACCCATCTACCGCGAAGACGGAGCCTACCTCTTTGGCAATCCCGCAAAATAAAGTTAGGGCAATGGCGCGAAGCAGTAGTAGTTTCTGCGGAAGCAAAACAGTTTATTGTGTAAACTTATGATCACACTTTATAATTCATAGCAGTCTTTTCTGAAAATACGTCCCCCGCACCGAGCGTGCCGACACGCGGCCCATGTACATACCCCATGTACACGGCCCAACATACGTGGCATGACCAAACCCTATTTGACGCCCTCAGCCATTTTGTCTGTCATTTTAATCTGCAAAAAATGTGTGCCGCAAGAGATTAAACTCCAACACTTAGTTTTTTCTTGAAGTTCTAACAACCAACTTGTTGTGCCCGCTTGCTTTATTTTTTGCTACTTATGTGGAAAATGCAACCTCGAGAACTTTCAGATTGATTTTTGTGTGTTCTTTTAACCTGGGTTTTGTTCTATTTTATTCTGGGTCTTTTCGTTTTCTTTTCCCTTTTTTATTTCTATTATTTGTCTTTTGTTCAAATGCGCGAACGTTTTAAAATAAAATATGTATTAAATTCATGAACTTTTTCTCAAATTTGTGAAAAACAACTAATTTCTCAAACTATATTTAACCTTTTTAAAAAACTGCGAATTTTTTTGAATCCGTGAACATTTTTTTAAAAATCGATGAACTTTTTTCAAATCCGCGAACGCTTGGGCCAGCCCAACATGCGCCAGATTGGAGCAACGTCGTTGCCTAGTTGGGACAAGGCCTAAACGACTTTTTTCTATTTTCAATTTTCCTTATCTTATTTGTTAATTCATTTTTCTCCTTTTTGAAATTTATTATTTTTTCTGAAACGTGTTAATTTTTTTGAAATACTATTCAGACTACCCAAAAATATCCTTGTTTCCAACTATTGTTTACTTTTTAAAATTGTTCTAGAATTTCAGAAATGTCCCCGTCTTGATTATTTTTGTTCACAAATTTAAAATATTTGTGTTTTCAAAACAAACGGATAATTTTTTTAAGTACGGTGTTTGCAATTTGTGGTCAAAAGTTTCATCAATTTTCGGGAATTTGTTACAAATTTGAAAAAAGTATTCAAGTTTGCAAAATTTTCATACACAATTTTAAATTCCAAAATCATTGACAAATTTTCAAGAAATGGTTAGGACATAAGAAAATGATCATGTAACAGAAATTACAAATAACAGAAGCATTCAAATTCGAAAAAATTACATGCTCACGGATGCACCCGTCTGGCCATTTGACGAACGTCGAAAAAGAACATGATTTCAAACCGACTCTTCTGGCCTACCCGAACATCCTTTGTTAAACATTATCTATTTTTGGACATCTTTAAAATGACCCCCAACTTCTACAAGCAATTGGCTATGCCCATGGTAGGCATCCAAGTCTGGTTTGAACGATTTTCAACAACGTATGCAAGTTGCGACATGTCAGACAATTTATCGACCCTTTTTAACCAAAAAAAACTACAGAAAACACAAAACTTGTCGAAAACCCAAACAATTTGGCATGATGTCTTGAATTGTTCAGAGAAGGCCATGGAAAAAAAGGGGCTATTTCAAGGTTGTCCAGAAAGAACGTGCTCTCAGACCAACTCTTCTGGCCTACCTGAACACTCTCCATTGAACCTGGTTATTTTTTTTGGAAATAAGCAACCTTTTCGGTCAAGCCCTAGTGGGAAGAGAAAAGAAAAAGAAGAAAATGACCATGTTAGTTTTTTAGGGGTAAAACATTCTTTATTCAAACAAGTTCAACATAATCGTTATAATGTCATGTGCTCGAAGGAACCACACATGCCTTCCAAAGTTTAAGACAAGGACAAAAGATTGATTTTCACTTGCGAAAGCCTAGAAAAAATAAAATAAAAGGAACGTAACTTAATATGACGAAGAAGAGAAAAATAAATCCAATTGAAAGAGAAGAACAAAACTCAAATTTTAATTTAGGTTTAGTTTAAATTAAACCCTCGAAATTATATAATCGCATTTAGGCATGCATTAACCAAATAAAACAAATGAAATTTTCTGGCCCTACTTTTCAAAAACTTTTATTAAACATCCTAAACATTGGGATGTTACAACCATATCTTGAAAAATTTCACCAAATTAAAAATTGTTCAACTTACTCAATACTTTGTTCACAAAATTCAAATCTTGTCAACGATATTCTACAAAAGTTCACAAAATTATAAATTTTTTCACGACATTTTCGATACATGAAAAAATTCAAATTTTTGTAAAAAGATTCATATCTATTTTAGGATATTCAAGAATAGTTCACCAAATTCAAATCTTGTTACTTAATAGTTCAAAATATTTAGACTCAACTAAAATCATGTTCAAGAAATACATAAAATGGTCACCAAATTTAATTTATTTCATTGAATTCAAAATTAGTTCACCAAGTACAAACTTATTTCACCCAATTCAATTTAGTTCATCCAAGCGAATTAACAAATTAGTTCACTCAATTCAAAATTATCCTCACTAAATACAAAATTAGTTCACTCAATTCAAAATTATAATTCTCCAAATACAATATTACTTCATTCAATTCAAAATTATTTCTCCCAATTCAATTTTTTAGCATATTAAAAAGGTTTGCAATTCAAATTTTGTTCAAACTAGTCAAATTCAATTTTTTAAGTTCACCAATTTCAAATTTAGTACAATAATACAAATACCGTTCGATCTATTCAAACTAAAGTTCACCAATTCAAATTTAGTATGCCCACTTTTTAAAAACAAATAGCTCACTAACCACAAAACTAGCTCACTCGAAACCAAATTCAATTTTCAGTTCACCCAATTCCAAACTAATTCATTAATTTAGTTGATCAAAAACAAATTTAGTTCCTCAAATTCAAATTTTAAACACATAATAAAAAATTGTTCACTTAATTCCAAATTAGTTCAATCAAACCAAATGCAAAATTCAAACTTAGCTCATCGAAATTCAAATTTAGCTCATCCTATCCAAATGTTGCATCGAAAGCAAATATAAAAGTAGTTCACTTGATTCATTAGCTCACCCGTTTCAAGTATAATACACCAAATATAAAATTAGTTCACCAAATTGAAATATAGTTCTCCAAAGACAAAATTAGGTCACCAAATACTCGCTCTCTAAACAATATAAGACGTTTTAGAGACTGGTTTCAAGTCACTAAAACATCTTATATTTATAGAGGGAGAACCATTTTAGTTAACCTAATTCAAAATTTGTTCACCCATTTCAAAATTAATTCGTCCATGAATTTAAAAAAATTACACCAACTCAAATTAATTTCACCAATAATAAATTTAGTTCACCCAGTTCAATTTATCGATTTCGGCTTTCGCTTGAGGACAAGCGAGGTCTAAGCTTGGTGGAGTTGATACGTCCATTTTGCATCATGCTTTTATATTGATAATTATTGCTTTATGGGTTGTTATTACATATTATGGTTTATTACTTATGCTTTTTCTCTCTTATTTTACAAGATTTACATGAAGAGGGAGAATGTCGACATCTGGAATTCTGGACCGGAAAGGAGCAAATCTGAGAGACCTATTCTGCACAAGTCCATAAGTCCTGAAAATTTACGAAGATCGACGTTGTCTGGCGTAATGGTGGCATCGATGGCAGAGAGGCCCGGCAAGGTCGATTCGTCAATACATGCTTTGAGGATGGATCGAGGGAAGACGGAGGTGACGGCCCTTTGCAGCGTGTGCGTGTGGTACTCACTGAGAGTGCGTCGGACCGGAGTGTTACCCAGTCCCGCCTATGTGGCTTGGATGGGGCATCCGGTGTTAGATGTTAGGCTTTCGTGCGATATCTGTTTGTTACTTGGCCTGGACATTCGGCACCCCTTCATCAAGAGGATAGGAGTAGCGACAGGTGTCATCTAGATGGTGGCCTCGGGCTTACAGGTGTCATCATGTTATTTGCTCCATTGGTATCTCGGTTGAAGTATTATCCGACACTTCTTAGTCATAAAATTATTAGCATCTGAACATCAGTGTGAGAAAGTCTTCAAAGTATTAGTAGACAACATAAAACACAATACCAGGAAGCTAAAGGAAAATAAGTTAAGTGCATACAATCAGAGGCATGTTACCTCCAGAAATCCCTACCAAGAGACATTGGTCTTCTACCCCACATTACATATGTCAAACGATACTACACATAATATTAACTCATTTAGTTATCCAGCTGACCAGATCAATTGTAAGCATTACGTGGTTCTTATTTCAGCAAAAAGGAATTTTGTGGAATAGTGAACTTAACTGGTATAAAAGAACTATAATATGGGTTGCGCTTAAACCGCAAAAGATTCTTTTAGAAGATCATAATAAAATATGTGCAATAACTCCGTAAAAAAATCTTCTCTGTTCTTACTATTTGGGGATACCAACTCTTTGAGTAACAAAGTAATAATAGGACATTGCACACTTCAATTCATGTGAGCTAGATTGACACACTTCTGCTGCAGCAAGAGGTGATATCCAAAGCAATAGGTGGGATGCAATTCTTGACAACAACCTGCAATCAGGTAATGAAGGACCATTTAATGGCTATAAACATGATAGTAAAGACATCTTTCAACCTTTAAAAAATTAGATACGGATCAAAAGAGCCTATCGCCTCATCCCGGCCATTAACACCAAAACCATCATTTTAGTTTTCTTAAGTTTCAACATATTTCCTGGAAGCTGCTATATGAATATAAACCTTACAATCAGATTTTTTTTTCTTGTATCATATCAATAGGGCATCATGCAATATAACAGAAGATCGTTCAAGTCTATCATGTGTATTTAGGAAAAAGAGCAGATATTGCATTAAATTTTGTGATGAAATAATATAATAGAGGTTCTGGAACATACTTCTTGCCTTATTCTAAGCCTCGGTAGAAGCATGGTCAAGGGAGAAAGAAATGGCATTCAGAAAGGGCACCACATGCGTTAACTGGTTGAGAAACTCAGAAGCACCTCGATTAACAACTGAAAAAGGTGTCCTGAAATAGAATCCCACATATAAAGTTATAAGCATAAATAGCAAGCAAGGCAAAATCAAAAGAACTAAAAAAATCTGTGAAGCACATTATACTTTACATTAGAGCCTATAGATATTGCAAAGACATGAGAAATGGTCAACATGGCAATATTGTTCAGTGGTCAAACAATTCCAAAATGATACATTGAGAAATCAAAATTGGCCTTCCAGTTTATAGAAGAATGCGAAAACTAAGTTAGATTTTTACACAATGATCATTTAACTTGTGAAGGACAAAAATATGCCACCATAACACAATGCTAATATATACAACTCCCATGCGGCAGGCGACGTTGCTATGGGCTACAATGTATATAAATTGCCCGTGCGTTGCAACGGGGTCATACCATATTCTAATGGGTCAATACCAATGGTGGCTAACATTGTTGACTTCTGTATCATTAAACCATTGTCATTCTTCTTCTCCCTGCAGAGCTGGCGGCCGACGGCGATGAGCTCCGTCTTCTTATTCTCATTGTCGTGGTCGTCCTTCAACAATCCATTGTTCTTCTCCACCATTCTTTAGCATTCTAGCAGCTGCATGGCGAGCTAGTCGTCGTTATTGATGTCGAAGAAGCCAACCAGGCCAAGAGGTTGTTGATGTTCTTGCTCTCCTCCTCATGGTCGTTATCACTGTTGCTTGGAGGGTCATTCAGCACACCCACACTGCCAACTCATTCTTCATGTTAGTCTCCTCCTCCTAAGTACACTATAGTCAAGGACGGCCACGACTATACGAGTGGTAGGGGACATATCGTTTTACCTTTGTGTACTTTTCATCTATCCTATTGAAACTTATATTCCATTTAATTCTATTTGGCATCTAAAACAACACATGAACAAACTACTTGACATCCACGAGTAGCACAGTAAAAATACTACTTACATCTAACAGAAAGGCTGCATCAAGTAGTAGAATCTGCATGACATGTGAGCTAACCTGGTCTGGATGATGTGAGTTAACGATATTGAACCCCTCTTATGTGTATGTTGCCCCTATCAAACACCTGCAACCAAAAATAGATGAGACCCATCTATTAAGACTACAAAAACGAAAGCTGAAACATGTAAGGGCCTTTGGGCATCGTACAAAAACAAACTGACCACCTGCTTTGTTTCAGGATCAAGAACAAAACATGCGAGCCTCTCCCATCAATTACCTCGAGAGAAATTACCTCGGCAGAACGTACATCTCTGATTTGTCGAGCGCCATCCACATTCATGTGGCTGAAAAACTTCCAGCTCCCTCCCGCTCCGTCTTTGAGTTGATGAAGACCCAGGCTGAGCTTTGATCCGCCATGCACTCACTTCCGGTCAAGTATGCGAACATCAGAAGGGGGAGATGTTGGAGATTATTACGAGGGGATTGAGGGGAATGGATCCTCACATCAGTGAAGCACGCGGTGTGTATGCGTCTGTGCCGAGTTTGATCAAGCTACGAAAAAGGAGCATAAGCATCTATCGAAGTAAAAGTAAAATGAACATGTACCTTATACCTAAATTATATCCTCCACTTCCCTCAGTAAACAAATAAATTTACTCTCCTGCATATCGTCTCACATGTATTAAGAAGCTAGCATTTTTTGCTCATGTATTCGATCTGGAACTTAAATTATGTAAGAAGACCAAAGTAAACAAAAACCAAAAGCTTTTCTAAGTCTTTCTTGACTTCATTATTGTTTCTACTGATGCTTTCAGTTCCACACTTCTTCCTATAATATTGAAGCAATCGTTAAACCTTGTAATATCATCATCAAAAAATAAATACAGGACAAATAAAAACGCAAAAGTAAATAATTTAAGAAAAATTGTGGTACCAAATTTGAATTTTTTTTCAACACTCGGAGCATGAGTAAACTATTTTTATCACACTTTATAGACTTGCCCAAGAAATGTTGCATCCGAAAAACAATCAAAATACAAAACCATGTCACGCCTGACACCGTGCCTTAGCTGTACGCTGGCGCCACCTCCTCCATATGTGGTGTTCGGTTTCACGGCACCAGTGTGTGTGTGACTTACTTATGTGTGAGAGTTAGGCATGTGTGCCGGCTGGGTGAGGTACTTGGTCTGAACCCTAGATTAGTTGATCGGATGACGGCGGCATTCATGTGTCGTTACCCCCTTGGGAGCGGCATTCTTGTAGATGCACTCGGCCTCGAGGGACCAGCAGATGGCATCTGCCGTGGAGCGGTATTTCTTTCTACATATTCATGGCGGCGGTTCTCGACGGCATGGAGCAGTGGAGGCTTGCGTCAAATGTGTGGCGAGGGACACGCGCAGGAGGTCGATGTTGTCTGACGTCGTGGTAGCGTCGATGGCAGAGAGGCCTGACAAGGTCGATGCGTCAGTACATGCTTTGAGGATGGATCGAGGGAAGACGGAGGTGACGGCCCTTTGCAGCGTGTGCGTGTGGTACTCACTGAGAGTGCGTCGGACCGGAGTGTTACCCAGTCCTGCCTATGTGGCTTGGATGGGGCATCCGGTGTTAGATGTTAAGCTTTCGTGCGATGTATGTTTGGTATTTGGCCCGGACATTCGGCACCCCTTCATCAAGAGGATATGAGAAGCGACAGGGTGTCATCTAGATGGTGACCTCGGGCTTACTATTGTATTACTTTATAAGGTCTTTATGAATAATAAATAATATGGCCGCATGCATCCCCCAGATACAGAGGCCGGAGTGATTCCTCGTTTAAAAAAGAAAAAGATAACCTATACGTGACCAAGGCAAGCACATGCACAAGTTGTTCATCTACGACCGGATGAAGCCTGTTGACTGTTAGATATTTGTACATAATGTAACGAGATTATTGTTGTAACTCTTCTGTAATTGTGGATCGCACCATGCCAGGGCCTGCGTGCCTATTTTGTAGGTCATGAGTGCTCTCCTTCCTTGTATAAGAGCATCTTCATCTGTTGGCCCCTTAGGAGGGGTTAAAAATCGCTCCCTGGGGCGCACCGGCGCTAACCCACGCGCTGGGGACGTGTTGCCCCTCAATCGCGACGCCCACGTTTTAAAGAAAAAGTTGAATACGGCGCAAACACGGTTCAAATTTAACGCAAACATCGGCGACGCCCACGTTTTTAAAAAAAAGTTGAATACGACGCAAACACGGCTCAAATTTAACGCAAACATCGGCGAGTTCGTTCAAATTTAAACATATTTTACAAAAAAGGAAAATACTACTAGGGGCTGTCCCTCGCCGTCTCCATCGCCGCTCCTTGCAGTCTGCCTTGCCGCTCCCCGCCGCCCGCCTCCAACGTGCGACCGGGCACGCCCCACCACCGGTGCCGGCCCTCGGAGTTGAGCCTGCCGGAGGGCACGACGCCGTTCGTCGCCTCGAGCTGCTCGGCGTGGCGGCGGCGGAAGTAGGGCTCCAGGCGGGCTGTCGGGGTGTACCGCGGGCCTCCCTCGCCGCCAGCGGCAGGGCGCGGCGGATCGGCGATCTCCGACGCCGCGCCGCCCGGTGGGTGGTGGTGGCACCGGCACGCCGCCGGCGCTGATCCTCCACGCCCCGGGCACCCGCATGTCCGGCGGGGCCGGGTACTCGGCCTCGAAAAGGAGGCGAGCCTTGTCCTCATGAAGATGGCGGCGCCCGAAGCCATTCGCCGCCGCGCCATCGCCTGGGAAGCGCTCGGCCATTCTTCTGAACTGGAGACGGCGAGAGGAGGAAGGGGGAGAAATGGGCGCGTCGGCGGTGGAGTAGTTGTTCGTGTCTCCGGCGCGCTGGTGGTCGGTTTATATAGGCGGAGGCGCCGCGTGGTAGGCTTGGCTAGCGCGTTACGCCTGGCGGGAGGCGTGGCGGGCGACGGACGCGCGTCGCCCGGCCTTCCCTGCGCCGCCCGTGAGGCATCAATGGAGGCTGACTGGCGCGGCAGCGCGCGCAGCTTTGGCATTGATTCACCGCGGGAAACGAGGCGATGAGGACGACGAAGCGGCGAGAAGAGAGTCGAGTCGCTGGCAAGGGGGGCCCGCGACTCTTCGCGCAAAAAAGATTTGCCCGGCGCCCCCTAGCGCCCCCCAGCGCGCCGGGTTCGGGTTGGGTCCGCCGGTGCCAATTTCGGCCCGAGCCGGCGAAAAATGGGCCCCTGTGGGCGCGACTGGGCCGATTTTTTGGCGCCGGCGGCCGAAAAATCGCCGGGGGGGCCTTGTTGGGGGCGCGGCTGGAGATGCTCTAAGTGTTGTACTTTGTATCTGATGTAATCAAGGCAACAATTATTCTCTCCAACTTGGTATCAGACACCAGGACCTCCCCATGGCCTCGCCGCACACCTCTGCGAACACCAGCGCCGCCACCTCACCGGGCTCCCTCTCCTCCACGGCGCCCGCCGCTGACACCACCGCGGCCTCCTCTCCCTCCTTCGTCTTCGGTACGAACTCATCTGGCACCTCTGCATCTTCTGGATCGCGCTTCGCCCCTCTCTTCTCCTCCACTGCTCCAGCGCCCCCTCTGGCATCCACCCCGGCGTCTCTCCTCCCCATCTACTGTGACCACATCACTAACCACATAAAATTCCTCCTCAACCCTGCTGACCACAACTATCATAAGTGGAAGTCCTTCTTCCTCATGGTCCTCGTTCGCTACGGCGTCATTCATCTCGTTCGCTCTCAACCGGCGGGCTTTCTCGACAAATCCTTTTCGGACCATGTGTGTCTTCTTCGTAAGTCCCTCTATGGTCTCAAACAAGCACCACGTACATAGTTTCTTCGCTTTCGGTCCTATTTGCTCTCTCTTGGTTTTTGTGCTTCCAAAAGTGACACCTCGCTTGTTATTCTCCACCGTGGTTCCACCATTGCATACTTGTTGGTTTATGTCGACGATATTATTCTCACTGCCAACTCCACCACCACCCTAGAGCTCCTCATTCGGTCTCTCGAAACCGAATTCTCTATGTCGGATTTAGGTGCTCTACACCACTTTCTTGGCATCAATGTGACCCCCAATGCTTCTGGTCTTTTCCTTTGCCAACAACAATATGCCTTGGAGATTCTAGAGAGAGCAAAGATGTTAGATTGCAAACCGGTGTCCACCCCCATTGATACTAGCTCCAAAGTATCTTCCACCGACGGCTCTGTTCTTTCCAACCCTACTCACTATCGTAGTCTTGCCGGCGCGCTTCAATATCTTACCCTCACACGTCCGGACATTGCTTATGATGTCCAACAGGTGTGTTTGTTCGTGCATGAGCATGCAACTCATCAAGAGGATACTACGATACTTGCAAGGCACCTCCCACTATGGCCTTCAGTTCTATCGCTCCTCTTCGCATGATCTTGTTTCCTACAATGACGCCGACTGGGCAGGGTGCCCGGACACGCGCCGCTCGACCTCAGGGTTTTGTGTGTTTCTTGGGTCCAACCTCATTTCGTGGTCCTCCAAGAGACAGCCCACTGTTTCTCGCTCCAGTGCCGAAGCCGAGTACCGTGGCGTGGCTAATTGTGTGGCCGAGGCTTGTTGGCTCCGTCAACTTCTTCATGAGCTCAAACATCCTCCTCGGCGTGCCACAGTGGTTTACTGTGATAACATCAATGCATCTTACCTTGCGTGTAATCCCGTTCAGCATCAACGCACTAAACATGTTGAGATAGACCTACACTTCGTCCGAGATCGCGTGGCACTTGGCGAAGTCCGGGTCCTCCATGTCCCCTCTTCTTCTCAGTTTGTCGATCTCTTCACCAAGGGCCTGCCGTCGCCAGTCTTTCATGACTTCAGGAGCAGCCTCAACGTCCTTGCCAACGGAGTTCCGGCTGAGGGGGGGGGGATGTTAGATATTTGTACATAATGTAACACTGGTGGAAAAACAGGCTTCCGCCCAGCCCCATAAGTCATGGCTGTAGGAACGCGACTAATGGGACCTTTAATCATGATTCGAGGTGAACCGCGACCAAAGGCTGGCCCAGGCGCTCGGTGGCCAGCTGGTGCGTGAGGGGCTTTAGTCGCGGTTGGCCAGGACAACCGCGACTAAAGGTTTTCGGCACCTTTTTAGTCACGGTTTGCCGTGCCAACCGCAACTAAAGCCCTCCCTATATATACCCATCCAGCAGCCAACACTTAGCCATTTGGAGCCATTCTCTTCACAAGTGGGTGTAGGTTTGCTTTTGGTTCCTCTTATGCACATAAGGTGTTTGATGAAATGCCCCAAGAGCATGAAACAAACATGACATGAAGTGTTGGAGCCACACTCTTCGATCGCGGTTAGCAACTTGATGAACCTTTGATGTGTCAATATGCATGTGTGTAGTTCATTGTTTAATTTATATTGTTTGTAGCTAGTTAGTTTAACAAATGCATGATGGTTAATTATATATTTTATATTATAATAATGCAGATGAATCGGCAATGGATGTACGGTAACCGACTCTCCGGCGAGTTCACTACGGGTTTGAAAGATTTCCTCGTAGTGGCTAATGCGAACAAGCGGGGGTTTTGTTATCTGTCCATGTGTTATCTGTAAGAATGAGAAGGGTTACTCTTCCTCAAGAGTTGTTCACATGCATCTGCTTGGAAGGGTTTCATGCCAAGCTATAATTGTTGGACCAAGCATGGAGAAAGAGGGTTATAATGGAAGAAGATGAAGAAGGGATGATTTCATCGATGAAAGCTATCTTGCTCATTTGGTGATACTTTCATGGAGGATGTGAAGGTGAAGGGAAGGTGAAGAAGAGGCATGTGATGATCCGTTGATGATCTTGGTCGGACCATTGCTGATGCACGGAGACGCTGGAAACTGAAAAGGAGAGGAGAATTTGGATCGCATGTTAGAGGATCACGAAAGGCGCTGTACCCGGATGCGATGATGGTCTGAAAAAGCTGGGCTGCACAATCGGATTTGCTGAAATGGAAGGCGAGGCAGGTGTAGCTGACTCGGCATTTGAAAACTTGCTGAAAATGTTGAAGAATATGTTTCAAAGGATAACGAGTTGCCGCTTGAGACGTCTGAAGCAAAGAAGGTTGTCTGCCCTCTAGGTTTAGAGGTTACGAAGATACATGCATGCATCAACGATTGCATCCTCTACCCATGTGAATACGAGAATTTGAATGAATGCCGGTATGCCTGCATTGCGTTATAAGATCGAGGCGATGACCCCGGTGGCGATGTTGAGGGCCGAAACCCGGAAGAGGGTTCCGCCAAGGTGATGTGGTATGCTCCTATAATACCACGGTTGAAACGTCTGTTCAGGAACAAAGAGCATGCCAAGTTGTTGCGATGGCACAAAGAGGACCGTAAGTCGGACGGGGAGTTGAGACACACCGCAGATGGAACACAATGGAGAAAGATCGACAGATGGTTCAAAGATTTTGCAGCTGACGCAAGGAACATAAGATTTGCTCTAAGTACGGATGGCATGAATCCTTTTGGCGAGTAGAGCTCCAGCCATAGCACCTGGCCCGTGACTCTATGCATCTACAACCTTCCTCCTTGGTTGTGCATGAAGCGGAAGTTCATTATGATGCCAGTGCTCATCCAAGGTCCGAAGCAACCCGGCAACGACATCGATGTGTACCTAAGGCCATTAGTTGATGAACTTTTATAGCTGTGGGGTGGTGTCCGTGTGTGGGATGAGCACAAACAAGAGGAATTTGACCTCGGCGTTGCTTTTCGTAACCATCAACGATTGGCCTGCTCTTAGTAACCTTCGGGACTGTCAAATAAGGGATACAATGCATGCACGCATCGCTTACATGAGACTGAAAGTGTACATTTGCCAAATTGTAAGAAGAACGTGTACCTTGGGCATCGTCGATTTCTTCCGAAAATTCATCGAAGAAAGAAAGGCAAGCATTACAACGGCAAGGCAGATCACCGGCGAAGCTGCGGAACGACTTGGTCTTTGAGGTATTTGATATGGTCAAGGATTTGAAAGTCATCTTTGGAAAGGGTCTGGCGGACAATCAGTTCGAAGGGAGGTGGACGGGCACGCAGCCATGTGGAAGAAGAAATCTATATTCGGGAGCTAGAATATTGGAAAGTCCTAGATGTCCGCTCTGCAATCGGCGTGATGCACGTTACGAAGAATATTTGCGTGAACCTCCTAAGCTTCTTGGGCGTGTATGGGAAGACAAATGATACAAAGGAAGCACGGCAGGACCAGCAACGTTTGAAAGACCACGATGACCGGCATCCGGAATGGTTTCAAGGTCGTGCCAGCTACGCTCGACCAAAGAAGAGAAGGTCATCTTTTTGAATGCGAGCAGTATGAAGGTCCCGTCTGGATTCTCGCCCAATATAAAGGGAATAATAAACATGGCGGAGAAAAGTTCCAAAACCTGAAGTCTCACGGCGCCACGTGATTATGACGCAATTGCTTCGATTGCTTTGAGGGGCTCCTGCGGAAAATGTTGAGTAGCCATTGTGAAGCTATGTGCATTCCTCAATGCAATCTCTCGAAGGTAATCAATCCAGAAGTTCTACCACGGTTCTGAGCGATGTGATCCAATGTCTTGTCAGTTTCGAGTTGGTGTTCCGCCATCCTTCTTCAATATTATGGCGCACCTCCTGGTTCACCTAGTCGAAGAGATTTTCGTTCTCGGTCTGTATTTCTACACAATATGTTCCCCTTGAGAGGTTCATGGGAGTATTAAAGAAATATGTTAAGTAACCGTGCTAGGCGAGAAGGAAGCATCGCCAAGGGCTATGGAAATGAGGAGGTAATTGAGTTTTGTGTTGACTTTGTTCCGACCTTAAGCGATTGGTCTTCCTCGATCGCGCACGAGGGGAGACTAAGTGGAAAAGGCACGATCGGAAGGAAATCAACGATATGTATGGACGACCATTCTCGATTGAAGCACACCACACGTGATTGACCAATTCCAGCTTGGTGGCTCCGCACTTTGAGAAACACAAGAATATTTTACGTTCGACAACCGGGAAGCTGAATCCTGGATTAGGAAGGCCCACATGGAGACTTTCGGCAGTTGGTTGAGAAAACATTTAATGAATGACAATGATGTTGTAGATCAGCTGTACATGTTGGCCAAGACACCATCTTCGACTATAACGACTTTCCAAAGTGCGAGATAAATGGGAATACATTTTACACGATCGCCCAAGATAAAAGAGCACCAACCAAAACAGTGGTGTCCGCTTTGATGCAGCAACCGAGAATGGGCATCAGGTCACATATTATGGTTACATAGAGGAGATATGGGAACTTGACTATGGACCCTCCTTTAAGGTCCCTTTGTTCGGTGCAAATGGTTCAAGCTAACAGGAGGTGGGGTAAAGGTGGACCAGCAATACGGAATGACAATGGTGGATTTCAACAATCTTGGTTACCTTGACGAACCATTCGTCCTAGCGAAAGATGTCGCTCAGGTTTTCTATGTGAAGGACATGAGTAGCAAACCGAGGAAGCGGAAAGATAAGAAAAGCGATCAGTACATCATGCGATGATCCAAAGCGCCACATTGTTCTTTCAGGGAAAAGAAACATCGTGGGAGTGGAGGACAAGACAGACATGTCAGAAGATTATAATATGTTTGCTGAAATTCCGCCCTTCAAAGTGAACACCGACCCAAGCATTAAGTTAAATGATGAGGATGCTCCATGGATACGGCACAATCGTAAGCAAGCAGGGACACAAGGGAAGAAATGATGTGTAATAATTTATTGTACCAAACTTTGTTGAATGGATCATGTGAATTATATTACCCGTGATGTGTTTGGTGTCCATTTTCGAATGATTCGAGATACCACCGATGATACATGAAATTTGGAGTGATTTAGTCATACTCCTGCCTAGGCGTATAATATGCATACTCGTAGTCTTCATAGCCGCCGTCGTCGTTGTCTTTCGGTAGTCGCCGCCTTCTAAGTTGCCGCCGTCGCCGCCGCTGCTGTCGTCGCTGTCGTCGGGCGGCGCTCGGGTTCGAATCGAGGGTAGCGCAGCGGGGATATCGCCGGCCGTGATGTAGTCCATGGCGCTCTGCAGAGTCCGCCATACCACCATAGCCGACGGCCGGCCTCGTGGAAGTTCCGAGGCAGACCGTCCTCCTCATACTGGCGGCGCCTCTCACGCCGATTGATGAAGAAGGCGTCCCAAGTATGCTGGTTATCGGGATGCCGTGAGATTCATCCGCTGCTCGGCGTGAGGTCGAGGTAGTAGTGGTTCGTGATGGCCGCCGGCAGCAGTACCACGAGGGACGGAGGGACGCACGCCGGGGCTTAGGCTCCAGCCGGTGGGGACGCTTGATAGCCCGGTGGACAAGGGTAGTTCGGCGCAAAGCTCCTCCACCTGCTGGTAGGTTAGAGTGGGTGCGGTGGAAGCCATGAGAGAGTGATGAGAGATTGTAGAGATGTGATAATGCTGGCCAAGCCGGGCTACATATATGTAGTGAGAAATGGCGGGAAAAATGGGAGCGGGAAGACAGGAGGCGGGAAGAAAGTGGCGGGAAGAAAGAGGCGGAAGACAGGGAAGAAATGGCGGGAAGGCGAGGAATCGAGCTGGTCATCTAACCTTTAGTCCCGCTGGTTGGTGCAACCGGGACTAAAGGTTAGACAGAGACAGCGTGGGTAGCGCCACGACGCCTGTCGGAGGAACAAGACAAAGCGAAGCGGCGCCGTGCCTATAAAAGGAGCATCGTCTGTGAAGATAGAGGCGTGAAGAAATGGCGGAAGACATAGGCGGAAAGAATGGCGGGAAGACTGGCGGGAAGAACTTGTGGGAAGACAGCGGCCGGGAAGAACTTCTCTGAATTTTTGATATATTATTTGTATTTTAGAATTTTGAAATGAATTAGTTCTATTTTTCTGAATTTTTGATATATTATTTGTATTTTTAACATATTGAATTGAATTAGTTTTATTTTGACATATTATTTGTGTTTGAAATTGTACATTCATATGCATGTATGTAGTACCGTAGAATATGTGAAACTCCTTCAAAATTAAAATAAAGCACAAAAGAAATAAAACAATACAAATTAAACAGAAAACAATACAAATTAAAAAGAAAACAATACAAATTAAACAGAAAACAGGTTTGGGGGGCTAAAACCCTAAACTCATGGTGACCTTTAGTCGCGGTTGGCAGACCAACCGCGACTAAAATGGGGCCTTTAGTCATGGTCGCCTGCCCAACCGCGACTAAAGGTGGGAAGCGGAGCATAAAAAACCGCCAAAAACCCTTTAGTCGCGGTTGGGCGGGCGACCCGCGACTAAAGGGCACCTTTAATCATGGTCTCGCCGCCAACCGCGACTAAAGAGGGGCTATAAATACTGTCCCGTTCTCGTCTTCTCCGATTCCGCCTGCCTGTCGCGCCCTCGGCGCCGCCGCCGTCGCCCTCGCCCTCGGCGCCGCCCGCCCGTCGCCGTCGCCCTCGGCGCCGCCGCCGTCGCCTCGCCCTTGTAACCCCTCGCCGACGCCCTAGGGTTTCCGCCCTCGCCCCAGCCCTAGCCGCCCGCCTCGACCTCCTCCTCCCCTCCCTCCTCCCCCCCCGTCGGCCCTCGTCCATGTGACCACCTTCCCGATCCCCTTGGCATGCCGTCGACCTCCGCCTCGTTCCTCGACCCTCCACGGGAGAATCGCCTCCTGTCGCCCCTTGGCCCCGGTCTTCCCTTGCCCGGCGATTCGTCCGCCGCCCTGCACTGCCGCCTGCTCCCTCGCCGTGAACAACTCCGCATCGGCCTCCAAGCTCCTGCCCCCTCCTCCTTGATTTTTTGATCATGTATTAAAAATGTTAAACTCATATATGAAAATGTATAACGTGTATTTAAAAATATTCTTGATACAAAAAAATGTAGAATGAAAACCAAAATAAAGAAAGAGGGAAAATGAAAAACAATGAAATCCAAAAAGGAAACTAAAGGAAAAATGAAAATGAAAAATAAAAGCAAAGAAACAAACGCAAAAAAATAGAAAACTATGAATACCGACAAAGAAACAAAGAAAAACAAAAACTCGCTGAAAACTAAGAAGTAGACAAAAAACCAAAGGAAAAAAGAAGGAAAATTTGAAAAAAGGGAAAATGGATAAAAACCATGAAAGAAACAAAGAGAAACCAAAAGAAAAACGAAAAAAACAAGATATAGCAACAAAAAAAAGAATACCAAAAAACCGAAGAAGAAAGAAAAAACCAAACAAATCACAAAAAAGAAACAAAAAAACGAAGAAATAAAAACAACTCCGGGCTTTCATCCTAAATTAGGAAGCGCCTCATTTAGTTCCACGACCCCAACAGTTGCGCAATGGCTAACAACACCCTCAACTACGGAGGCGACCTAGGATCATATCCTCGCATGCCCTATTTTTTTTCTTCCTTTTTCTCCCGTTTTAGTACTGCTCATTGGGTCGACCCATTACTGTATTGTCTTCATGTGAGTGATCCTTCCATCTCGCGTGAAGGCGTGGTTGACAAATGTTTAATTGCTTGCAAAGTTTCTTCACAAAATGACATTCGTGAAGACGTGGTTGTCTGTTGTCCTCGCCTCCCTCTCCGTGTGTGTTGTCCTCGCCTCCCTCTCCGTGGCGCTGCTCGTCTGCCGCCCGTCTCGCGCTCTACCGCGACACCTCTCCCACCCCTTCCTCGCCCCTCCTTTTGCCACCGCCTTTCGCCACCGCCACCGCCACCGCCCCTTCTTCACTTAATTAATTTGTTTTACTACATGTTTTCAGGGTGACATAATGGCGGACGATAGAGCTGACCGATTATGGACAACTATGATCCGGACGGTGAAGCACATATGTTCGGTATCATAAACGGCGATATTCAATATGTGCCGACCGGAGAAGAAGAAGATGATATCTCTTCTTATCTGAACCTTGACGGTGAAGATGAAGGCGCCGTCAACAAGATGATGTCAAGAAAGCGTCGATAAACGCGATCTTCAAATGGAAGTAGCAACCACCTCCGCGCCGAGGTATATATATACATTGAGCCTCGGTGATACAAACTAACTGATTTGAATAAATATGTGTGTACTAACGCGCGACTCTCTTTCTTATTTTAGCCCTCGGCGGATCGTCGAAACAATCGAGTGCGTCGTCAAAGCGTGGCGCAACCAAGACGATGAAATAAGGAGAAACATGCACCATCGAGGTTGTCGACGGTGCAACCGCGAGCAGCTGGAGCCCGCAAGAACGCCACCAAGTTTGTCGACCAATGCGGAGCCATTGTTAGAGACAACGTCTCGATCACCGTCCAGAGTGGAATGAGCCAAAGAAGGCACGAATTGATGGTTTCACTTTTGTCGATAAGAGAACAAAAAAGATTGCTTCAAGAAGCTTATGGAACATTTCGTTCTACCTCCGAATACAACAAATTCGATGAGGAGGGTAACAAGATTGAGGAAAACAAGGAGAGGAGGAGGCTAGTCAAACAGTTCGCTCTTCATAAGATGGCCGACGCATTCCGGAAATTCAAGCAAAATCTAGCCCGTGACTTTGTCAAGCAGAACAAGACTCCGGATTTCAAAGGACAATATGAGAAACTGAAACATGATTGGCCAGAATTTGTGAAGCAAAAGAAATCGGAGCAGTTCATTGAAATATCGAAAAAAATAAGGAAAATGCGGCTAAGAAGGAGTACAATCATGTTATGGGGCCAGGAGGGTATCGCATTTTGGTGCCTAGGTTGGAGAAGATGGAGAACGAGATGAGGCGCGAGGAATCCGTCCAGTACGGAGGATGGGACCCAAGGTCCAAAAGCTGGTGGTACGGGCATGGGGAACGCTGAACCCGGAGACAGGGGAGTGTGTTTACGGGGCAAATTAATTAAACCCACCCAAGCCCTTATTGGCGCAATGAAGGATGCTCAACAGGGAAGATCAAGTTCAAAGAGAGAACGACGGCGACAAAAGCCCTCGGGAATCCTGAACACGGAGGGCGTGTACGAGGCATGGGGCACATTCCGTGGAAAATAGGGTTCCCCGAGCGATGACCCGTCTGATTCTGAAGCCGTAAGAGAAAGATGGATCGGGAAGCAGATGTTGTGGCGCGGTTGGCATCGGAAATGGATGTGATGAAGAAAACCATGAGTGTACTAGTAGCGAAAGAGATGCAGCTCGGGTGCAGCATGAAGATCATCCAGCGGATCTCGAAGCCAGCAGCGGAGAAGCAGCGTGGCTTCCACGGAGGCCCACCGGCTGGTGCAGATGCACCGACGATCGAAATTACTGCACCGGAGCCTCGGTGGTCGAAATTACTGCACCGGAGCCTCCTCGCTACCCGTGGGCGATATAAAGGAGATGAAAGAATGTCATCTGTATTATCCTATCGGGAACATGTCCATGAAGGTAGCCATCGGCAGTGCTTTACCATGTTTACTCGAGCACTCCACCACAACAACCCCATTCAAGATGGCTATGCTCGTGTCACGGTGGAGGACATAGTCCAAGGGTTTGAGGACACGGAGATTGACATTGCTACACCGAAGGGAGAAAAGACTTGGAGATGTCAAGCGCCATTTCATTCTATGGCAAAAGAAGTTTATCAAGTTTCAGGCGAGGCGCCAAGGACAACAAGTCCACCCCTCACGGTGGTGGTGGTGGCGGTGGCGGTGGTGGTGGTGGTGGTGGTGGTGGCGGTTCACCTACACCTCCGTCACGTAAGCCGACGCCGCCCCGATCCACAACGTCCGCGGGTGATCATCCGCCGCCCCGATCCTCGTCCGCGGGTGATCGACGCCGCCCCCAATCCACCACGGCAAAGAGGCGAAGCAGTCCTGGATTATTAACCCGGACCCTTATGTACCTAAGACCACAAAGGTACCGGAGCCATCATCAAGCCTCTCCCCACAAGGCCTTGGGAGCGAGTGCCGAGGAAGTCGACGCTGACGCGGCTGCTGATTTGGAGAAATGGAAGGCGGACTGCAAGAAGAAAAGAGAGCCCGAGCCCAAGCCAGTATTTTTCGATAAGCAAAAGAAGTGGGCTAAGTCATTTTGAGCACACCGTCCCAAGCATGAAGAATCTGCCTAACGACTATGAACGTGAACTTGCAGGCAGGCACTCATGTTCAAGGAGAACAAAGAGCGGAGAAGGCGAAAGTAAAAAAGCGGAAACAAGTTGCCCAGCTCGGGAACAAAGTAAACAATCGATTGCCCGCTTATAGTGGAAGCCTTCGTCCGGATGACCCCGAGATCATACAAGCTGCGGCAACACATGGATTGACTATAACGAGTGCCGAGAACAAGCGCCAACTTAGGTATTACTCTTCGTGAACTGTTAGGCCTTGATGAGGCGCCATGAAGGAGGTAGTAATTACATATGTCAAGAATGGGCCTCTCGTCGAGCTCTGCGCAGAAAAGGATCTACGACCAAATGAAAGGTCTGCTGAATTGGTACAAGGGTTACATAAAAATAAAACGCCAAAGAATATATTTATGCGGAAGTTAGACATGAGCATCACTTCAAACATTACTATGTACAAATTGCACTGAGTGAATTGTTCCAGCTTTTCAATCTGCGTGAGCTCGACAAATCTATCATCGGTTGCTACGTTCGTAAGTGATTTATTAATTTCTACCCCATCTCGTTCATATTGCCTGCACTATATATATGTCCTAACTATATTGTTGTGTCCGCTATTATACATGCAGAATGAAGATTAAGGAATGCAGAGTAAGGAACATCCATGATATTGGGTTCATTGACCCACACATCGTTAATGGACATGTGTTGGAGCGTCACCCCGCCGACGTGGGCAGACCTGTGGCAGTTTCTTACAAAGCAGGATCTCAAAAGTGATATTCTATTTCCTTACCATTTTGGGTGAGTGTTTCTGTCTTGAGCACATTCTCTTTTGTTTACTCCATGCATGGTATGTGGCGGCTAATCGATGGGTTATGCATGACGTCTTGTGCATGTATCGTGTCCGCAGGTTCCACTGGATTCTGCTAGTAATTAAAGTTAACACCTCAGAATGTCTCGCCCACGACTCTCTGAATATGGATCCAAAGCTTTGGGCCGACATGAGAAGAATGCTGCAGAAGTAATTATTTTCATTCATTTGCGCTCTATATCGATCGGCCTATTTCGTTCATTTCCTAATATCAAGTAACTAATAACTCTCTTGTTCATTTAATTTTCTTTGCCTCGTAGGGTTTGGAGACGGTTCGTAGATACAAAGGTCGGTGAATTCAAAAAAGAGCTAGAATTCAAAATGTTAAAGCCTAAGAATGCTGGGGATATTCAGCCACCGTTGACCAATCTATGTGGATACTATGTCTGTGAGAGGATCCGAGATACACCTCTGGCGGGTTCGAGTGATACCAATGCTCAGAGGAATAACCTCCGGTGGATGCTTAGTCCAGAAGCTCGCTTCCGACCACTTCAAGAGGAACTAGCTGGATGGTTCAGCAGGGAAGTCCTCCATCCTAAAGGAGAACACTATTACGAGGACGTAGAACTTTATATGGATTAAATCATGTATGGAAACTTGTTCAAAATTGTATATGGTCATCCGATGATATTGAATATATATTATATATTCCTCTTGAATTCTTTTGGTTCTAATTTCAAATTTATTTGAAATTGTACATTCATATGCATGTATGTAGTACCGTAGAATATATGAAACTCCTTCAAAATTAAAATAAAGCACAAAAGAAATAAAACAATACAAATTAAACAGAAAACAGGTTTAGGGGGGCTAAAACCCTAAACCTGTGGCGGCCTTTAGTCGCGGTTGGCGAAGAACCGCGACTAAAGGTCCTCCGCTTGACGGTCGCTGGCGCCCACGTGGACGGGCCGTTAGTCGCGGTTCTTAAGCAGCCGCGACTAAAGGTGCGGGGCTTTAGTCGCGCTTATTTGGTCGCGGTTGCGCAACCGCGACTAATGGCAGTTGCGAACCGCGACCAAAGGCCTTTTTTCCACCAGTGTAACGGGATTATTGTTGTAACTCTCCTGTAATTTTCTAGGGCATGAGTGCTCTCCTTCCTTGTATAAGTGTTGTACTTTGTATCTGATGTAATCAAGGCAATAATTATTCTCTCCAACTTTGACCACCACCGTCCAAAAGCACCAAGGGTTGGCATCAACGAACCGATGGCGACTCGGCGGGCATGCTTTCTAGGTCGGCTACAATGCTGATAGGATAAAGAAGATATCAAGGTATAGGAGAGCAAGGAGTTTAAACAGAAGTAAACATCTAACTTCATGATGTTATATATATTTGGAATTTGGATTAACTGTGAGATCTCTAGTCTGTCTTCCATATATTGTCTACCTGAACTGTCGCATGAAAACTGTATTAATATTATACAAAGTTGCATGTATTGCATATGGGTAAACTAAAGTGGACTTGATCCGATTCAGACTTGCAATTAATCTTCCAAGGAACTTGTGACTCTCTTTCAGCATAGATATGGTTTGCCATCAAACTGCTGCCGTCGAGCCTGTGGTGACAGCTGCCGCCATGCAAGGGAGGCAAAATTAACATCAACAGAAAAGATGGTGACGACTCAAAATACATGAAGATAATATTTACTTGGGATAAGGCCTAGTAGCGCAGTTCTGCGACGAACAGTCATCAATCTAACAAAGGACTCCGTGAGTTTCATTGCTTCAGTCACCGTATTCATCACAATCTGCACGGCGACCATGCAAAAATGTCAGTACGACAGAAAAGAAAGTAGAGGAAATCGGCCAAACGAATGGAAGTTCACCCTACCCCGTCCGGGTCTTGTGGCGGAGCCGTCTTGAATTCACGTCTCAGATTGTCTGTTTTCCTCATGTACTCCAACCAAGGTCTATTGAAAACAGAATCTGGACCGCAGTACAGTGAACTAGCTTCATCATCACCAATATTTGCAAGGGTGTCTTGAGCCATGAAGTAGCTCATTGCTGCCACACCTTGTAGAGCACCAAGAAAGGTAACAATAGTTTCCTCAGTGACCTTATCATTGTACGCATCCTCGGCTGTACTGACAAAGTTGCGCACGTACACCCCAAGAGCCTATATGGTATGTTTTAGTACCGAGCGAGTTCAATCAACTAGTTAGTGCTCCATAGTGTATATACCACAGCAATATATGCTTTCATGGAATACAAAAACAGTACTATTGTGTTACCATCTTTTCTCCGTTTCTTGGAGTCATCAGTGTGGTGAGACGTGCATCTTCAGAAATTATGCCTGGCTTACCCTGTAATCATATCAGAGAGAAGAGTAGAAGATATTGTCATCGTGTTTAGCAGAGAATTTTTGTTAGAAATCAATGCGAGTACGCAGCTGGTGTTGATACCAGAAACAATTAGTTTACCATGACAATAGAAGCCAGCCTCACAGAATTTTTAGCGATCATGCAAAGATAACCTCGAAATATTGTTGCTAACCCCATGTGCTGCTCACCGCAAAAAAAGAAAAGAAAGGTCAGGCCATTTCAACACTAGGCGAAGAGTGTGTATTATCAGGCTGCCTAGGTACTATATATACTACGTTTTGTGCTAGTATGTACAATTTTAAAAAAATATTTTTTCCTATCTACAATTATGAAGGTATTTCAAAATATTCCTCAAACTATGGGCTCACAATTTTTTTCATGTAGTTTGCTTCAAAGTTACATAAAAATGGTCCTGAAAATGCTTTAAATAATAAAATACTATATATATACTACCTGACATGGGTGTAGAGACATGCGGTAGTAGGATTATTTTTCCTATATACACATATATGGACTCGAACAATTTTTGTACATATCGACCCACTTTGAGGTATCTGGTCGTTTCTAACAAAGTGTATTAAAAATTGCTAACCGACTCATCCAACTAGTATATGAGGTGTGTGAGTACATACTCATATATATAAATGATTATATACTGTTAGGGACAAGGGTTACCAATGTGCCGGCATTAGAAAACTTCCGGAAGTACTCCTCAATTCTGTCTCCTTCTTCATGAAACTCCTTTTAGAAGAAAAAAGGGACTTCAGATTTAAGACTATATGACCAAGACGCTAAGCAAAATATTGTATTAATTGTAAAGTTCATTACTGTATATTTAATAATTTCAGTCCATTATTTCTGGAATCCTTCAATGTTCGGTCTTACTTTGTTTTATCTACTAGTAAGTACATCTCATATGTTGTCTAGTATAGTTGTGAACTTCAGCATGAGCAGCTAAAAATCTTGCAAATATGATGCCCTCGATTTTTCCATTGAAGGAGAGAATGATTCAACGGAAAATAAATAATGGCAAACAAATAGGGAAAATAGGATGAAACAAAAAAAAATTACTTCGATTGCCTTGCACCTGCTGAAAATACTTCGATATATTTGGAAACAAAATTGAAACAGACAGACGGAATTGAAACAATAGCAGCAATAGGATTTTTTTAAAACAAATTTATTTGGTTTGCACTTAGGGATCATTCATATTGTTTCTGTAGAATTAAAAGGGTAAGTTGTGTTGAAGTCAATCAAAGGCATTGTGTCCGGGAACGTTAATATTTAGATGCACAATGGATGGCCAGAAAAGGCTTAAAATTCTGATCTTGGAATGCATACGTAAAAAAGAGAGTATATTCAGTTGATCACAACATCAATCTGGAGTGGAAGTTCAAACAAATCCACCCCCGTAGGCAACAACTCCTACAGGGGTTAATTAAATTATGTGTCGTTGGGAGATTAAGTATCAGTTAGTCAAAAAACAGAGGAAGATCAGGTCAAGTGTCTCACATAATCCTTCTCCGCTCGACCCCGGGGGTTGATTTTGATCGTCATGGCGTGACCATCGCCGGCGCCGGCCTGGCTGCAGACGATCCCGTGGCCGACGGGCTTCCGGTTGTTACGCCCATGTGCCGGCGGCAGGGCGCTGCTGCGATGCGGACGGCTGGTCAGGAGGAGGCCGGAGGACGAAGCGGGAGCGTGGAGGCAAAGGAAACACGGCCGGACGGCGGAGGAAGACATGGTGGCCACGCAGCGAAGAGATCGATGCAGGGTTACAACGTTGCTTTTCTTGGACCTACCAGGGGGAGTATTTATAGTTACTGGTTGTGCATACGCGGACGGCACGTTAGATCACAAAACAGATCGTGCGTCTCCCATCGTCTCATGATTCTCCATCTCTCTCGTTCTGCTTGCATCTATCTTATCCTTCGACTCACTCTTTCCCATCGGCAGGCACCCACGCCGCATGTCCCCCGCGTGGCCTGTTAGAGATATAATATTTGAGAGTTAGAGATAAATACACGGAGACTGCTACGCGTCGGCCGGCCGATCTTTTAAAAAGATCCGCTGCCTCGCAAATCGTTGGATCTGGCACAATTCAGTGACTCAATGTGTCCCTCTACTTCGCAAAAAAGGTCTTGTTGGAGAAACATTTGCAACAAAGGTTATATTGCGTAATACATTTTTGCAACATAGGTTGTGTTGCGGGATTTTTTTTGCAACAGAGTTTTCGTCGTAGATTTTTTTTTTTTGCAATAGAGCTCATGTTGCAAAAGCTTGTCTAAGTTGCAGTCATCGTTTGCCATTGTGGTTTGCAACATCGATGCTGTTGTTGCAAGATAAGGAAAAAGGGCACGTGGTAGGCAAGGGAAATAACGGACTGTGTGTGAGTGTGCGTGATGGGGCATGGATCAAGGCGATCCAACGACTGTGTGGGCGGTGGAACCCTACGCGTCATAAAGGATGCTGCAACCGGCACGAGCTGGTACTACTGACGGCGTTTCCTTGTGCTTGAACATCGGCGACGACATGCTGGAACCAACACAACCGCGTGCTACAACAGCGCGATTGAGGTGTTGTGACCTGCCACTACTAGAAAATGTCTTATAGGTGAATCTCAATTAGTGGCGGGCACAATGGGGCACCTGCCACGGCTATTTTTGAAAGCAAGCAGTGGCAGGTGACACGACACGGCCGTCAGAGCTACTGTACTAGTAGTGGCGGGTGTCGTAAATGACCCGCCACAAATAAGCACCGCTGAGCATGGCCACATGATGAATGTGATCAGTGGTGGGTGTATAGTATAGCTTGGCACTGCTCTGGAAGGCAACACCGGCGGACGCACTATACTGTTGGCCATAGTTTAGTGCCTGCAATCGGCACCGAAAAAAATTTATATAGATATTATCTGCGGCAGGTGTCGGTGTCAAAACCGGCGGATCTCGGGTAGGGGGTCCCAAACTGTGCGTCTAAGGCTAATGGTAACAGGAGGCGGGGGACACAATGTTTACCTAGGTTCAGGCCTCTCTATGGAGGTAATACCCTACTTCCTTCTTGATTGATCTTGATGATATGAGTATTACAAGAGTTGATCTACCACGAGATCGTAGAGGCTAAACCCTAGAAGCTAGCCTATGATTATGATCGTTGTTGTCCTACGGACTAAACCCTCCGATTTATATAGACACCGGAGGGGGCTAGGGTTACACAGAGTTGGTTACAGAGAAGGTAATCTACATATTTGAATTGCCAAACTTGCCTTCCACGCAAAGGAGAGTCCTACCCAGACACGGGACGAAGTCTTCAATCTTGTATCTTCATAGTCCAACAGTCCGGCATAAGCACATAGTCCGGCTGTCCGAGGACCCCCTAATCCAGGACTCCCTCAGTAGCCCCTGAACCAAGCTTCAATGACGATGAGTCCGGCGCGCAGATTGTCTTCGGCATTGCAAGGCGGGTTCTTCTCCAAATTCTCCAGAGTACCTGTTGTAACGAGCAGTGTCCGGCTTCCCATTAATGTTGCACTCACCGGCTTCTGTACCTTAATAATGGCGGTCTCCACGTGTCGAGCGAATGTAAGAAGTCGGGGCATTTTTACACTTGCCACCCTGACCACATAAATAAATCGTCTATTAAAGAGACGGGGATCCTCAGATCCAAATCACACCATCTACCCCAAGCGAGGATTCATCAGAGCGTGCCCGAAAAAACCATCCCATCATGGCCGGCTACCCCAGCTCCTCCTCTCGCTCCCATAGCACTAAGCTAGGTGATTGGGAGAAGTGCAGCATATCCCATTGTCAATTAGTGGAGTTGCAGACCCAGGGGTTTCTCCCACCTGCATATCTTGTCCCCGTCCGAGCCGGATTAGCCACCTATGACGGCGGGGAGCAAGCGGAGAGTTTCCCCAACCTATCCAGGGGGAGCGAGTGTGCCTTGTCCCTTTCTTGCTGAGGGGCATCGGATTTCCAATCCATCCGTTCCTCCGCGGACTCCTGGAGTACTATGGCCTCCAGCTGCACAACTTCACTTCTGCCTCCATCCTGCACATCACAGGTTATGTCGCCCTTTGTGAGCTATTTCTGGGCTGCGAAGCTCATTTTGAGCTATGGAAAAGGTTGTTCTGCCTCGTCCCTCGCAATCAGGAGGGATCAATATGGCGCATCGCCTGGACCGGACACTACAAGAAATATGTCAACTTGTGACCTTGACTATTGTTCACTGAATGGTCATTATTTTCCATTTGTGACCTTTTTGTGACCAAAAACAGATGGTCAAAAGCTGACGGTCATAAACTGAAATTAACGACCTTCTCCGTGAGAAGGTCGTAGACGTTTACGACGAAAATATGCCTACTGTTTTGTTTTGGTCACTAGTAGCCTCCCCAGGCCACGTAGGCATCCGACGTGGCAATCTGATGTGGCACAAGAATCAACCCGGTCCAATTTGGTGTTTATATGGGCCGAGCGCATTAATTCAACCCATTTATATTTTTTTTGCTATGAATTTTTTATCAGCTTCATGAACCAAGCCCAACATTGCAGCCTTTTTATTTTTGGTCCATGGCCTTTTTGTGTCAACAGTTTCATTTTTTCTTTTTTTGTGAGGGTCACATTCTTCATTTTCCAATTTAACGTAAATAAATACACAATATTTAAATTGGCACACAGAAAACACACAAAATACTTCAAATATTACCAGCCAGAGTCAATATAGAGTTGCTGCTGTACAAATAACTCTAACATACACTTTGCAAGCTCTACAAGTGTTATGTTCTTCAGCAAGTGTAGCAAGCTGTACAAATAACATACAATAGTGGAAGTCACAGTTACATGCTCCACACGTTCAATAACATGGTACTTTATAAGCTCTACAAGTGTTACGTTCTTCAGCATGGAGCTCCTTCGACAGCGATTACAAACTAGGCACCTGCTCTTCTTGCCACTGTGAGGAGATGGATGCTCGCCATGGTGTGCTTGATGATGCACACGACCATGATCTTCTTGCCACTAATGCATCCGTGCCCTTGATGATGGGGGTACCAATGCATACAAGTAGAACAAAATTACCAGCATAAACCCACAACTTCAAGTACAAGCTAAGTATGTATCAAGTGACAACAAAAACAAGTTTACATGCTAGTACAAAATCACCATCATTAACAAGTTTATATGGGAATGAAGACAATCATCAGTACTGGATTAAAGACAATGCTATCTTCATATTAGCAAACAGAATATCTCATTTTCATATTCTCAATAAGCAAGTACAGTCTGCTTCAACCCATGTTCTAAAAAAGATGTTTATCCTAGCTTAATACAAAATGAGCAGTTGCAATTCTAGCAACAATCTGAGAACACAGTCCTCTCGGTTTGAACGAGCCAGAGAACTAAACCCAAACCAGATCAGGACACAGAATTCACAAGGAAACTCATCGCAGCAACAATTCGAACGAACAGCACAAGACAGAGGCGGACAGGTGGCGGAACGGGACCAAGGCGCTTACCACGGAGACCTGCCTACGTCAGGGTGCTTCTCCTTGTACTCCTTCCTGAAGTTGTTCCTGCGAAGACGAAACACGCACCAAACCCTTGGTCAGGACGCGACTCCACACCACAGAAGCAACATCAATAGAACCAGGAACCAAGACTGGGACTCACATGAAGATGAAGAAGGCACTTGGGGGAGCTTGGGCTTGTTGGGGTCCTTCTCGGCCTTGCTCTTCTTCACCGCGAGCCTGCGCCACCACAACATAAACAACAACAGCAAACCAAACCGAGTCAGAACCCGACAAGAAACAACAGCAGCCACCACGGGAAACAAAAACGAGATGGGGAGACGAGGGAGGGAGGGTCGGGCACTCGACTGAGTCGCCAAGGAGCCCACCTTTTTTACTATGTTAAAGAAAGTTGATTTGCCAACATTGGGTAACCCGACCTACATGAAACGTCAATATAAACTTCATATCTCCTCTTATTCCTCAATAGTAAACATCAATAGTAAACTACTATGTTAAGAAAATAATATGATGGTTCTGAAAATAGTAAACTTGCAAGAAAATATGACCACAAACACATTGTTGCATTCACAGTTATTAGTAAAGCAGCGATCAAAACTAGTGATAATGCACAAGCAACTTTTGCATATGTCTATACGATCAAACATTACAGAAGTATAATTGTTATTCTCATCTCACTACATAAGTGGCTCTATGAACATGCAAGACACAATACTGAACATGCGAGGAAAAACTATAAAGAAGATATTTTACAGATTTACTGTGACATATTTACCCTACATGTGAAATATTTTTCAATAAATGAACTCGTCTAAGAGGACATGACACAATATCTACTCGTCAAAGAGGACATGACACAATATCTACCAGCTACAAATCCGTGCAATATCTACTAGCACGATTAACGAACAATTGCAAACAGCAGAGGAAATCATGAATGTGTAAGTGCATGAATGGTTCTTTAGATCAACTTCAAAGCTAGCAGCAAGCATGTTTAGACAACTTAACACATTAGTAATATTGCCAGCATCACAAGAACTAGAATTCATACAAGGAATTCCTAAACAAGCAGCAACTACTGAAATTGCAACCGTAATACTCTAAATAGAAATGTGTCACTATGTTATACATCATGTAGGTGGAGGTGCTCTGCTGGTGCTCTGCTGCAACAAATGCGAATTGGTGCTCTGCTGCCACCCATGAACTGGAGCACAGGTGCTACTGCAGGTGGAGGCGAGCTGGTGCTCTGCAGCCGCCCAGGAGCTAGTGTTCTGCTCCTCGCCCGCGCACAAGTGCTGCTACATCTCCTCGCCCAGTACTCACTCTGCATCAATTTGATGATTATAAACAATCTGATCATAAACTAAGACTTGCTCATCTGAGAAAAAGAATTTGATGATCATAAACAATCTGAGAACAATAGATGTTGAGCAAGCAATTAGCATGATTCAATTTTGATGATCCAATATTGAGCAAGCAATCTTAATAAGCAACTAGCATGATCCAATGTTGTGCAAGCAATCTAAATAAACAATCTGAGTAAATTTGCAAAGTTCTTCAATATTTCAGTTAATTAACAGTACTCACCGGAGTAATGTTAATTTCCTACTGTACTCCTTTTGTGTGACTATCTCTGTTGACAAGAACAGCAATCAAATGATTGAACCTACTGTTATTTTACTGACAAGAACAACAAGCAAACGATTGAACAACAAGTTTCAGTTAATTTACTTGGAGTAGTAAAAACTTAGTGTCTAGAGCAAAGCATTTGCACCATTTGTCAGACCTGTAGCTACTGTTATTTTACTGTATGTTTTTCTCTGTACTTTCATCAGAGCATTCAGAAGCATGCAAACAAGATTATATAAACAATTTGCTGAAGTCCTCCAAGATACTACAACAACCACTAATCCTTGAGCAGTAATCCTTGTTGGAATGTCATTGTTGGGCATGATGCAATTTGCTAGAGTACAACATGATGCAATTTGCTAGAGTACTCCAGTACTACAGGAAGCAATACTAGAGTACAAATGGTTGTATACATTGAATTCTTTAGCAAACAGCAAAAAACACTGAAAATGCAACCATAATACTCTTCATAGTCAGTCATTAATCATCCGAAATGAGGGACACTCAAATTCAAGCACCAATCAAATCTGAAATGCCCGTCCAAGTTCAGGAGCAGCCCAGATTTGCAACATAGATAGAGGCATCGATTTCTCAGATAGTACTAAAGATACGCATGCTGGAATCCAAAAGGGGGTGCGCTAGAAGTGGTGGTGGGGGGGGGGGGGAGATACCTGGAGGGGCGACTCCGGTGGCAGGTGGTGCCGGGCAAGGTGAGCTGGGGACGGACGGAGCAGGTGTGGCGGGATGCGCTGGAGGCGGAGGACGACGAGGCCGTCGGTGAGACCCGCTGCGCGACGACGGCGCGTATGGGGACGGCGGAGGCGGTTGGGCTTGTCGGCGAGTTGGATCTGGGCGGCGGCGAGGTGGAGGTCGCGGACGAGCCGGGTAGCGGCTGCGACGGCTGGCAAAGGAGGTAGCAGCACCGCCCAGCTCCCTCGTCGTCGGCGCTTGGCCCGCCCGCGCCATGCCCGACCTCCAGAAAAATCGACAGGGGGCGAAACCCTAGCCACGGGTGAGGTTGCGGGCTTGCACTAGAGGGTGCGAGAGACGAATCTGACGGGAGGGGAAGAAAGAGCTGCACGAGGGGAGCCCGGGGGTGTGCTGCGCGCCAGTGAGAGCCGCGTCAACTCGTCAGAATCGGGTCGAGCAGAGGAGTCGCGGGAGGGAGTGGGAGAGGGCTCGCGGGGGAGAAGGGCTCGCGGAGAGGGTAGGGGATGGGAGAGAGGAGGAGGGCATGGGGGAGGGTGTGGGGGAGGCCAAGGCCGTCGGGGAGCTCGGACGGAGGGATGTGGAGGCATTGATCTGGAAAGGAGGAGGTGGCGACGGCGATCTGGAAGGGAGGAGGAGATGGCGGCGAGGAGATGGGGACGATGGAGGAAGGGGGCGACGGGGGGAGGGGATCTGAGCTAGGGTTTGGGCTGCGGGTGGGGGTATGTCCTTTTCTTTCTTTTTTTTCTTCTTTTCTGTAGATAGATGGATGGATGGATGTGGGATGGAGAGATGGATGGATGGATGGACGCCATGTCATCGATTCGTGGACAGAGTTATGATTTGTTCAGAAAATCAGTGATGTAAAATAGTTTTCAAATACTAAAAATAGAGGGATTTTATGAAGTAGCTATCAAAAATATTTTGCAAAAGGGCACCACACAAACTTTCACTTGAGGTAGACCACATTTTATGGATTAGGACCAATTTGTATGCATTTTTCATATTTCTAGCTATTTTTAATCATTTTTTGAGTGGCAAAATTGTTTTTTTTGTGAAGAACCTACCAAATAATTGTTGCAAAATTGCACCAAATCAATATTCTAAAATATTAGGCCATATTTAATGCACAATTGACCAAATGGTTGGATGTCAAAAGTTTTCATCCACCTCTCGTGAAAAAGACAAATTTCTGCCGGTTCAGTTGGAAGCGGGTCAAATTTGAACTGCAGCTGCCTCATAGTTTGCTCTTTATTTTTTCAAAAAAAAATCATTTTTAGGTACAAAAGTATCTATTTAATCAGAGAAAAACCAAAAAAATTCAAAGATTCAACCACTAGCTAGGAACGGTCATTCCCGCCGTTTTGACCGCATTTTGAAACGGGCATAAACAATTCAAAAAAATCAAAAATTGGAAAACCTTCGCATTGTGTCATCATATGTGGCCAAGTTACCGGCAAAAGTTATAATCTTGTAATACGGCAGTTATTTTTAAAAAAGTGTTCTCAGAAATGAGCTATCATGCATGAAGATTCATGGCTTTCAAGCCAAATGATCAATCTTATGGCCACATCCATGGCATAGTTTGTTCAAATGATCTCATATTATGCACAAGGGTGCATCTTGGAATTCCAAACAATGTTTCCTGAGGGAGTTTTCATTTTCTTTTCATGGAAAATACATTTTCCATTTTCCGAGTGCCCGAAATGAGGTTTTTTTGTGAAGGAAGTACCATATATTTGTTGCAAAATTGGACAAAATCAATTTTCTAAAATACTAGGACATATTTAATACACAATTGACCAAATGGTTGGGTGTCAAAAGTTCTGATCCACCTCTCATGAAAAAGAAAAATTCCCGCCGATTTAGTAGGAAGCGGGTCAAATTTGAACTGTAGCTACCTCGTAGTTTGCTCTTTAATTTTTTCAAAAATCATTTCTAGGTACATAAGTATCTATTTAATCAGAGAAACACCAAAAAAACTTCAAGATTCAACCCCTAGCTAGGAACGGTCATTCCCGCCGTTTTGACCGCATTTTGAAACGACGTAAAAAATTAAAAAAAAATCAAAAAATTGGGAAACCTTCGCATTGTGTCATTATATATGGCCAAGTTCCCAGAAAAAATAATAAACTTGTAGTACGGAAATTCTTTTAAAAAAGTGTTCTCATAAATGAGCTATCATGCGTGAACATTCATGGCTTTCAAGCCAAATGATCAGACATTAAATAAGTATAATTGTTATTCTCATCTCACTACATAAGTGGCTCTATGAACATGCCAGACACAATACTGAACATGCGAGGAAAAACTATAAAGAAGATATTTTACAGATTTACTGTGACATATTTACCCTACATGTGAAATAGTTTCCAATAAATGAACTCGTCTAAGAGGACATGACACAATATCTACTCGTCAAAGAGGACATGACACAATATCTACCAGCTACAAATCCCAGGCAATATCTACTAGCACATTTAACCAGAACAATTGCAAACAGCAGAGGAAATCATGAATGTGTAAATGCATGAATGGTTCTTTAGATCAACTTCAAAGCTAGCAGCAAGCATGTTTAGACAACTTAACACATTAGTAATATTGCCAGCATCACAAGAACTAGAATTCATACAAGGAATTCCTAAACAAGCAGCAACCACTGAAATTGCAACCGTAATACTCTAAATAGAAATGTGTCACTATGCTATACATCATGTAGGTGGAGGTGCTCTGCTGGTGCTCTGCTGCAACAAATGCGAACTGGTGCTCTGCTGCCACCCAGGAACTGGAGCACAGGTGCTACTGCAGGTGGGGGCGAGCTGGTGCTCTGCAGCCGCCCAGGAGCTGGTGTTCTTCTCCTCGCCCGCGCACAGGTGCTGCTACATCTCCTCGCCCAGTACTCACTCTCATCAATTTGATGATTATAAACAATCTGATCATAAACTAAGACTTGCTCTTCTGAGAAAAAGAATTTGATGATCATAAACAATCTAAGAACAATAGATTTTGAGCAAGCAATTAGCATGATTCAATTTTGATGATCCAATATTGAGCAAGCAATCTGACTAAACAATCTGAATAAGCAACTAGCATGATCCAATGTTGAGCAAGCAATCTGAATAAACAATTTGAGTAAATTTGCAAAGTTCTTCAATATTTCAGTTAATTAACAGTACTCATCGGAGTAATGTTAATTTCCTACTGTACTCCTTTTGTGTGACTATCTCTGTTGACAAGAACAACAAGCAAATGATTGAACCTACTGTTATTTTACTGACAAAAACAGCAAGCAAATGATTGAACAAGAAGTTTCAGTTAATTTACTTGGAGTAGTAAAAACTTAGTGTCTAGAGCAAAGAATTTGCACCATTTGTCAGACCTGTAGCTACTGTTATTTTACTATATGTTTTTCTCTGTACTTTCATCAGAGCATTCAGAAGCATGCAAACAAGTTTATATAAACAATTTGCTGTAGTCCTCCAAGATACTACAACAACCACTAATCCTTGAGCAGTAATCCTTGTTGGAATGTCATTGTTGGGCATGATGCAATTTGCTAGAGTACAACATGATGCAATTTGCTAGAGTACTCCAGTACTACAGGAAGCAACACTAGAGGACAAATGGTTGTATACATTGAATTCTTTAGCAAACAGCAAAAAACACTGAAAATGCAACCATAATACTCTTCATAGTCAGTCATTAATTATACGAAATGAGTGACACTCAAATTCAAGCACCAATCAAATCTGAAATGCCCGTCCAAGTTCAGGAGCAGCCCAGATTTGCAACATAGATAGAGGCATCGATTTCTCAGATAGTACTAAAGATACGCATACTGGAATCCAAAAGGGGGGCGCTAGAAGTGGTGGTGGTGGTGGGGGGGGGGGAAGATACCTGGAGGGGCGACTCCGGTGGCAGGTGGTGCCGGGCAAGGTGAGCTGGGGATGGACGGAGCAGGTGTGGCGGGATGCGCTGGAGGCGGAGGACGACGAGGCCGTCGGTGAGACCCGCTGCGCGACGACAGCGCATATGGGGACGGCGGAGGCGGTTGGGCTCGTCGACGAGTTGGATCTGGGCGGCGGCGAGGTGGAGGTCGCGAACGAGCCGGGTAGCGGCGGCGACGGCTGGCAAAGGAGGTAGCAGCACCGCCCAGCTCCCTCGTCGTCGGCGCTTGGCCCGCCCGCGCCATGCCCGACCTCCAGAAAATCGACAGGGGCGAAACCCTAGCCACGGGTGAGGTTGCGGGCTTGCACTAGAGGGTGGGAGAGACGAATCTGACGGGAGGGGAAGAAAGAGCTGCACGAGGGGAGCCCGGGGGTGTGCTGCGCGCCGGTGAGAGCCGCGTCAACTCGCCAGAATCGGGCCGAGCAGAGGAGTCGCGGGAGGGAGTGGGAGAGGGCTCGCGGTGAGGGAAGGGGATGGGAGAGAGGAGGAGGGCGTGGGGGAGGGTGTGGGGGAGGCCAAGGCCGTCGGGGAGCTCGGATGGAGGGAGGTGGAGGCGTTGATCTGGAAAGGAGGAGGTGGCAGCGGCGATCTGGAAGGGAGGAGGAGATGGCGGCGAGGAGATGGGGACGATGGAGGAAGGGGGCGACGGGGGGGAGGGGATCTGAGCTAGGGTTTGGGCTGCGGGCGGGGGTATGTCCTTTTCTTTCTTTTTTTTCTTCTTTTCTGTAGTAGATGGATGGATGGATGTGGGATGGAGAGATGGATGGATGGATGGAAGCCATGTCATCGATCCGTGGACAGAGTTATGATTGGTTCAGAAAGTCAGTGATGTAAAATAGTTTTCAAATACTAAAAATAGAGGGATTTTATGAAGTAGCTATCAAAAATATTTTGCAAAAGGGCACCACACAAACTTTCACTTGAGGTAGACCACATTTTATGGATTAGGACCAATTTGTATGCATTTTCATATTTCTAGCTATTTTTAATCATTTTTAGAGTGGCAAATATGTTTTTTTGTGAAGAACCTACCAAATAATTGTTGCAAAATTGCACCAAATCAATTTTCTAAAATATTAGGCCATATTTAATGCACAATTGACCAAATGGTTGGATGTCAAAAGTTTTCATCCACCTCTCGTGAAAAAGACAAATTTCTGCCGGTTCAGTTGGAAGCGGGTCAAATTTGAACTGCAGCTGCCTCATGGTTTGCTCTTTAGTTTTTCAAAAAAAATCATTTTTAGGTACAAAAGTATCTATTAATCAGAGAAAAACCAAAAAATTCAAAGATTCAACCACTAGCTAGGAACGGTCATTCCCGCCGTTTTGACCGCATTTTGAAACGGGCATAAACAATTCAAAAAAATCAAAAAATTGGAAAACCTTCGCATTGTGTCATCATATGTGGTCAAGTTACCGGCAAAAATTATAAACTTGTAATACGACAATTATTTTAAAAAGGTGTTCTAAAAAATGAGCTATCATGCGTGAAGATTCATGGCTTTCAAGCCAAATGATCAATCTTATGGCCACATTCATGGCATAGTTTGTTCAAATGATCTCTTATTATGCACAAGGGTGCATCTTGGAATTCCAAACAATGTTTCGTAAGGGAGTTTTCATTTTCTTTTCATGGAAAATACATTTTCCATTTTCCGATTGCCCGAAATGAGGTTTTTTTGTGAAGGAAGTACCATATATTTGTTGCAAAATTGGACCAAATCAATTTTCTAAAATACTAGGACATATTTAATACACAATTGACCAAATGGTTGGGTGTCAAAAGTTTTGATCCACCTCTCATGAAAAAGATAAATTCCCCGATTCAAGAGGGAAGCGGGTCAAATTTGAACTGTAGCTACCTCGTAGTTTGCTCTTTAATTTTTCCAAAAATCATTTCTAGGTACATAAGTATCTATTTAATCAGAGAAACACTGAATTTTTTTTCAAGATTCAACCCCTAGCTAGGAACGGTCATTCCCGCCGTTTTGACCGCATTTTGAAACGGCATAAAAAATTCAAAAAAAATCAAAAAATTGGGAAACCTTCGCATTGTGTCACTATATATGGCCAAGTTCCCAGAAAAAATAATAAACTTGTAATACGGCAATTCTTTTAAAAAAGTGTTCTCATAAATGAGCTATCATGCGTGAAGATTCATGGCTTTCAAGCCAAATGATCAAACATTACAGAAGTATAATTGTTATTCTCATCTCACTACATAAGTGGCTCTATGAACATGCCAGACACAATACTGAACATGCGAGGAAAAACTATAAAGAAGATATTTTACAGATTTACTGTGACATATTTACCCTACATGTGAAATATTTTTCAATAAATGAACTCGGCTAAGAGGACATGACACAATATCTACTCGTCAAAGAGGACATGACACAATATCTACCAGCTACAAATCCCAGGCAATATCTACTAGCACAGTTAACCAGAACAATTGCAAACAGCAGAGGAAATCATGAATGTGTAAATGCATGAATGGTTCTTTAGATCAACTTCAAAGCTAGCAGCAAGCATGTTTAGACAACTTAACACATTAGTAATATTGCCAGCATCACAAGAACTAGAATTCATACAAGGAATTCCTAAACAAGCAGCAACCACTGAAATTGCAACCGTAATACTCTGAATAGAAATGTGTCACTATGCTATACATCATGTAGGTGGAGGTGCTCTGCTGGTGCTCTGCTGCAACAAATGTGAACTGGTGCTCTGGTGCCACCCAGGAACTGGAGCACAGGTGCTACTGCAGGTGGAGGCGAGCTGGTGCTCTGCAGCCGCCCAGGAGCTGGTGTTCTGCTCCTCGCCCGTGCACAGGTGCTGCTACATCTCCTCGCCCAGTACTCACTCTGCATCAATTTGATGATTATAAACAATCTGATCATAAACTAAGACTTGCTCATCTGAGAAAAAGAATTTGATGATCATAAACAATCTTAGAACAATAGATGTTGAGCAAGCAATTAGCATGATTCAATTTTGATGATCGAATATTGAGAAAGCAATCTGACTAAACAATCTGAATAAGCAACTAGCATGATCCAATGTTGAGCAAGCAATCTGAATAAACAATCTGAGTAAATTTGCAAAGTTCTTCAATATTTCAGTTAATTAAAAGTACTCACTGGAGTAATGTTAATTTCCTACTGTACTCCTTTTGTGTGACTATCTCTGTTGACAAGAACAACAAGCAAATGATTGGACCTACTGTTATTTTACTGACAAAAACAGCAAGCAAATGATTGAACAACAAGTTTCAGTTAATTTACTTGGAGTAGTAGAAACTTAGTGTCTAGAGCAAAGCATTTGCACCATTTGTCAGACCTGTAGCTACTGTTATTTCATTGTATGTTTTTCTCTATACTTTCATCAGAGCATTCAGAAGCATGCAAACAAGTTTATATAAACAATTTGCTGTAGTCCTCCAAGATACTACAACAACCACTAATCCTTGAGCAGTAATCCTTGTTGGAATGTCATTGTTGGGCATGATGCAATTAGCTAGAGTACAACATGATGCAATTTGCTAGAGTACTCTAGTACTACCGGAAGCAATACTAGAGTACAAATGGTTGTATACATTGAATTCTTTAGCAAACAGCAAAAAACACTGAAAATGCAACCATAATACTCTTCATAGTCAGTCATTAATCATCCGAAATGAGGGACACTAAAATTCAAGCACCAACCAAATCTGAAATGCCCGTCCAAGTTCAGGAGCAGCCTAGATTTGCAACATAGATAGAGGCATCGATTTCTCAGATAGTACTAAAGATACGCATACTGGAATCCAAAAGGGGGGGCGCTAGAAGTGGTGGTGGTGGAGGGAAGATACCTGGAGGGGCGACTCCGGTGGCAGGTGGTGCCAGGCAAGGTGAGCTGGGGACGGACGGAGCAGGTGTGGCGGGATGCACTGGAGGCGGAGGACGACGAGGCCGTCGGCGAGACCCGCTGCGCGACGACGGCGCGTATGGGGACGGCGGAGGCGGTTGGGCTCGTCGGCGAGTTGGATCTGGGCGGCGGCGAGGTGGAGGTCACGGACGAGCCGGGTAGCGGCGGCGACGGCTGGCAAAGGAGGTAGCAGCACCGCCGACCTCCCTCGTCGCCGGCGCTTGGCCCGCCCGCGCCATGCCCGACCTCTAGAAAATCGACAGGGGTCGAAAACCTAGCCACGGGTGAGGTTGCGGGCTTGCACTAGAGGGTGCGAGAGACGAATCTGACGTGAGGGGAAGAAAGAGCTGCATGAGGGGAGCCCGGGGGTGTGCTGCGTGCCGGTGAGAGCCGCGTTAACTCGCCGGAATCGGGTCGAGCAGAGGAGTCGCGGGAGGGAGTGAGAGAGGGCTCGCGGGGGAGAAGGGCTCGCGGTGAGGGAAGGGGATGGGAGAGAGGAGGATGGTGTGTGGGAGGGTGTGGGGGAGGCCAAGGCCGTCGGGGAGCTCGGACGGAGGGAGGTGGAGGCCTTGATCTGGAAAGGAGGAGGTGGCGGCGGCGATCTGGAAGGGAGGAGGAGATGGCGGCGAGGAGATGGGTACGAGGGAGGAAGGGGCGACGGGGGGAGTGGATCTGAGCTAGGGTTCAGGCTGCGAGCGGGGGTATGTGCTTTTCTTTCTATTTTTTCTTCTTTTCAGTAGATAGATGGATGGATGAATGTGGGATGGAGAGATGGATGGATGGATGGACACCATGTCATCGATCCGTGGACAGAGTTATGATTGGTTCAGAAAATCAGTGATGTAAAATAGTTTTCAAATACTAAAAATAGAGGGATTTTATGAAGTAGCTATCAAAAATATTTTGCAAAAGGGCACCAAACAAACTTTCACTTGAGGTAGACCACATTTTATGGATTAGGACCAATTTGTATGCATTTTTCATATTTCTAGCTATTTTTAATCATTTTTTGAGTGGCAAAAATGTTTTTTTGTGAAGAACCTACCAAATCAATTTTCTAAAATATTAGGGCATATTTAATGCACAATTGACCAAATGGTTGGATGTCAAAAGTTTTCATCCACCTCTCGTGAAAAAGACAAATTTCTGTCGTTCAGTTGGAAGCGGGTCAAATTTGAACTGCAGCTGCCTCATAGTTTGCTCTTTATTTTTTTTAAAAATAATTTTTAGGTACAAAAGTATCTATTTAATCAGAGAAACACCAAAAAAATTCCAAGATTCAACCACTAGATAGGAACGGTCATTCCCGCCGTTTTGACCGCATTTTGAAACGGGCATAAAAAATTCAAAAAAATCAGAAAATTGGAAAACCTTCGCATTGTTTCATCATATGGGGCCAAGTTACCGGCAAAAATTATAAACTTGTAATACGGAAATTATTTTAAAAAAGTGTTCTCAGAAATGAGCTATCATGCGTGAAGATTCATGGTTTTCAAGCCAAATGATCAATCTTATGGCCACATTCATGGCATAGTTTGTTCAAATGATCTCATATTGTGCACAAGGGTGCATCTTGGAATTCCAAACAATGTTTCCTAAGGGAGTTTTCATTTTCTTTTCATGGAAAATACATTTTCCATTTTCCGAGTGCCCGAAATGAGTTTTTTTATGAAGGACCTACCATATATTTGTTGCAAAATTGGACCAAATCAATTTTCTAAAATACTAGGACATATTTAATGCACAATTGACCAAATGGTTGGGTGTCAAAAGTTTTGATCCACCTCTCATGAAAAGATAAATTCCGCCGATTCAAGAGGGAAGCGGGTCAAATTTGAACTGTAGCTACCTCGTAGTTTGCTCTTTAATTTTTCCAAAAATCATTTCTAGGTACATAATTATCTATTTAATCAGAGAAACACCGAAAAAATTCAAGATTCAACCACTAGCTAGGAACGGTCATTCCCGCCGTTTTGACCGCATTTTGAAACGGCATAAAAAATTCAAAAAAAATCAAAAAATTGGGAAACCTTCGCATTGTGTCATTATATATGGCCAAGTTCCCAGAAAAAAAATAAACTTGTAATATGGCTATTCTTTTAAAAAAGTGTTCTCAGAAATGAGCTATCATGCGTGAAGATTCATGGCTTTCAAGCCAAATGATCAATCTTATGGCCACATTCATGGCATAGTTTGTTCAAATGATCTCATATTGTGCACAAGGGTGCATCTTGGAATTCCAAACAATGTTCCCTAAGGGAGTTTTCATTTTCTTTTCACGGAAAATACATTTTCCATTTTCCGAGTGCCCGAAATGAGTTTTTTTATGAAGGACCTACCATATATTTGTTGCAAAATTGGACCAAATCAATTTTCTAAAATACTAGGACATATTTAATGCACAATTGACCAAATGGTTGGGTGTCAAAAGTTTTGATCCACCTCTCATGAAAAAGATAAATTCCCGCCGATTCAGCAGGAAGCGGGTCAAATTTGAAATGTAGCTACCTCGTAGTTTGCTCTTTAATTTTTCCAAAAATCATTTCTAGGTACATGAGTATCTATTTAATCAGAGAAACACCGAAAAAATTCAAGATTCAACCACTAGCTAGGAACGGTCATTCCCGCCGTTTTGACCGCATTTTGAAACGGCATAAAAAATTAAAAAAAAATCAAAAAATTGGGAAACCTTCGCATTGTGTCATTATATATGGCCAAGTTCCCAGAAAAAATAATAAACTTGTAATACGGCTATTCTTTTAAAAAAGTGTTCTCATAAATGAGCTATCATCCGTGAAGATTCAAGGCTTTCAAGCCAAATGATCAATCTTATGGCCACATTCATGGCATAGTTTGTTCAAATGATCTCATATTGTGCACAAGGGTGCATCTTGGAATTCCAAACAATGTTTCCTAAGGGAGTTTTCATTTTCTTTTCACGGAAAATACATTTTCCATTTTCCGAGTGCCCGAAATGAGTTTTTTTATGAAGGACCTACCATATATTTGTTGCAAAATTGGACCAAATCAATTTTCTAAAATACTAGGACATATTTAATGCACAATTGACCAAATGGTTGGGTGTCAAAAGTTTTGATCCACCTCTCATGAAAAAGATAAATTCCCGCCGATTCAGTAGGAAGCGGGTCAAATTTGAACTGTAGCTACCTCGTAGTTTGCTCTTTAATTTTTCCAAAAATCATTTCTAGGTACATAAGTATCTATTTAATCAGAGAAACACCGAAAAAATTCAAGATTCAACCACTAGCTAGGAACGGTCATTCCCGCCGTTTTGACCGCATTTTGAAACGGCATAAAAAATTCAAAAAAAATCAAAAATTTGGGAAACCTTCTCATTGTGTCATTATATATGGCCAAGTTCCCAGAAAAAATAATAAACTTGTAATACGGCTATTCTTTTAAAAAAGTGTTCTCATAAATGAGCTATCATGCATGAAGATTCATGGCTTTCAAGCCAAATGATCAATCTTATGCCCACATTCATGGCATAGTTTGTTCAAATGATCTCATATTGTGCACAAGGGTGCATCTTGGAATTCCAAACAATGTTGCCTAAGGGAGTTTTCATTTTCTTTGCACGGAAAATTCATTTTCCATTTTCTGAGTGCTTGGAATGAGTTTTTTTGTGAAGGAACTACCATACATTTGTTGGAAAATTGGACCAAATAAACTTTCTAAAATACTAGGACATATTTAATGCACAATTGAGAAAATGGTTGGGTGTCAAAAGTTTTGATCCACCTCTGGTGAAAAAGACAAATTCCCGCCGATTCAGTAGGAAGCGGGTCAAATTTAAACTGCAGTTGCCTCATAGTTTGCTATTTATTTTTTTCCAAAAATCATTTCTAGTTACATAAGTACCTATTTAATCAGAAATACATGGTTTGGTGGGGATACGTTGAGGTTTGAACGGTGGCCGAGGGCCCCAACTCTAGAGCGCGTATACTCGCATGCCCGCCGCGAGGTCACCACGTGACCGTGGCGTTGCCATGTGTTCTTGGCGGCCTAGGCATGTCTAGTGGGTTGGGCACTCCCCAGGTAGGTGCTCGAAAGAAAATCACAACATAAGATTCTCACGAGGAGACCGATCAATGCTCAAACATGAATAAGCAGCCAAGTGTTTGATTAGCGGTACGGGAAATGCACATGGCTAATGGGCGTGAGTTTTGGCTGAGGATGATCAGTTACTAAGAAGACCGTCTTCACAAATTTTCAGCTCAAAAGGAGGAGCCTTGGTGGTACTTGCTTTGCAAAGTACCACACTGGACATAAATACGAATGTTGAAGCTGGGCTCAAAATAATGAATGGATTGAGCTGGCATTTGGTGGAGGATGGTTATTTGGGTATAGGAAAGCACTGTAGAAAATGGATACTATTTGGACATGCCAAAGTGGTACTTCCTTCACAAAGTGTTTTTCTGAACAGAATAGGAAAATGAATATTTTTGAATTATTTTTGAACTAGGCAAGGAAGGTCTTTTACATATTTGACGAAGATATGACCCAAATAATTTATGAGATTATTTTGGGAATTTTGGGAATGACAGAAATATAGGTTGCTTCACAACCTAGGGCAAAAACTACCACATGGACATGACACATAGGCAAAACTGATGAGGTGGCGCCTAGTCATAGCAACCCACCACAATTTACAAGGTTATGACCATCTATATTGGTCATGATCAGCTAGAAATAAGGCAGCGGACCTGTGCTATCTGCTTTATGACCATTTCGTGTAAGGAAATTACGACCTTTCTGACCAAAATGGTCGTTATAGTTTAGGGTTTGGAGCCCCCCGAACAGCTTTTGACCAATTGGTCTGAAATGGTCATAGATCTATGACCAATTCTTCCAGGGTCACTGACAGAAGGTCACTAGTTGACATATTTCTTGTAGTGGGATACCTGTCCTGCACTCCGAAGAAGACATTCGAAGACTGGCCTTCAGAGTGGTTTTATATAGAGGACGTCCCCCTTCCGGACCCTATCCGGATGGGTCTTCCTGAGTTTACCAAGGCCCCATTGAAGAAACGCCGCAGCTGGCGTCCCCGGAGCCCCTAGGAGGAAGATAGCAGAGAGGTCCTTTATCCGATGGGCAGGATAAAAACGCCGGCCAAATCTGGATTGACAATAATCGAGGTTATGTCAATATGCATAATGCGGGGGATGCAACCACTCCAGTATCGGGGGCGTCCCATGTGGCACTTCAATGGAGAGGACGATGCCACCCGCTGTGGTCGGAAAGGTCCGGACTCTGCCACTGCCCTGGCGAAAATATTGTCCAATTTGTATAAAGGAGAAGAAGAGGAGTTCATCCGCATTAAGCCACGGGATGGATTTTCCATGTACAGCCCCTTAGCTGGGTGAGCTGCTACCTTTTACTCAACTCTATTCATTCCCGCAGTCTTTCATCACAAATATTTACCTTTCTAGTTCATAGCAGGAACTGCGAAAAGCTGTGAGGGAGGCCCACAGCCCGCCTCCACAGCCAAAAGGACCACAACCGGGCCCTCAACCCCGGACTTGAAGAAGATCCGGACATATTTGTGGATCTCGTCGACAGGATGTTTTACCAGGCAAGCTGTGACGGCGCCTTGGTGTCCATCATTGCCGATATCCTGGCCTACTCCCTGCATCATATGTATGTAAAACCGGAGTCCTAACTTCCGAGAAGGATCCCTTCTTTACGCCTTACCCACCGCACACGTATTGCCTTTATAGGGAAGGCCATCGGGGTGCTGTGCCGAACCCGCGGCGACTCACCAACAAGGGGCGCCCATGCCAGGTGGGCTTAAAAGTATTATAGTTTAAAAGAAATCGCAGAGGTATGATTTAAAACCTGCTCTGTGATTATCGTCTTTGAAATATAACAATGTCCATTGTGCCCTGGCAGAAAGAGTACTCGCCGGACTGTGTCCAGAGATCCTGCCGGCCACGCCTCCACCAGCTGGACTCCAGAACCAGCCTCAAGGGTGGAGGCTAACGTGGGGACAACGCCGGACGGTCCTCCTACAGAGGATCGGATAGAATATCCGCTACGAACTCCGAAGTGGAGAGCGCTATGAATCACCGGCGTCGACGGGCCGTACTCCGCGACCCTAACTTCTCCGAAGAGGCATTCAATGCCTTCAACTCGGGAGACGCATACATCCGAGCTGCTCAAGATGGGCTTTCTAGAGCCACAGACCAGTATTTAAAGGACATACGGGTAAGAAAAATCTGATAATTATGTATATCAGTAGCCCCTGAGACTTGAAACAGTTGGCAGAACTGATTTAAGGATCATTGTATGAATAGGTTCTTACAGAGAAGAACACCCATTTGTCTCAAAGCTGGAGGAGTGCAAAGCCCAGCTAAGGGCCACAGTTGTCGGAATGGAGGAATCCAAGAAGGCCTCATCTGGTAATACTTGTCTCGATCAAAAAGAATGTAATTACGTGTACCAGTTAGTATTCGGCATGCTTGCAAATCTAACAATAGATTCTGTAGACAATCCCGGAGTGAATCCGGAGATCATATAAGAGGATGAGCAACGAGCTCAACGACAGCTAGAGGCTAGCGAGCGCGTGCTTACACGGGTTAGGCGAGAAAAACCCATCTCCAGGATGCCAATACCCGGCTGGGCGTTGAATTGGAAGATGTTCGGGCCCAGCTTGCTGACTCCATGAAGGAGGATAAGAGGCTTCGACGCGGCATTTTTAGTATGTGCTCAAACGAACCTTTATACAGTTCGGCGAAGAAATGGTCTAACAGAGTTATGTTTGTAGGTATACTGACAGGTCGTCCCGAAGAGGAGATGCCCGGATCCGCAGGCGATCTTCTGCAAGAGCTTTCACAACAGCACGAACAAGTTCGGAAGGTGATGCAGGGTATTGCCCAGGCCTTGTGGCCGTCCGCCTCCCTGCCAGGAAGCATGGGGGAGCTTGTAGAGCTGCTCAAGGGAGTGCGGCGGCGCTTCCGATTATGGAAGATATTGGCCTGCCGACAAGGTGCGAGGGAAGTCTGGGCCATGGTAAAAATGTAGTACACCAAGGTTGATCCGAATCACATGTCCCTGGTCAGACTTGTAGGGTCAGATGAGAAAGAGATTCCCGTTAGTCTGGTATATGACCAGGTAGGATTAGCCGCAAAGTATTCCCAACAGGATTGTAGGCTAGACAACCTATTGGATGGTATAGAAGAAGAATTTAGCCAGTCTAAGTGACTGTGTACTTCAATTGAGATATTTTGCCCCTAGCCGGATTGTAAATCATTTGTCATGGCGGACCTTTTCGCTTCAACCTCCGGACCCGACAATCCAGAGTGTATCCGAATACCCGCTCAGTTATGTAAACCGGGGTACGCGTGGAAACCAGGCGTAGGGGTCATAAGTGCTTGAACAGATAAGTACCGAACTAGCTATGTTATATTACATGGATAGTAAGAAACATCTTCCAGGGAGAATAGTTCCGTTAAGGGTTCCTTTCACTGGGTACGCATGCATTAATGTGCATGTCCGAACTACGAACAAAGACACAGGATATGAAACATCTGCGGGTTGATATTGTAATAGGTAAGAAACATCTTTTGTTCACCAACCGAATATTCCCTTAAGAACGCTAGCTTTCGGCTTCACCCAGTCTGAGGTACCCGTAAGGCGGACCCGGCAGTAACAATCGCAGAGGTGCCCCCCTTATGCCCTAGCCGAACTAACAGGAACGTAGGGCATAAACACAGGAGCCAGGCAACCCAGCTTGGCCAAAACTTAAGTCATATCGATGCATATAATGGTGAAGAAAAGGTGCATATGGAAAAGAGACATATGCGGTGGGCATGATGCCCTGAAAGTAATTATATTAAGCTTCTGTATAAGAAGCCCCCAGGTATATTGGGCGCGTATAGCGCGTCGAGAGTGTGTAGTCAAGTCACACTTGAAGCTTTTAAGGCCATAAAAAAGGAAGAAATAAAGATAGAGGATATAACTTAAAAAAAGGCGGAGGTAAGGAGACGAACACAGAGTTCGACGCTAGGCGTAGAATCTTCGGAGTCTGGCCGTGTTCCATGGGTTCGGCTCGAGTCGATTATCTGATGCATCATGCAGGCGGTACGCTCCTCCGGTGAGAACTTTATCAATGATGAAGGGACCCTCCCACTTGGGCTTGTGCTCGTACTTTTTCTTCTCCGGTAGGCGTAGAATGAGTTCGCCAACGTTATAAGCTTTGGCCCGTACTTCTCAGCTTTGATACCTTCGAGCCTGTTGCTGATAGAATGCGGAACAGGCTTTTGCGATGTCTCGCTCCTCCTCCTCCAGGGCATCTAAACTATCCTGCCGATCAAGCTCGGGTTATCTCTCTTCATACATGCGTACTCGAGGTGTGTCATGAATGATATCGTAGGGCAATACCACTTCTGCGCCGTACACCATGAAGAATGGTGTGTATCCGGTAGTGTGATTCGGCGTGGTCCGGAGTTCCCATAGTACGGAGTCGAGCTCCTCGACCCAGTGCTTGTCTGATTCCTTCAAGGATCGCACTAGTTTGGGTTTGATGCCGCTCATAATAAGACCATTTGCTAGTTCGACTTGACCGTTTGTTTGGGGGTGATATACGGAGGCGTAATCGAGCTTGATGCTCATGTTGCCGCACCAAGTTTTCACCTCGTCGGCTATGAAGTTGGAGCCATTATCGGTGATGATGCTGTGGGGGACACCGTAATGGTGTACAACCCCTGATATGAAGTCTATCACTGGTCCGGATTCGGCCGTCTTAACTGGTTTGGCCTCTATCCATTTGGTGAATTTATCTACCATGACCAATAGGTATTTTTTCTTATGGCTTCCTCCTTTAAGGGGTCCGACCATATCGAGCCCCCAGACCGCAAAGGGCCAAGTTATGGGGATTGTTTGGACTGCGGTAGGTGGCATATGGCTTTGGTTGGCGAAGAGCTGGCAACCGACGCAATGTTGGACGAGGTCCTGTGCGTCTACTCGGGCTGTCGGCCAGTAAAATCCTGCACGGAAGGCCTTGCTTACGAGGGCCCGAGCTGCGGCGTGGTGGCCGCCAAGTCCAGTGTGAATTTCGGCCAAGAGCTGCCGCCCTTCCTCTTCGGAGAGACATCTTTGGAGTACTCCGGTAGTGCTTTTCTTATAAAGCCCTCCCTCATGGACTGAGGGAGTCCTGGACTAGGGGGTGTCCGGATAGCCGAACTATCATCACGGCCGGACTCCAAGACTATGAAGATACAAGATTGAAGACTTCGTCCCGTGTCCGGATGGGACTTTCCTTGGTGTGGAAGGCAAGCTTGGCGTACGGATATGTAGATCTCCTACCATTGTAACCGACTCTGTAACCCTAACCTATCCGGTGTCTATATAAACCGGAGGGTTTTAGTCCGTAGGACGAACAACAATCATACCATAGGCTAGCTTCTAGGGTTTTAGCCTCCTTGATCTCGTGGTAGATCTACTCTTGTACTACCCATATCATCAATATTAATCAAGCAGGAGTAGGGTATTACCTCCATCGAGAGGGCCCGAACCTGGGTAAAAACATCGTGTCCCTTGTCTCCTATTACCATCCGCCTAGACGCACAGTTCGGGAACCCCTACCCGAGATCCGCCGGTTTTGACACCGACATTGGTTCTTTCATTGAGAGTTCCTTTGTGTCGTCACCGATAGGCCCAATGGCTCCTTCGATCATCAACAACGACGCGGTCCAGGGTGAGACTTTTCTCCCCGGACAGATCTTCGTATTCGGCGGCTTTGCATCTGGGCCAATTCACTTGGCCATCCGAGTAGATCGAAGCCACGCCCCCGCCATCGGTCAGATTTGGAAGCTTGAATTATCGGCTGGCATCCGCGGAGACTTGATCTTGATGGATTGAGCCACAGCCAAGCACGCCGACTTGTCTTGATGGGCATGATCTAACTCTCGCCCGAGCGGTGTCACGGAGGTCGCATTAGTGTCCGCTCGAACATTGATTGGAGCCGATCTCGCCGATTGGCGATGGTTGGATGGATGCCACCTCGAGGCTGAAATCTTCTGGCGATTAAGCGAACATAATCCCTGTCCTTTGCGAAGACCGTGACTCCCAGGTGCCGGACTCCGAACCCTCCGCGCCCCTGCCAATCGAATCCGATCGGGCGCCGGTCATGGAGTTCACTCCCGCAGACATCTTTCAGCACTCGCCCTTTGGCGACATCCTGAATTCACTAAAGTCTCTCTCTTTATCCGGAGAGCCATGGCTGGACTACGGTCAGGAAGGTTGGGATGCGGACGACGAAGAAATTCAACTCCCACCCACCACCCACTTCGTAGCCACTGTCGAAAGCTTACACGACGTGCTCGATTTCGACTCCGAAGACATCGACGGTATGGACGATGATGTAGGAGACAACCATGAACCAGCGCCTATAGGATGCTGGACAACCACCTCATCCCATGATGTATACATGGTGGATACACCTAAAGGAAATGAAGACATGGAACAACGGGACGCTACGAAGGATAAATCCCTCGAAAAGCAGTCAAAACGGCAATGTAAACGCCGAACCAAGTCCCGCCTCAACAGAGACCCAGCCATAGAGCAGGGCGAACCCGTGGACGACGAACATGCTATCGAGCAATCGTCCGAACAAGACAACTTGGATAAACAACCCGTCCCCGGCGAAGACAACAGTCCGGACGATCTCACGCCGGACAAATTGTTGAAGCAAAATAACCTCCAGAAAAGGCTCGTCGCCACTGCGCGTAGCCTGAAAAAGCAGAAGCGGAAGCTCAAAACAGCGGAACATGCACTCAGAATCAGATGGAGCAAAGTATTCAACACCGCAGACAAATACGGCGACAGTCGCCGAACAAAGAGCTACCCAAAAAGAAAGCTACTACCCGAATTTGACGAGAAGGCCTTAGAGCCCCCACAATCAAAAAGTAAGAAGGCAACCCGGTCGGATGGACGACCCCACGGCAAAAAGAGAGCGGCAAATGGCGCCGCACACAAGCCGGTATGCGATCTGCATAAGGATTCACATCAAAAGGATGGTCCAGTTAGGTCCATCTACGGGCCAAGAAAGCAAGCTCTTCAAAGCAATGCAACACGCCGAAAATCCGAACATCACGGACACCCAAATATAGGGGCGCCACACACCCCCTGTGTTTCACCGATGAGGTGCTAGATCACGAATTCCCAACGGGATTCAAACCCGTAAACATAGAGGCATACGACGGAACAACAGACCCTGGAGTTTGGATTGAGGATTATATCCTCCACATACACATGGCTAGAGGAGATGATCTCCATGCCATAAAATACTTACCCCTCAAGCTCAAAGGGCCAGCCCGGCATTGGCTCAAAGGCCTCCCTGAAAATACCATTGGAAGTTGGGAAGATCTCGAGGATACTTTTCGGGCAAACTTTCAAGGGACTTATGTCCATCCTCCGGATGCAGACGATTTAAGTCATATAACTCAACAACCCGGAGAGTCAGCCCGCAAATTCTGGAACAGGTTCCTCACCAAAAAGAACCAAATAGTCGACTGTCCGGACGCTGAAGCCTTAGCAGCTTTCAAACACAACGTCTGAGACGAATGGCTCGCCAGACACCTCGGCCAAGAGAAGCCGAGAACCATGGCCGCATTAACAAGCCTCATGACCCGCTTTTGTGTGGGAGAGGATAGCTAGCTAGCAAGATGCAGCACCAGCGACCCAAGTACATCCGAAGTTAGGGATGGAAATGGGAAACCACGTCGCAACAAGGACCAGCGCCGGATTAAAGGAGCGGTCCAAAAGCGCGGCGATCAACGCCGGATTCAAAAGCTCACGGCAGAACAACAAAAACTTCCCTTAAGGACAATAGCGATGAGCTATCCAACAATTAAAATCTTGGACAAGATATGTCAAATCCACAGATACTCGGGAGGCACGCAAACCATACCCACAGAGATTGTTGGGTCTTCAAACAGTCCGGCAGACTCAATGCTGAACACCAGGGGCTCGACACACCAAGTGAGGATGATGACGAACCCCACAAGCAGAGCACCGGAAAACAAAAGAATTTCCCACAAGAGGTTAAAATAGTAAACTCACTTCACGTGATAAAAGGGAAAAACAGAGCGGCGCCCATTAAGATGCGCGCCGCACACACTACCCTAGCGAAGTACCAACACTGGTTGTCAAAACAAATCACCTTCGACCATCAGGACTACTCCGAACGTATCTGGAACGCAGGATGGACTGCCTTGATATTGGATCCTATAATCGATGGATTCCAATTTACACAAGTCCTCATGGATGGCGGCAGTGACATAAACCTGATATATTAGGACACAATCCACAGGATGGGGATAGACCCAACCAAAATTCGCCATAGCAACACCTCCTTTAAAGGGGTAATGCCAGGCCCATATGCCCATTGTACGGGCTCCCTACTGCTAGAAGTTGTGTTCGGTTCATCCGACAACTTCCGTCGCGAAAAGTTAGTCTTCCATGTCGCCCCATTTAAAAGTAGCCATCAAGCACTATTGGGACGCGAACCTTTCGCCCGCTTTAACGTAATACCACATTATGCATATCTAACACTTAAAATGCCCGGTCCACGCGGCATCATCTCATTAAAAGGAAGTATTAAGTGTTACTCGAGCACGGAAGAATGTGAGACTGCCTTGACAGCCCCACACCTATCCGGCTCCGCTAGTCAAAGAACCTGAATAGGTCATTCAAACCCCGGACACGGCTAGACGAGTCCGGTGCCTACTAGCGGCATACCCCCATACAAGGGGCTGCATGCATGTATAACAAGAGACAATAAAGCTCAATTTTATTCACTTCTTCGAATCGTACTCTGTTTATTTAATATAAAGTACATCTTTCGCACGATCCTTTTTCTTTTAAACTAAGTTCCTCTCTTTTACAGATGAACAACGTGCTACACCGTCGAGATACAAAGACAACGGAGACACAGCGCCGGCGTGCAGCGAGGACCCGTTGCAAGGATTCTTTTCAGATTAAGACCCCGCGTAAACCTTTTTCTGTCTCTTGTTGATATACATTCCCGGTTTCTTACTATAACCGAGGAGGAGGTGGCGTTTTGGCATTGGCCGCACCAGAATTTTTGCGCTTACGGACACTGGGGCTTAGGGCATTTTTCTGCCCGTTTTTATGAAGACCGAATACCTTAGGGAGTATTCGGCGTCTCGAGTTAGGCCTTATATGCATCAGCTCCGAATCATATTTTTGGTTAAATGTTGGGTTTGCCCGGTGTAACACCCCGGATACAACTTTCCATATTCGTAACTCCGACTCTTGCCCTTTCCGGAGTTGTGATTTATTATTTCCTTCGTGGTTGGGTTTTGTCTGTTGTTTTGCATTTTGTTTTTTGTTATGCATCTCATCTCATGGCATCATCTGCATTTCATCCGCATGTTTTTCAAAACTTGCATCCGTTCGGGTTCCGTCAGTTCTCTCCGTTGTCCGTTCCGAGTCCGTCCACACTCGCACGCGCCCGCGGCACCTCCGAAATATTATTTTATTAGTGGCATAAAAATGTTCTCGGAATGGGTTGCAACTTGTCATGCGGTCTTATTATAGTGTAGACAGGCCGCCTGCCAAGTTTCGTCGCATTCGGAGTCCATTTGATAGCCCAACCGTTAAACCTACTACCGCGATATAGCCGGTATATTCGTCGGATGTTTCGGTCTCCGGAAACAGATGCCGGGTCGCTCTGTTCCTCTCTCTTCTCAGCCCGAGGCATTCTACACAGCCCACCAACCCTCTCCTAGTTTCCCCTCCGTCTCGATCGTCGGTTCGTGATCGGAGGCTCAAACGACCTAAAACCCCCTAGAGGCTAAACCCTAGCCCCTTTCCTATTTAAACCCCCTCCCTTCCATTTTGGGCAGCTACCTACCTCCCTCCTTGATTTCGCGCCTCCCCAATCATCAGCCAGCCGCCTCCCACCTCCTCTCCTCCATTTCCGCACCCCCAGCCTCCTCTCGCCACTTGGCGCCACCCGCCTGAGCCAGCGCCGCCGTCCCGCCGCTGGAGCCACTCAAGCCCCGCCACGTCGCCTCCCTCAGATCCCCACTTCCCAGCTGCCCTGCTAAGCCCATCGGGGCCCTTGGCTCCCTTTGAGCCCGTTCGCCGCTGAGCGCCCATGAGCCCCTGGCTCCCTCCTCCCGCTCGATCCGAGGCGGATCGAGACCGCCGCCTCGCGCCTCCGCCTCCCTTGGCGACCAGCAGCCTCGCCGAGCCAAGAAGGCCAGCCGCCGACCCGTCCCTCTGCTCCTCCGCCTTGCTCCCTCTCTCTCCCGTCGTCTCTCTCTCTCACATTTTCTCTCTCTCTCCGCAGGATGTCGCCACCGCCGGAGTTTTGAGCATCGCCGCCGCCGCTCGGATCCCGTCGCCGGAGCCCTCCGACTTCCTCCCGCGGCCGGATCCGGCGAGTCGCCGCCCCGGATCCGCCTTTCCCGGCCGCCCCTGCCCTTCTCCGCCACCTCCGCCGAGCTCCGTCGCCGGCGCGGCCATGGCCGGTCGGGAGGAGCCCGATCCAGCTCGCCCCGCGCCCTGTTGACCGCGTCGACCCGCGTGGGCCTCCCCAGCCTCCAAGGCCCAGCGCGCCAGCCTCCCCAAGGCCCAGCCCAGCACCTCCCCAGCCGGCCTGCTCCTCCAGCGCCCCTTCCGGCCTGCCAGGCCTCTCCACCGACCGGCCCATGAGGCCTGGTGAGCTGCCTCCCCGAACCCCGCCCCTGTGCATTCTTGGGCCAGTTTCAGATTCGGCCCATGTTGTTTTTTTTTCATACGCTGCGAATTTAGTTAATTTCCAGAGATTACAGATTTACAGAAAAGTCCCTAGAGTTCATGCATTTAATAACTCATCAACCGTGCTTCGGATTAAAATGTTTTATATATGTAATATGCTCAGAAAATTGTGTAGATTAATAATTTGCCACTTTCATCTATGTTAAAAATGTTTAAATTGATGTTTGCATTAATTTGCTATTATGCCATGTTAAAATGATTTAATTCATAACTAAATAACCGTAACTCGGATTGAAATGTTCTTTATATGTATATGGGGTGGAAAAATGCCTAGTTTAACATGGTCCACTTTATGTTGCTGTTTAACAACTCTAAAATTGTGTTTAGGGCAGAACAGTACCGAATCTAAAATATTGCTCATGGGGATTTTAGGAAGTGTTGTTTCTTATTTCCGGCCTCATTTAAACTTGCCTAAATAGTTAGTTTCATCATGCTCCACCTCTTGCCATGTTTAACAACATTTAATATTGTTGAGTACCTAACCGAGAGAGAACTAAATAAGTGTTGTGGTGTTTCGTCAATATGCAACTCGTTGCATATTGAGCTCCATTTAATTTGTGGTATTGTTTGTTGCACTTTGCCATGCCATGCTATGTAAACCGGACATGCATCATACTTGGTTGTGCATCATGCCATGTTTATGTGTTGGTTGTTTACTATGTTGTTTGTTTCCTTCCGGGTTGCTTCTTTCGTTAGCTTCGGTTTCGTTCCGGAGTTGTGAGGATTCGTTCGACTTCGTCCGTTTGTCTTCTTCATGGACTTGATCTTCTTCCTTGCGGGATTTCAGGCAAGATGACCATACCCTCGAAATCACTTCTATCTTTGCTTGCTAGATGCTCGCTCTTTTGCTATGCCCATGCTACGATGCCTACCACTTGCTATATCATGCCTCCCATGTTGCCATGTCAAGCCTCTAACCATCCTTTCCTAGCAAGCCGTTGCTTGGCTATGTTACCGCTTTGCTCAGCCCCTCTTATAGCGTTGTTAGTTGCAGGTGAAGATGAAGTTGTTCCTTGTTGGAACATGGAGATGTTGTTCCTTGTTGGAACATGTTTACTTGTTGGGATATCACAATATATCTTATTTAATTAACGCATCTATATACCTGGTAAAGGGTGGAAGGCTCGGCCTTATGCCTGGTGTTTTGTTCCACTCTTGCCGCCCTAGTTTCCGTCATATCGGTGTTATGTTCCCGGATTTTGCGTCCCTAACGCGGTCGGGTGATTTATGGGACCCCCTTGACAGTTCGCTTTGAATAAGACTTTTCCAGCAAGGCCCAACATTGGTTTTACTTTTTGCCTGACCTATTACCTTTTTCCCTTGGGAGTCGCGCTCTCAAGGGTCATCTTCATTTTAGCCCCCCCCGGGCCAATGCTTGTCTAAGTGTTGGTCCAAACTAGAGTGCTGTGCAGCGCCACCTCAAGGAAACTTGAGGGCTGGTTTTAGTTGTATGGACTGCTCATCCGGTCGTGGCACAGGGACGAGATCTGCGGCTACTACTGTGGTGTCGGCACACCGGGAGGTCTTCTGGACTTGTTTTATTGCTGTGAAATGTCTTGTAGCCGGATTCCGAGACTGATCGGGCTTCCGGGAGAAGGTCTATTCTTCGTTGATCGCGAGAGCTTATCATGGGCTAAGTTGGGACACCCTGCAGGGTTTGAACTTTCAAAGCCGTGCCAGCGGTTATGTGGCAGATGGGAATTTGTTAATGTCGGTTGTAGAAAACCGAAGTTGATCTCAATTAAAATACACCAACGCGTGTGTAACCGTGATGGTCTCTTCTCGGAGTCCGGAAGTGAACACGGTGTTGGAGTTATGCTTGACGTAAGTAGTTTCAGGATCACTTCTTGATCATAGTTGTTCGACCGTGCTTTTGCCTTCTCTTCTCGCTCTCTTTTGCGTATGTTAGCCACCATATATGCTAGTCGCTTGCTGCAGCTCCACCTCACTACCCTGTCCTACCTTTAAGCTTAAATAGTCTTGATCTCGCGGTGTGAGATTGCTGAGTCCCCGTGACTCACAGATACTTCCCAAAACCAGTTTGCAGGTGCCGATGAAACTGTGCAGGTGATGGACCCGAGCTCAAGGAGGAGCTCGATGAAGATCTCGTTCTTTGTGTTGTTTTGTTTCATTGATCAAGAGTGGTGCCCAGTTGGGACGATCGGGGATCCGTGTAGCGTTTGGGGTAGTCTTCTTTTATTTTGGTTCCGTAGTCGGACCTTGATTGTATCTGTATGATGTAATGCTTTATCCATGTAATGTGTGAAGTGGCGATTGTAAGCCAACTATGTATCTCTTTTCCCTTATGTATTACATGGGTTGTGTGAAGATTACCTCACTTGCGACATTGCTTTCAATGCGGTTATGCCTCTAAGTCGTGCTTCGACACGTGGGAGATATAGCCGCATCGAGGGCGTTACAAGTTGGTAATCAGAGCCTTCCCCGACTTAGGAGCCCCCTACTTGATTGTTTGCTGACGTTGTTGAGTCTAGAATGGTAAAATGTTTTGAGTCTTAGGATTATATATATCGGAGAGTAGGATTCTTTTTACTCCCCAGTCCCTTCGTCGCTCTGGTGAGGTATCCTGACGTAGGGTTTTGACTCTCCTCTCCTCAAATTTCACTAAATTTTTTTTTAGGATCACATGGGTATCTTGGAATCGTTCCGATGATTTTGTGACGAGAACATTGTTCTTGGTGCCTCCTGACATTTAGGGGTTGTGGCAGTGTCCCGGGGAGTTGAGCTCCGAGGTGTTGTCGTCACAATTTTATCGTTGCGATTCTCGAATACTGAGTTTTGCCGACATCGAATTCTCTTTTGTGCAGTTGTTGGTGAGATAACCCCGATAGCCCGATCTTGTGGTGAGTGCGGAGTATTGCCATGACTTGCATAACGGATGTTTTTCAAGGTCGAGGTACACGATTTCGAGGATTTCTTGGTTATGTGTTGACGGATGGATACAATTGGATCTAGGTATTGTTAGTTTGTGTGATATATTTTGTGTCCCTGTATCCCCAACACCAGATTGCATAACCGAAAGTTTCGGGAGTTTATAGGTGGAATTCTAGTAGCTTACAGGATATTCTTTCCGACGGATGTATGATTTGAGATTGGGGTTCAACGTCTAGTGGTCCGCCCATTCACGGTCGATTCTGATGGTCGCGAGACGCCTTAAAGAATCCTTGGCTATGCTGATTCGGGACGTCTTGTTTGTCATTCGTGACGTCCGCTATCGTCGTGTCCGTGTGGGCCCCACCACGAACACTTTGGGCGAAATCTCTATCATGTGTTTGTTCCGGCTCATTCTTGAAGCCAATCCTTTGTTTTTGTTTTGTTTTGTGGTATTCGAGTTGCTTCGAAGTCAAGTGTTGATTCCATACCTTTTCTAAATGGTGTTCTCATATTTCTATGTGAATAATAATCCTTCTTGATCACTGAGCTTGTCATGTTAATTCTTTTCCAACCGGCGTGCTTCTCTTCAAGTGAATCCGATCATTCCAACATTCGCAAGATCAATTCTAAGCTTTTTTTCTCAACGGTGTTCGTTTCACCCGTCCCAAGTTGTTTTGATTTCCCGCCCTCCCACCCTTTTTCTTCAAGGACTCAGATTTCTTAATCAAGTATCCATTTTTATTGAGTGAAGTTTCTTCATTCTTTTCCTTTAATGTTTTATCCGGTGATTTCTCATGAAGACGCTAAGGAAGCTTTAACCTTATCATTGTTCCATTCTAATTTTCTTCTCCGGTGGATTTAAATCAAGTTTTCAGTGTTGATCGTATTTTTTTTCATCATTTCAAATGCTTTCTCATGTCGGTGCATCTCTTAATCATCCACTTCTCGCTATTCAATTGTTCCGGAGTGTTGAACATATCTCAGAAGATTCTAGTTTCCATTCTCAATTCACTCAAGTTCTTTTGAGGAAGCTATCTCATTCAAGCCATTTAACTCTACCGGTGCAATATCTATTTCAAACATTTGTTCAACGGTGTTTTTCTTTTAATGGGCCCTAACCCACAGGTCTTTTCCCAGGATCTTACCTGACTCTTCTAATTTTCCGGAGTTATTCTCAAATTCTTTGCAAAGTTTGACGTAAGAATGAATTATCATCAGTCTTGGTTTTCTCCAAGATCTTCCAAATTATTTTCATTGTTGGTTCAACCTTCCTAATTTTCATTCCGGAGTGCTTCAACAATTCATGATGGTGATGTTCTCGTCGTCATTCTCGAATTTTGAAGACCGAAGAAGAGTTTCTCTTAAATCTCGCTTCTTTCTCTTCAAGATTCATGGTTCTAGCCGTGCCATCCTCATAATTGTTTTGATTGTGAGAATTCTTTTAACCCACCGGAGCATTTCAGAGTCTTTTCAGTTTGACTCTTTGAGCCCATCATCTCAGAATTATTCATTCAAGCGCTCAACTCTGGTTTTCCAAATCTCACAAAGCGTCGAGAAATATCCTCTAATCAGTTCATGATCTCTTCGTTCTAATGTATCTAAATTTTGTCAAGCATCTTTATTCGTTTTACAATTCTTCCTGGTGAATTGTGCTTTCGCTACGTTCATTCTCAATTATTACGGTGGTTCGTTCAAGATTCTTTTTCTTTGATTATCACTTTAATTCATTTGTTCTTTCGAATTCCACCGGTGGCTCCATCAATACCTTCTCAAGTTTGCGTTATGCCATTTCTCAATTCTTTTGCAAGAAGAATAAGTAGTATGCCTAATCCATTGCTTGTCATCAATTTAATTGGTGAAGGATGAGCATAATGTAATTCTTATTCTTGTTTCATCGAGTAAGTTCAATTCCTTATTCCGGAGGATCATCAAAATTCTTGATTTCATTTGTTTCATCTTTCTTATCCGAAGCTCCAAGTTTTCTGTATTATCTCATCGCGAAGCTCCATCTTATCACTGCAAGGCTTCACCTTGTGTTTTTCAACTTCTCTTTCTTTCTATCACCCTTTTGGTTACCAGAGTTCTTCATGGAGGCTCTACATGGTGGTTCGTCAAGGATTCCTTTCATTCTTCAATTGTTCTTCAAGATTTCTCTCGGAGTATGATCCGTCAAGCTATACTCAAAAATTGAACATGGTGCTCAACACATGTTTTGTTTTGGGGAGTTCAAGTATTCTTCTTCTTGCATTTCGAAGTGCAATTCTTTCTACCTTATCTCTTGAGATGGTGTTATGTCACTCTTGGCAATTTCCCTTCGTGTTTCATGATTCACATGTTGTCAAGAATGAGGTATTTTTAAACCAATCAATCTCTTCATTGGAGTTATCTTGGGTTATATTTCACCTAAAGCTTTCCCTAAGGATTGTTGCTATTTATGGTGCTTATTAATGACCCAAGTTCTTCATTCGTCCTCCCGGTGAAATAAGTTTCTCGTCTCCTTGTTGATATCAATCCAATCGTTTGTTTCCGTGGTGGCAGAAGCTCACCTCATAATTTTGAGATGTTTTCATAAGCCCACTACAAGCTTATTCTTACCGTTGTTGGTTTTCCAACAACTCTGTTCTATCCTTGTTTGTAAGGATGTTTCTTTCAAACTCATTTGTGGTAGAAGTTGTCATTTTCTTCTCCATTCCTTTATTCCAATGATCTATCTTCAATTTTTCTTCCGGAGGCATTGTGATGTTGCTCTCTTCGATCCATCATCTTCTTTTGGCAAGATCATGTTCTTTTCCTTGCTTATCGGTTTTAACCGGAGTGTCATGTTTTCATTCGAGTTCTCTCATCTTATCAAGTTTTGCCTGCTTCCTCAACCGGAGAGCTGTCCGAAATCTTTCTAACCCTTTGTGCCATTCTTTCAATAGTTCAGGAGGCAGTATGTTGTTGATTTCATCAAGTATCATCCCATCTTCTCAAGTTCATGTTATATTCCTTCCATGTTCAATCGGAGTGCTGCCCGAATTCTTCCTCTCTCATCTTGTTTTAAACAGAGTGGTTTCGAATTCTATCTTGTCCATTAAACTCTTGATTCATACCTTTTCAACCTTCAAGTTATCGTAATGTTCCTTGCTCCTCTTTTCTAACGGATTGTTTTCAACCTTGTTCATCTTCGTTGTGTTCTTTCTTTCATTTTGCTCAACCTCTCAAGGTTCATGGTTTCACTCGTTTGTCAAAGAAGCAACTTAGTTTTACATCTCATCTTCCTCGTCCTTTTCCCTCCGGTGCCATCCTAGATCTCGGGACGAGATCCTCTCGTAGTGGTGGAGTGTTGTAACACCCCGGATACAACTTTCCATATTCGTAACTCCGACTCTTGCCCTTTCGGAGTTGTGATTTATTATTTCCTTCGTGGTTGGGTTTTGTCTGTTGTTTTGCATTTTGTTTTTGTTATGCATCTCATCTCATGGCATCATCTCGCATTTCATCCGCATGTTTTTCAAAACTTGCATCCGCTCGGTTCCGCAGTTCTCTCCGTTGTCCGTTCGAGTCCGTCCACACTCGCACGCGCCCGCTGCACCTCCAAATATTATTTTATTAGTGGCATAAAATGTTCTCGGAATGGGTTGCAACTTGTCATGCGGTCTTATTATAGTGTAGACAGGCCGCCTGCCAAGTTTCGTCGCATTCGGAGTCCATTTGATAGCCCAACCGTTAAACCTACTACCGCGATATAGCCGGTATATTCGTCGGATGTTTCGGTCTCCGGAAACAGATGCCGGGTCGCTCTGTTCCTCTCTCTTCTCAGCCCGAGGCATTCTACACAGCCCACCAACCCCTCTCCTAGTTTCCCCTCCGTTCCTGATCGTCGGTTCGTGATCGGAGGCTCCGAAACGGCCTAAAACCCCCCCTAGAGGCTAAACCCTAGCCCCTTTCCTATTTAAACCCCCCTCCCCTTCCATTTTGGGCAGCTACCTACCTCCCTCCTTGATTTCCGCGCCTCCCCAATCATCAGCCAGCCGCCTCCCACCTCCTCTCCTCCATTTCCGCACCCCCCCAGCCTCCTCTCGCCACTTGGCGCCACCGCACGGGCCAGCGCCGCCGTCCCCGCCGCCTGGAGCCACTCAAGCCCCGCCACGTCGCCTCCCCTGTATCCCCACTTCCCCGCGGCCCTGCCAAGCCCATCGGGCCCCTTGGCCCCCTTGAGCCCGTTCGCCGCTGAGCGCCCATGAGCCCCAGCTCCCTCCTCCCGCTCGATCCCGAGCGGATCGAGACCGCCGCCTCGGCCTCCGCCTCCCCTGGCGACCAAGCAGCCCCGGAGGAGCAAGAGGCCAGCGCCGACCCGTCCCTCCGCTCCTCCGCCTTGCTCCCTCTCTCTCCCGCTGTCTCTCTCTCTCTCACGTTTTCTCTCTCTCGCAGGATGTCGCCACCGCGGAGTTTTGAGCATCGCCGCCGCTCGGATCCGTCGCGGAGCCTCCGACTTCCTCCTGGCCGGATCCGCGAGTCGCCGCCCGGATCCACCTTTCGGCCGCCCTGCCCTTCTCTCCGCCACCTCCGCTGAGCTCTGGCCGGCGCTGCCATGGCCGGTCGGGAGGAGCCGATCCAGCTCGCCTGCGCCTGTTGATCCGCGTCGACCAGCGTGGGCCTCCCAGCCTCCAAGGCCCAGCGCCCGGCCTCCCAAGGCCCAGCCAAGACCTCCCCAGCCCGGCCTGCTCCTCCAGCGCCCCTTCCGCCTGCCAGCCTCTCCACCGACCGCCCATGAGGCCTGGTGAGCTGCCTCCCGAACCCCGCCCTGTGCATTCTTGGGCCAGTTTCAGATTCGCCCATGTTGTTTTTTTTTCATACGCTGCTAATTTAGTTAATTTCAGAGATTACAGATTTCTGTAAAAGTCCCTAGAGTTCATGCATTTAATAACTCATCAACCGTGCTTCGGATTAAAATGTTTTATATATGTAATATGCTCAGAAAATTGTGTAGATTAATAATTTGCCACTTTAATCTATGTTAAAAATGTTTAAATTGATGTTTGCATTAATTTGCTATTATGCCATGTTAAAATGATTTAATTCATAACTAAATAACCGTAACTCGGATTGAAATGTTCTTTATATGTATATGGGGTGGAAAAATGCCTAGTTTAACATGGTCCACTTTATGTTGCTGTTTAACAACTCTAAAATTGTGTTTAGGGCAGAACAGTACCGAATCTAAAATATTGCTCATGGGGATTTTCCGGAAGTGTTGTTTCTTATTTCCGGCCTCATTTAAACTTGCCTAAATAGTTAGTTTCATCATGCTCCACCTCTTGCCATGTTTAACAACATTTAATATTGTTGAGTACCTAACCGAGAGAGAACTAAATAAGTGTTGTGGTGTTTCGTCAATATGCAACTCGTTGCATATTGAGCTCCATTTAATTTGTGGTATTGTTTGTTGCACTTTGCCATGCCATGCTATGTAAACCGGACATGCATCATACTTGGTTGTGCATCATGCCATGTTTATGTGTTGGTTGTTTACTATGTTGTTTGTTTCCTTCCGGGTTGCTTCTTTCGTTAGCTTCGGTTTCGTTCCGGAGTTGTGAGGATTCGATTCGACTTCGTCCGCTTGTCTTCTTCATGGACTTGATCTTCTTCCTTGCGGGATTTCAGGCAAGATGACCATACCCTCGAAATCACTTCTATCTTTGCTTGCTAGATGCTCGCTCTTTTGCTATGCCCATGCTACGATGCCTACCACTTGCTATATCATGCCTCCCATGTTGCCATGTCAAGCCTCTAACCATCCTTTCCTAGCAAGCCGTTGCTTGGCTATGTTACCGCTTTGCTCAGCCCCTCTTATAGCGTTGTTAGTTGCAGGTGAAGATGAAGTTGTTCCTTGTTGGAACATGGAGATGTTGTTCCTTGTTGGAACATGTTTACTTGTTGGGATATCACAATATATCTTATTTAATTAACGATCTATATACCTGGTAAAGGGTGGAAGGCTCGGCCTTATGCCCGGTGTTTTGTTCCACTCTTGCCGCCCTAGTTTCCGTCATATCGGTGTTATGTTCCCGGATTTTGCGTCCCTAACGCGGTCGGGTGATTTATGGGACCCCTTGACAGTTCGCTTTGAATAAGACTTTTCCAAAGAAGGCCCAACATTGGTTTTACTTTTGCCCGACCTATTACCTTTTTCCCTTGGGAGTCGCGCTCTCAAGGGTCATCTTCATTTTAGCCCCCGGCCAATGCTTGTCTAAGTGTTGGTCCAAACTAGAGTGTCTTGTCAGCGCCACCTCAAGGAAACTTGAGGGCTGGTTTTAGTTGTATGGACTGCTCATCCGGTCGTGGCACAGGACGAGATACGCTGCTACTACTGTGGTGTCGGCACGCCGGAGGTCTTCTGGACTTGTTTTATTGCTGTGAAATGTCTTGTAGCCGGATTCCGAGACTGATCGGGCTTCCGGGAGAAGGTCTATTCTTCGTTGATCGCGAGAGCTTATCATGGGCTAAGTTGGGACACCCTGCAGGGTTTGAACTTTCAAAGCCGTGCCTGCGGTTATGTGGCAGATGGGAATTTGTTAATGTCGGTTGTAGAAAACCGAAGTTGATCTCAATTAAAATACACCAACGCGTGTGTAACCGTGATGGTCTCTTCTCGGCGGAGTCCGGGAAGTGAACACGGTGTTGGAGTTATGCTTGACGTAAGTAGTTTCAGGATCACTTCTTGATCATAGTTGTTCGACCGTGCTTTTGCCTTCTCTTCTCGCTCTCTTTTGCGTATGTTAGCCACCATATATGCTAGTCGCTTGCTGCAGCTCCACCTCACTACCCTGTCCTACCTTTAAGCTTAAATAGTCTTGATCTCGCGGGTGTGAGATTGCTGAGTCCCCGTGACTCACAGATACTTCCCAAAACCAGTTTGCAGGTGCCGATGAAACTGTGCAGGTGATGGACCCGAGCTCAAGGAGGAGCTCGATGAAGATCTCGTTCTTTGTGTTGTTTTGTTTCAGTTGATCAGTAGTGGTGCCCAGTTGGGACGATCGGGGATCTGTGTAGCGTTTGGGGTAGTCTTCTTTTATTTTGGTTCCGTAGTCGGACCTTGATTGTATCTGTATGATGTAATGCTTTATCCATGTAATGTGTGAAGTGGCGATTGTAAGCCAACTATGTATCTCTTTTCCCTTATGTATTACATGGGTTGTGTGAAGATTACCTCACTTGCGACATTGCTTTCAATGCGGTTATGCCTCTAAGTCGTGCTTCGACACGTGGGAGATATAGCCGCATCGAGGGCGTTACACCCGGCTCCTGTGTTTTGCTGCCTTACGTTCCGTTCTATCGGCTAACGCGGCACGAGGAGAACTACTGCGATTGTGCCCCGGTTCGGCCGGGCGAGCACCTCAGTAGAGAAAGCCGAAAACTGACTGTCATGATATAGCGAGAGACTGGTCAACCACTCGATGACTCATCGGAATGTTTAGAACTCCTCCGCATTAACGAAGGACCGGTTTTCGGTCAGGTACATACGCACCCCGAATTTGGGAGAGTGCGGTGCCCACAGGGGCTATATAGTAGCCCCACCCTCGAACTCCTATGGCTAAGTGAAAGTGATAAAGCATTATAGTCCGGTTGCCTAGTTTGCTACGCTACCACCTCCTTAACAGGACCAAGACGTTGGATTAAGTGTGAAAAAGCGCCTTCTTTGCAAACACCCCCGCACTATGTGCGTGGGGGCTGAAGCCAAGGACTGCCATCTTTCAGGTTATATATACATATACATAAACGGCCGCACAGGGAGTAGTTTACTACTTGAACGCACAAGTATAAAAAGCTCTTATATTATATTGAAACATTGTTTACACAAATCATACATGTCATTTAAACATAATATCCTTCGAGCAATGCGTCTCTACTAAACGAGCGCCCTGCAGGACTTCCTCAAAGTAGTGCTCGGCAGGTACTCGGCTCCTGTCCGAATCTTGGGATGCAACGTCGGTGGCCTTCATCTCTGCCCAGTATGTCTTGACACGGGCCAGAGCCATCCGCGCTCCCGCAATACACGCCGACCACTTCATTGCGTTAATACGCGGTACCGCACCAAGGAACTGATGTACTAAACCAAAATAACTCTTCGGCTGGGGTCCGCTCGGCCACAAATGAGTCATGACATGCTTCATGGCAAGTCCGGATAATCGATTCAGCTCGGCCCATTCGGCCAATCGATCGGTGAACGGAAGAGGACGCTCCGTACTATGGAATTGCGACCAATATAGCTCTTCCCTTCTGTGCCCCTTCTGGCCCCGGAAGTGCTCAATCGCGTCCGCAGCGCTCGCCGCTAAGTCCAGATAAGCATCCTCCGAACTCCACAACTTGTCCAACTGAGCATACTTTGGATCCGTATATTTCCTCCGCAGCAGAAACAGTTTTCCAGCCGTAATAGCCCCGGCCTGACTCAGCTCCTCCTTGGCAGCTCTCAAAGCGGAACGGGCATCCTTGGATTCAGCGGTGGCCTTTTTCAGGCCCTCTTGCTCTGCTTGACGTTCTTTTTCGAGAACCTCACAGCGGTCGGTAATATTCTTCAACTTTCTAGCCATATCGACCATTTCCTCTTTGCTTCGGCAGTGAGCAGCCCATTCGGCTTTTAGCTCTTCGACCGCCCTTAAAGCGGCCGCATTACTATTTCTAGCTTGCTCTTTCGCTCGGGCGAGTTCCGCCCGAAGCTCCTCCACAGCAGCGGAACCATCTGCATTAAGCATACAAGTAGTAAGACATGGGCGTCAAGCTCCCTTACCAGGTGTCCGCGTAGAAGTCGCATACCTTGTGACTCGTCAAACCGTTTATTGACCAGCGCGATGTCCGCATCCGCCTCGTCAAGTTGCCGCTTTAGTTCGGCATATTCATCGATCCGGCTGGCCACGGGCGCCCGCCACCTGTTTAGGAGCGGCGATATGTTATAATCTGAGATTTGACCCTCGCACGCTGTCAATTTTGACAACATACCGAGTCTCGTGGGCTACTATCTATACAGGCGCATTCTATATGCGTAATCGCCGAAGGTACATCATTTTGCGTACCTCGAACCCCGCCGAGAAGCTTCGACGGCTTCATGCAATCCGCTCTCGCGGATGCAATTCTTTCAATCACCGTACCCATTAGAGCACGGTGATCTTACGAGATAACCGCTTCGCCCGAGCAGATCCTTCACTCCTCCGATCAAGACGCCGGTTGGCGCGGACCTTCGGCCCGCGGACTTGAGAAACCCTCCGCGGCGACACCTCGGGTCGTCGCCTCGCATGAGGGTGCGGCGGGTGGAGGCGTTTCGCTCTCCATCATCTCCGGAAGAAGATCCCCCGAAGACGAGCTCTGCTGAGAAGGGCTGAGATCCGAACTACAAGGTGCAATTTCGGTTATCTTTAGAAATAAATACAGGGATGTTCCTTATTTACAGGACCCCTTCTTTTTACTTACGGCTCGCTGGAGGGCTGATCCCCTTGGGGAAATAGTGCGGCTGGGTTACTTCCCAGCGTCGGACTCTCGACGAAGATTCCTTTCCCTCTTTGAGGCCTTGACCTCCGGATCTTCCAAGCGGTCCTCTTCTCTCCTCGAAAGATGGGACTTTTAATCCTCCTTCCTTGATAGCCTCCTTCGTAGAGGCAGTTGCTTCCCCGCTCCCCCCTTTGCCTTCTTCACAAGGCGCGGCCTTCAACATCTTGGTCAGCATGGGATCCGGCGTGGTCTCCGGGAGGGGCGGACACCTTATTAACTTTGCCTTGGCTATCCACTCTGTTGAAGAAACGGCTCCTTTAAAGGGCATATATATATATATATATATATATATATATATATATATATATATATATATATATATATATATATATATGATAAATGAATGAACAGCTTGTCGGTTACAGGACTACTTACTTGAGTATCTGGCGATGGCAGCTTAGTCCTGCGTCCTCGGTCAGTCCGGACACTTCTCTTGTGATCCAAGAACAGTTTATACATCTCCACAGGCGTCGTGCCCATAAAATTTTGAGAGCTCGTGGTCCCTCCGGATTAAATTCCCATAGGTGGAGGGGCGGCGTTTGCAGAGGAAGGCGCCGGATCAACATAACCTGCGCCATCGCAACCAGATTGATCTCTCTTTCTTGGAGGTCTCGAATCGACCTGCAGCAAAGGCGTCCTTGGACGGCCCCAGTCGAGCCCCTTGTTGACCCATGACGCCAGCCGCTGTGGTGGACCTGAGCGGAAGGCGGGGGCGCCACCCATTTGGTGCCCGGGAGCGGTGATATAAAACCACTCGTTGCCACAAACCAAGCTCCTCTTGAAAAGAGCCCTCAGCCACGGAGCATCAGCACATTTTCTTATGACCGCCCCTCCGACTCTGCTTGTTGCCCCCCGATCATCTTTGGCTCCACCTTGAAGGTCTTGAGCCACAATCCAAAGTGAGGGGTAATATGGAGGAAGGCCTCACATACGACAATGAATGACGAGATATGGAGGATGGACTCGGGATTCAAGTCATGGAAATCCAGCCCATAATAAAACATGAGCCCCCGCACAAAGGGATCCGTTGGGAAGCCTAAACCCCGAAGGAAGTGAGACATGAACACCACGTTCTCGCCGGGCTCGGGAGTGGGAATGACCTACCCTAGAGCAGGCAGCCTATGCGAGATCTCGCCGGTTAGATACCTGGCGTCTCGCAGCTTTAGTACATCTTCTTCTGTGACGGAGGAAGACATCCATCGACCGTGCTGGTCGGAGCCGGACATCGTCGAAGGTCCGAAGCGCCTAAATCTGAAGCTTTGGGTGTTAGAACTCGGAGCGCGAGGCGAACTCGATGGAGGGTGTAAAAAGAAGAGGGCCTTGGTCTCATTATAAAGAGGTTGAATACCAAGAGTCCACCCTGTGGTCGATTAGGACTCGCCTTTGATAGAGGAGGTGCCGACGGCACAGTTGGGTTACCCACGTCCGTATTGATGGGAATCACGGAATAAGGGGCACGATCTATGCTTTGATAAGACGTGCCAAGGAAACCGCCCGCTAAACGCGTTGAGGTGGAACAGTAAAAACAATTCATATAAAGACCTGGCCGCGGTGTGATGTCACGCCACGGAATACGTCACAGATCATGCAAAAGTTATTCTCTCTACGGTGGTATGTGGAACTTTTTTGCAGAGCGGACACTATCCTTGTGTTCAAAACCTTCTATGAAGTATTCGAGGAGGAACCCGCCTTGCAATGCGAAGACAATATGCGTGCGGGCTAAATCGTCATTGAAGCCTGGTTGAGAGGGCTCTTGAGGAGTCTGGACTAGGGGTGTCTGGATAGCCGAACTATCATCACGGCCGGACTCCAAGACTATGAAGATACAAGATTGAAGACTTCGTCCCATGTCCGGATGGGACTTCCCTTAGAGTGGAAGGCAGGCTTGGCGATACGGATATGTAGATCTCCTACCATTGTAACCGACTCTGTGTAACCCTAACCTATCCGGTGTCTATATAAACCGGAGGGTTTTAGTCCGTAGGAGGAACAACAATCATACCATAGGCTAGCTTCTAGGGTTTTAGCCTCCTTGATCTCGTGGTAGATCTACTCTTGTACTACCCATATCATCAATATTAATCAAGCAGGAGTAGGGTATTACCTCCATCGAGAGGGCCCGAACCTGGGTAAAAACATCGTGTCCCTTGTCTCCTGTTACCATCCGCCTAGACGCATAGTTCGGGACCCCCTACCCGAGATCCGCCGGTTTTGACACCGACATGGACCTTATAGGCTTTAGAGCGCCGCACAATGCAACATGCCTCATTTTGGTCCTCGGGGAGTTCTTGCCTATTTAGGTAGGCTAAGAAGGGTTCAGTCCAGGGGGCGATAACAGCCATGATTACATGGGCCAAAGGTGTTATTTCGGTGGCGCAGCCTCCGATTATGTCAGTGTGTTCGGTATCTGGGGTTGTGGTCGGATCCGAACTATTATTGCCGGTCTCCCCTTGCCACACCACGGATGGCTTGAACAGCCTTTCCAGGAAGATGTTAGGTGGGACGGGGTCGTGCTTAGCGCCAATGCGGGCAAGGATATCCGCCGCTTGATTGTTTTCTCGGACCACATGATGAAATTCGAGCCCCTCGAACCGAGCTAACATCTTGAGGACGGCATTGCGGTAAGCCGCCATTTTCGGGTCCTTGGCGTCGAAGTCTTCATTTATTTATGATATTGCGAGGTTTGAATCCCCACGCACTTCTAGGCGTTGAATGCCCATGGAGACTGCCATCCGAAGACCGTGGAACAGAGCCTCATATCGGCTGCACTGTTGGAGTCTGTGTATAGTATTTGGAGTATGTATTGGACTGTATCTCCGGTGGGGGATGTCAGGACAACGTCCGCTCCCAGACCAGCCAGCATCTTAGAGCCGTCAAAGTGCATGATCCAATTGGAGTATGCGCCGTACTCTTTAGGGAGTTCAGCTTCTGTCCATTCGGTGACAAAGTCAGCCAGTACTTGCAACTTAATGGCTCGTCGTGGATTGTATATGATGTCGAACGGGAGGAGCTCGATGGCCCACTTAGCAATCCGGCCCGTGGCATCGCGATTATTTATTATACCGTTAAGTGGTACTTTGGAGGCCACCCTGATTGAACATTCTTGAAAGTAGTGTCGTAGTTTCTGGGATGCCATGAAGACCGCGTATGCTATCTTTTGATAATGTGGGTACCGTGACTTGCATGGTGTGAGGACAGTGGATACGTGGTATACCGGCTTTTGAAGCGGGAACTTATGTCCGTCCTCCTCTCGTTCGACGACGAGCACTGCGCTTACAACTTGGTGCGTTGCAGCTATATATAACAGCATGGGTTCGCCAATGCTCGGTGCGGCGAGGATTGGGTTGCTGGCCAAGAGGGCCTTTATTTCTTCCAGTCTGGCCGTAGCCGCGTCTGTCCACTCGAAGTGTTCGGTGCTTTGAAGAAGGCGATAGAGAGGTAGTACCTTTTCTCCCAATCGGGAGATAAAGCGGCTTAAGGCAGCCATGCATCTAGTTAATTGCTGGATTTGCTTGAGGTCTGTTGGGGTAGCCAACTATGACAAAGCTCGGATTTTAGCCGGGTTTGCTTCAATTTCCCTATTGGAAACTATGAAGCCCAGGAGCTTTCCGGCAGGAACGCCGAAAACACATTTTTCCGGATTGAGCTTGATGTCATATGTTCGGAGATTGTCGAACGTAAGCCTTAGGTCGTCTATTAAAGATTCGACATGTCTGGTCTTGATGACCACGTCGTCTATGTATGCCTCAACTGTTTTGCCGATTTGTTTTTCCAGGCATGTCTGAATCATGCGTTGGTAGGTTGCACCGGCATTTTTTAGCCCGAAAATCATGGTGTTGAAACATAAAGGGTCGTATGCAGTGATGAATGCCGTTGCGGCTTGATCGGACTCCGCTCTTGATTTGATGGTATCCGGAGTATGCGTCGAGGAAGCACAATGAATCGTGTCTTGCGGTAGCATCGATGATTTGATCGATGCGGGGGAGAGGGAAGGGATCCTCCAGCGGCAGGGCGCTGCTGCGATGCGAATGGCTGGTCCGGAGGAGGCCGGAGGACGAAGCGGGAGCGTGGAGGCAAAGGAAACACGGCCGGACAGCGGAGGAAGACATGGTGGCCACGCAGCGAAGAGATCGATGCAGGGTTACGTCGTTGCTTTTCTTGGACCTACTAGGGGGAGTATTTATAGTTACTGGTTGTGCATACGCGGACGACACGTTAGATCACAAACAGATCGTGCGTCTCCCATCGCCTCATGATTCTCCATCTCTCTCGTTCTTCTTGCATCTATCTTTTTTTTTGAGTTGGCTTGCATCTATCTTATCCTTCGACTCACCCTTTCCCATTGGCAGCCACCCACGCCGCATGTCTCCCACGTGGCCTGTTATAGATATAATATTTGAGAGTTAGAGATAAATATATGGAGATTGCTACGTGTCGGCCAGCTGATCTTTTAGAAGGATATTTTAAAAAGATCTGCTGCCTAGCAAGTCGTTGGATCTGGCACAATCCAGTGGCTCAATGTCTCCCTCTACTTCGCAATAAAGATCTTGTTGGGGAAACATTTGCAATAAAGGTGATGCTACATAATTCATTTTTGCAACATAGGTTGTGTTGCGGGATTTCTTTTTGCAATAGAGTTTTTGTCGTAGATTTTTTTTGCAACAGAGCTGATGTTGCAAAATCTTGTCTAAGTTGCAGTCGTCGTTTGCCGCTATGGTTTGCAACACCGCTGCTGTTACAAGATAAGAAAAAGGGGCACGTGGTAGGCAAGGGAAATAACGAACTATGTGCGAGCATGCGTGACGGTGCATGGATCAAGTCGATCCCAACGACTGCCCGGGTGGCGGAACTCTACGCGTCATAAAGGATGTTGCAACCGACATGAGCTGGTACTGCTGACGGCGTTTCCTTGTGCTGGAACATCTGCGACGACATGCTGGAACCAGCACAACCGCATGCTACAACGGTGCGACTAAGGTGTTGCGACCTGCCACTAGCAGAAAAGGGCTTATAGGTGAACCCCAATTAGTGGCGGACATGACGGGGCACCCGCCACAGCTATTTTTGAAATCAAGCAGTGGAAGGTGACACGACGCGGCCGCCAGAGCTACTGGACTAGTAGTGGCGGGTGTCGTAAATGACCCGCCACAAATAAGCACCACTGAGCATGGCCACGTGATGAATGTGGTTAGTGGTGGGTGTATAGTTTAGCTCGCCACTGCTCTGGAAGGCAACACTGGCAGACGCACTATACTACTCGCCACAGTTTAGTGCCTGCAACCGGCACCGAAAAAGAGTTTTATACAAATATTATCTGTGGCGGGCAACTACCAGCAACTAATGATCCACAAGTGTAGGGTATCTATCGTAGTCCTTTCGATAAGTAAGAGTGCCGAACCCAACGAGGAGCAGAAGGAAATGATAAGCGGTTTTCAGTAAGTTTTCTCTTCAAACACTGAAATTGTAGGTAATAGATAGTTTTACAATAAAATAAATTGTAACGAGTAACAAGTAATGAAAGTAAATAAAGTGCAGCAAGGTGGCCCAATCCTTTTTGTAGCAAAGGATAAGCCTGGACAATTTCTTATAATGAGAAAGGAGCTCCTGAGGACACATGGGAATTATCGTCATGCTAGTTTTCATCACGCTCATATGATTCGCGTTCGGTACTTTGATAATTTGATATGTGGGTGGACCGGTGCTTGGGTACTGCCCTTCCTTGGACAAGCATCCCACTTATGATTAACCCCTATTGCAAGCATCCGCAACTACAAAAGAAGTATTAGGGTAAACCTAACCACAACATTAAACATATGGAGACAAATCAGCCCCTAACGAAGCAACGCATAAACTAGGGTTTAAGCTTCTGTCACACTAGCAACCCATCATCTACTTATTACTTCACAATGCCTTCCTCTAGGCCCAAATAATGGTGAAGTGTCATGTAGTCGACGTTCACATAACACCACTAGAGGAAAGACAACATACATCTCATCAAAATATCGAACGAATACCAAATTCACATGACTACTAATAGCAAGACTTCACCCATGTCCTTAGGAACAAACGTAACTACTCACAAAGCATATTCATGTTCATAATCAGAGGAGTAATAATATGCATTAAGGATCTGAACATATGATCTTTCACCAAGTAAACCAATTAGCATCAACTACAAGGAGTAATCAACACTACTAGCAACCCACAGGTACCAATTTGTGGTTTGGATACAAGATTGGATACAAGAGATGAACTAGGGTTTTGAGAGAAGATGGTGCTCGTGAAGATGTTGATGGATATTGACCCCCTCCCGATGAGAGGATCGTTGGTGATGACGATGGTGATGATTTCCCCCTCCCGGAGGGAAGTGTCCCTGGCAGAACAGCTCCGCTGGAGCCCTAGATTGGTTCCGCCAAGGTTCCGCCTCCTGGCGGTGGAGTTTCATCCCGTAAGCTTGCCCATGATTTTTTCCAGGGTAAAAGCCTTCAAATAGCAGAACATGGACACCGGAGGGCCACCAGGGGGCCCAGGAGAATAGGTTTCCAATGTTTGCTCCTTTTCCAGCCAGAATTCCAGCTGCCGGCATTCCACCTCTTCATGGTAAACCCTGTAAAATAAGAGAGAATAGCCATAAGTATTGAGATATAATGTGTAATAACATCCCATAATGCAATAAATATTGATATAAAATCATGATGCAAAATGGACGTATCCACTCCCCCAAGCTTTATATTGCCACTTGTATATGGACCTTTATTATGCAGTCCATCACTTTTATTGCTTCCATAACAAGATCGTATAAAGCTTATTTTCTCTGCACTAATAAGTTATACATATTTACAGAGCAATTTTTATTGCTTGCAACATGACAACTTAATTGAAGGATCTTACTCAATCCATAGGTAGGTATGGTGGACTCTCATGGCAAAACTGGGTTTAAGGATATTTGGAAGCACAAGTAGTATCTCTACTTGGTGCAAGGAATTTGGCTAGCATGAGGGGAAAGGCAAGCTCAACATGTTTTGAAGGTCAATGACAATATACTTTAACTGAGATGTGAGAAAACACAAACCATTACGTTGTCTTCCTTGTCCAACAGCAACTCTTTTAGCATGTCATACTTAATGAGTGCTTCACAATCATAAAAGATGTCCAAGATAATATATTTGTATGTGAAACCTCTCTTTCCTTATTATTTCCTATTAATTGCAACGATGACCAAAAGTACGTTTGTCAACTCTCAACAACTTTTATGTCTCATACTTTCTATGTGTGAAGTCATTACTATCCATAAGATCAATATGAACTCTTTTATTCTCTACTTTCTCAAGATCATAGCAACATAGCAAAGCCCTTGACTCAACACAAATCTTTATTATAGATAGCTCACGGACTTGATTACATAAAGAGATCACAAAGCAAAACTCAAAACTACTTGATACTAAAACTTCAATCTACTAGATCAAGATACTACTAAAAGGATCGAACTAAAAAAACGGTAAATATAGGAGTGTGATGGTGATACGATACCGGGGCACCTCCCCCAAGCTTGGCAGTTTCCAAGGGGAGTGTCCATACCCATGTAATTATGCCTCCTTCTTCACGGTTGGTGTTATGATCTTCTTGGCAATGATGCCCTCAAGATACGATTCTCCTCCTCGAGCTTATTGACTTGTTGTTTGAGGTCCATAATTTCTTTTCGGAGCTTACCCGTAATGGCTAAAGCTCCCTGACGGTGTCCTGGACTAGGGGGTACTCACCACGTCATCTCCCGATCTGTTAGATTGGGCCGAGGACCCCCATGGCCGTATACTCATGGGCCAGTCCGGACGGCTGCCGCATACAAGGAAGATTCCGCAAGACTTGGCGATCAAGACAAGGACTCCTCCCACACCGGCGTATTCGGCTAGGACTCTTGTTATCCTAGGCCTCTGGTGCATTATATAAACTGAGGCCAAGCTAGTCGATAGAGATATACAACAATCATACCATAGGCTAGCTTCTAGGGTTTATCCTCTACGATATCGTGGTAGATAACCTCTTGTAATACTCATATCATCAAGATCAATCAAGCAGGAAGTAGGGTATTACCTCCATAGAGAGGGCTCGAACCTGGGTAAACATCGTGTCCCCTGTCTCCTGTTACCATCCGCCTTAGACGCACAGTTCGGGACCCCCTACCCGAGATCCGCCGGTTTTGACACCGCCATTGGTGCTTTCATTGAGAGTTCCGCTGTGTGTTCGGCAAAAGGTCGATGGCTCACCTGCAGATCAATTGCGACTTCGGCATCTTCGTCACCAGCTCGACTGGTCAACTTGGTTCGACCAAGGACTGCGCCCTATCTCCAATCGTCATGTTTGGATGAGGGCCTTCATCAACATCAGCTCCGATCTCTATCAAGATCATGGAGGAATCATCCAGGGAGCCCGGGGGCTCAATGTCAACATTGCCCTCGGGCGACCGTGCTGTTTTTCTAGACAGCGAACTTGTATCCGCCGTCACCGCCTCCTCGAGCGTTGGTTTGACGATTGCTTCGGTGGAATAGTGCGGAATTACGTCTACAACAGTCACGCTAAATTTCGTCGAGTTCTGATGAAGGAATCTCCGACAATCTACGATATACCGGAGCCCTGTCAAATCTGGACGAGAATCTGGATGAGTTTAGGGCGTGGTGTCCAGCTTCTAGCTCGGACCTCCTTCATAAGATCCAACCGTTGATCGACTGTGGAATTCCTATATCTACCACCCCTCAAAATTTCAGCTCGATCCGACCGTCCAAACTCCGGGAACCTTCCGATTAGTGCATCACTTTTCGGATTTGTTTTCTACGCGAAAACAAATCCGACCCGACTTCGTCCTTTTTACCAACGGGATTTCGGACATCGTTTTTGAAGGAAGTTTTGTATGGGGTATTGTGTTTTGTTCCCGAACACATCCCTCTAACTTTAAAATCTTTTGAACATGATCTTCAATATCATGCTGGTGTCAAACCAGTCCGGCAATATTGCTCCACGGCTGCCGACCTGCACTAGACACGTCGTCACTTTGTTGAGCCGAGCTCGACTTCTTCGGATCATCATCTCGGCAAGCCGAACAAGAGTCCGGCATCGCGAAGGATAAATCATCACCAACATCGTCGCCCCACGGATTACACGGAGCGGGCATACCGGCATCGCCGCACGGTCGCTTCACCAAGCCGGTATCGACCACGTCACGACCTGCATCGGCAGGGCCGCACTACTGCTTCTTCAAGCTGGTGTCCATCACGCCGACCTACTTTGACATCTCGGCTAGACCGGGGGCTTCGCCATCTCTTCATCAACCTACTCCGGACACTTCGGCGTCGCTAGCCGACCAGCTCCGTCACGTTAGCTGGACCGAGGGCTTTGCCTCGGCGAGCCAACCTTTGCCAGCATTGTCATGCCGTCGTTTTATCGCCCATCAGGCAATGGGTGCGCGGATCGAGTCCCAATTTTGGGAATCACCTTCCTTCGGATTGCTACAACAAATAAACCTGGTGCTATTAATCCCAGTATTTTTTGCTTGTTTGGGTTCATTTTTCTCAAGGAATTATTACTCTGGTTTGTCCATCATATGTACACAGGTCTATCAAATGGTGGCCGAATTAACGACAGTCGCATGGTGGTTCGGTCAGTTTCCGTATCATAGTCTGGCGAACGCTGCATCCGAAGCTCGGACCGACCTGTGAATTCAGGCTTTGCCACGCCTTTACCGCATCACGCCGACACCCTGCATCGACATTGACTTCGGTGCCAGGCCATATTTCTTTTATTACTCACTTTGCATAAATTATTTATTATGCAATGATTTTTTTAATTATCATTATTACTATTATCTCCGGTTTGCACCATTTTTTGTGCACAGAAAAATGATCCGGGGACTTCGGCGTCACTCTGCCGGTCTGCATTGACCGTGCTATGTCACCACTTCGGCGTGTCGAGCTCTCCGCTCCGCCACCTCGGGACCGGCTTGGGGGATGGAACCTTGTCCCGTATCAAGCTCGGACCGCGTCATCAATACCGAACACATTAACCAGCTAAGTCGCTTTCATGCTCAAAGCTTTAATTTCTAACTTGTGTTCGGTTCGACCAAGCATTATACTTTTTTGGAAAAATGTTGCTTGTAAAAAAATTCTTGTCCAAACTTTGTTTGTGACGCATAAATTCAAATACCCAATTCATTTGGGGGCTTCCTTCATGAAGCTTTTCCTCTTGCATATGATTATACTTGTAAGGCTTTGTTCCTTGTTCGTGTATTATGCCACAATATGCACCATATTGACTTAAGCGATTTGCAAGCTGGATTGCCTCGCTCCTGTGTCTACCCCTACGTTCCCGATTGTTCGGCTAGGGAGTAAAGGGAGCACCTCTACGATTGTCATGATCGGGTCATCCGAGCCGGACCTCAGACTGGGTGAAGCCGAAAGTTAGCGCTCTTATAGTTTTCAATGATGGTCGGCACACAAAGGAACTCATGAGTACAAAATATCTATTGCACAAGTCTCATAATAACAATGAGCACCGAAGAAAGGTATCGGTGGGGGTACTATTTTCTTCGAAGATGCTTCTTACACTTCGCAGTAACATAGCATAAGTTCCCTGAGCGCTTTGTCATTACTGCCTTATGGCCTGATTGCTCGGTTATTGGAAACACCGTCGATATTCTCGACAGATGGAGTACATAACACTTTTCGGTCCTTGACCGACGAGGGAGAAGCCGACGGTCGGTTAAGACGCGTTTAAAGTTGAGTTGAACTTAGATATGATATAAGTACTTCGGTACATGCAATTATTCTTTTACCCAAGTCACTTGGGGGCTCTTAAATTTATATGGGTCGTTTTATGATAAGTGTTCTTCTTCTTAGTCGTTGCAAAGTTTTATTATTATTATTATTATTATCTATCACTCCTTTTTTCGACACGAGCGTGTGGTCACTAGCCGGGGAGCCTAATTTCTCTCTCAAAGCTGCTAGAGTTTAGTTTGCTAAACTGTCCATGAGAAGTACTCCACCCTCGGGATAGGAGGTTGAAGCCGTAGGCTGACCCGCTTGAAGTCTTGAGATAGGATGTATCATGTTAAAGCACGACAAAAGCACTTCTTTTGCTAAGGCCAATTTTCGGATTGGCGCCGAACACTTGATCTCATTCGGACGTCAAGTTTTTACTGACGTTTTTTTGGTTTTCCAAGCTTATGGCACTTTTTAAATTATTTGTGTGTTTTCAGCACAAGTCTCGCAGTGCAACGCCGGACACCTTTAGAGATACGGCAAAACATTCTCGGATATTGCTATATATGCATCGGTTTTGAATTGTGTCTTCGGTCAATAGTTGGGTTGCCCGGCTCCTGCGCTTGCCTCCTACGTGCTGCTTTGTTCGGCTAGGTGTGTAAAGGGAGAACCACTGCGATTGTGCTTCCAGCTCACATGGTTAAGCACCTCAGTGGAGAAAGCCGAAAACTGACTGTCACAATAAGCGTAAACTGGTCAGCGATCCGATGACGGTGTTAAACGACGGGCCATTCATAACAATGGCCGAAGTGTTTACGGCTTGACCTCGACTGTCGCTGAACACTACCGGGGGCTATTAACTGGCCTCCCAAACTAAATCCTCGATATTTTGCTCTTACATTGGAGCTGAGGTTTCATGATCATTCTTAGCATGACAACCCAAAGAAAGGAACCGATAGCGGGACTATTTTCTTTGGAAGACATTTCTTCTGTTAAACAGTAATATAACATATCTCTCTGCGTACCTTTGTTTATAAAACCGTATGGCCAGATTTCCTTGTTTGTTGTAAATCATTGCCCTCATGAAGGCTTTATAAAGTAGGACAAACACTCCTCGGCTATTGGCCGAGGAGGTGGAAGCCGATGGTCGGTCAACAAAGTTTTGTACAATGCGGATCCGAGCATTAATGATGTAAAGTACTTGGATACATAGGGTCATTACACATAGTTTGTGATTTTACTATGGATATCAATCCTTAATTCGGCCACCCGTGCCCGCATTAAGGCTTGGGGGCTACTGGGCTTCGGGCTTATTATTTACAAATATTAATGGGGCACATTGATCCCCTGATCTGGTGTTGCCACCCAACCAGTGTCTCGGGGGCTACTGCATTGCATGTCCAATGCAGAAAATTTTAAGTGTAATACACTTGAGGAGATTTTGATCCTCGGGTTGGTCGGCCGCACCCAACCTGAGTCTTGAGGACCGAGCACGCCGCTTTTGTGTCCCAAGTATTCTGCGAGCTAGGACTTGATCCTCGGACCGATTTTGCAAATCAACCCGAGTCTCGGCTGACTCACGGGATCAGTGGTCTTATGTCATCCTTCATGTGCATCTCGGGTTTTAGACCGATACCCACCTTGAGGGCTACTGGCTATGTATCTCGGCAGATTATAAATGGCACCAATAAAAAATATTAACAAAAATCGGCCCACATTCGGGGTGGTGCACCACCTCGGAAGCAGTCCGGCATAAAGCTCGGGCGCTAGAGGCTGGCTCCATAGAGGGCATTTCCGGCATTAAGCTCGGCTAAACTCCTTCAAACTTCTTTGAACCAAGGTGATTTACGACACCTCGGATACAGTCCGGCGTTGGAGCTCGGATACATAGTCCGGCGTTGGAGCTCGGATACAGTCCGGCGTTCGAGCTCGGATACATAGTCCGGCGTTGGAGCTCGGATACATTCCGGCGTTAGAGCTGGGAAGCAGTCCGGCATTGGTGCTCGGCTGCAAAAGATACCTCGAATGCAGTCCGGTGTTGGAGCTCGGACGCAAGAGGACGCTGCCGCCCGGGAACAACTTCAAACCCGAGGTGGGGCATAAAAATAACAAGGCATTGATAAAGGCCGGAAACTTAAAGAGGCTCCTCGGATACCCGATGTGTAAACTCGTCGAATGCATTTCGGCGATCCTCAAGATCGAAGATGAGAAGATTTGTTGAACCAGTTTTCAAGACCGACGACTGAAGATGAAGAATGGTTCGGAAGTATCGAGGAGCGTCCCTAAACTTGAAGACCGGTTCAGGGGGCTACTGACGGTGTCCTGGACTAGGGGGTACTCACCACGTCATCTCCCGATCTGTTAGATTGGGCCGAGGACCCCCATGGCCGTATACTCATGGGCCAGTCCGGACGGCTGCTGCATACAAGGAAGATTCCGCAAGACTTGGCGATCAAGACAAGGACTCCTCCCCCACCGGCGTATTCGGCCAGGACTCTTGTTATCCTAGGCCTCTGGTGCATTATATAAACTAAGGCCAGGCTAGTCGATAGAGATATACAACAATCATACCATAGGCTAGCTTCTAGGGTTTAGCCTCTACGATCTCGTGGTAGATCAACTCTTGTAATACTCATATCATCAAGATCAATCAAGCAGGAAGTAGGGTATTACCTCCATAGAGAGGGCCCGAACCTGGGTAAACATCGTATCCCCTGTCTCCTATTACCATCCACCTTAGACGCACAGTTCGGGACCCCCTACCCGAGATCCGTCGGTTTTGACACCGACACTCCCTTTACCCAAAGATGTTGCATAGCTTCTGGAGAACAAGTGACGCTCTTTTTCATATATTCATAAGAAAGAAATCTAAAGTTGGAAGGGATGACCGAATTTGGAATAGCCGAGCTATGTAGTTCCCCCATCATGAATTCTGCTTGGAGACGAGAGGTGACTTCTTGATCTTCCTCCATGGCATCTATCCTTTTCCAGTCGGCCTCCATCTCATCCTTCGTTGATGGTCCAAAGTGATAAGAATCGCTATTTGCTCCTGGACCTGGTGTCGGGTGTGACACCCGACTCTCCCCGACTGACTCTTGAGAAGACATCTAGCTCTTAAGCTGCAACAGAAACAGCTCGAAACGAAAGCAGAGGATATTTGCGTGATACGGTGGTCAAAACCTTCGGGGGTTTATATAATGAATTTTTACTGACCAAAATACGTAACATGCAAGAAAACGGAGTCCGGGAGGCACACGAGGTGGCCACGAGACAGGGGGGCGCGCCCAGTAAGGGTGGGCGCGCCCTCCACCCTCATGGAGGCCTCATGTCCTTCCCGGACTACTTCTTTCTTCCTAAAATTCTTAAATATTCCAAAACTGATAAAAAATGCCATTAGGATTGTTTTGGAGTCGGTTTACTTACCGTACCACATACCTATTCCTTTTCGGAGTCTGGAACATTCTGGAAAGTGTCCCTTATGTATTCCTCCGGGGTTACGGTTTCAATAATATTAGTTCCAACATTGATAGGATTACCTGAAATATAATGTTTAATTCTTTGACCGTTCACCACCCTCGGACTTGTGCCTTCAAAGTTGTTAATTTTTATGGCACCAGAATGATAGACCTCCTCGATAACGTACGGACCTTCCCATTTAGAGAGAAGTTTTCCTGCAAAAAATCTTAAACGAGAGTTGAATAATAACACATAATCACCTACGTTAAACTCAGGCTTTTGTATCGTTTTGTCATGCCAACGTTTGACTTTTTCTTTGAATAGCTTGGCATTCTCATAGGCTTGGGTTCTCCATTCATCAAGTGAGCTAATATCAAACAACCTCTTCTCACCGGCGAGTTTGAAGTCATAGTTGAGCTCTTTGATAGTCCAATATGCTTTATGTTCAAGTTCTAGAGGTAAATGACATGCTTTTCGATAAACGATCTTATATGGAGACATACCCATAGGATTTTCGTAAGCAGTTCTATAGGCCCATAATGCATCATCAAGTTTCTTGGACCAATTCTTTCTAGATCTATTGACAGTCTTTTGCAAAATTAATTTGAGCTCTCTATTGCTCAACTCTACTTGACCACTAGACTGCAGATGATAAGGAGATGGATTCTATGATTAACATCATACTTAGCAAGCATCTTACGGAAAGCACCATGAATAAAATGTGAACCACCATCAGTCATAAGATATCTAGGGACTCCAAACCTCGAAAAAATAACTTCTTTGAGCATTTTAATAGAAATGTTATGATCAGCACTACTAGTTGGAATAGCTTCTACCCACTTAGTAACGTAATCAACAACAACTAAAATATGTGTGTAACCATTAGAGGCAGGAAAAGGTCCCATATAATCAAAGCCCCAAACATCAAACGGTTCAATAACAAGAGAATAATTCATAGGCATTTCTTGACGTCTACTAATATTACCAATTATTTGACATTCATCACAAGATAAGACAAACTTACGAGCATCTTTGAAGAGAGTAGGCCAATAAAAACCAGATTGCAGTACCTTATGTGCAGTTCTATCTCTAGCGTGGTGTCCTCCATAGGATTCAGAGTGACACTTGCGTAGGATCTATTCCTGTTCATGCTCAGGTACACAACGTGTAATAACACCATCTACTCCTTCTTTATAAAGGTGTGGGTCATCCCAGAAGTAATGTCTTAAATCATAAAAGAACTTTTTCTTTTGCTGGTATGTGAAACTAGGTGGTATAAATTTAGCAACAATGTAATTAGCATAATCAGCATACCAAGGGGCAGTACGAGAAGCATTAACGACCGCTAATTGTTCATCAGGAAAGCTATCATCGATAGGCAGTGGGTCATCAAGAACATTCTCTAACCTAGACACGTTGTCTGCAACGGGGTTCTCAGCTCCCTTTCTATCAATAATATGTAGATCAAATTCTTGGAGCAGGAGAACCCATCTAATGAGTCTAGGCTTATCATCTTTCTTTTCCATAAGATATTTAATAGCAGCATGATAAGTGTGAATAGTAACTTTGGAATCAACAATATAAGGTCTAAACTTATCACATGCAAACACAACTGCTAAGAATTCTTTTTCAGTAGTAGCATAATTTCTCTGGGCAGTATCAAGAGTCTTACTAGCATACTGGATAACATTCAATTTCTTATCAACTCTTTGCCCTAGAACAACACCTATAGCATAATCACTAGCATCACACATAATTTCAAAGGGTAAATTCCAATCAGGTGGCTGAACAATAGGTGCAGTGATCAAAGCTTTATTAAGTATTTCAAATGCTTCCACACAATCATCATCAAAGACAAAAGGAATATCTTTTTGCAACAAATTAGTCAGAGGCCTAGATATTTTAGAAAAGTCCTTAATGAACCTCCTATAAAAACCGACATGACCAAGGAAGCTTCTTATACTTTTTATGTCCTTGGGACATGGCATCCTTTCAATAGCATTAACTTTGGCTTTATCAACTTCAATACCTCTCTCGGAAATCTTATGCCCAAAAACAATGCCTTCATTAACAATAAAGTGACACTTTTCCCAATTCAAGACGAGACTAGTGTCTTCGCATCTCTGCAAAACTCAATCAAGGTTGCTCAAGCAATCATCAAAAGAGGATCCATAAATGGAGAAATCATCCATGAATACCTCACAAATCTTTTCACAAAAGTCAGAGAATATAGCCATCATACATCTTTGAAAGGTAGCAGGTGCATTACATAAACCAAAAGGCATACGTCTATAAGCAAAAGTACCGAAAGGGCAAGTAAAAGTAGTCTTTGATTGATCCCGCGCTGACACGGGTATTTGAGAGAAACCAGAATAACCATCTAGAGAGCAGAAATGTGTGTGTTTGGATATTCTTTCTAGAATTTGATCAGTGAAAGGTAAAGGGTACTGATCTTTCTTAGTAGCTTTATATAATTTATGGAAATCAATTACCATCCTATAACCTGTAATAATTCTTTGCGGGATCAATTCATCTTTATCATTAGGAACGACAGTAATACCTCCTTTTTTAGGAACACAATGGACATGGCTTACCCAATCACTATCAGCAACGGGATAAATTATACTTGCCTCAAGGAGCTTTGATATCTCCTTTCTTACCACTTCTTTCATCTTGGGATTCGGTCGTCGTTGAGGATCTCTAACTGGTTTGGCACCGTCCTCCAAATTAATTTTGTGTTGGCATAACGTGGGACTAATGCCCTTAAGATCATCCAGAGTATTTCCAATAGCAGCACTGTGCTTCTTCAGAGTTTTTAATAATCTTTCTTCTTCTTGCTCTGAAAGGTTAGCACTAATAATAACAGGATATATTTTCTTTTCATCAAGCTAAGTATACTTAAGATTATCAGGTAACGGTTTGAGTTCAAACACGGGATCGCCCTTGGGTGGAGGGGGATCCCCAAGAATTTCAACGGGAAGGTTGTGTTTCAGCATAGGTTCCTGTTTAAGGAACACTTCATCTATTTCCCTTCTTTCCTTCATAAACATACCATTTTCATGGTCTAGGAAATATTGTTCTAACGGATCTGCAGGAGGTACGGTAATAGAAGCAAGACAAATAATCTCATCCTTACTAGGTGATTCTTTATCACGAAGTTGTCTATGAAACTTAGCAAAATTGAACTCATGAGACATACCCTCTAAGTCAATTGTGGTAGTATCCTTTTCACAATCAATCTTAGCATTAACAGTATTCAAGAAGGGTCTACCAAAAATAATGGAACAAAAATCATCTTGTGGGGAACCAAGAACAAGAAAATCAGATGGATATTTAACCTTCCAACACAAGACTTCAACATCTCTAACAATCCCAACTGGCTTAATGGTATCCCTATTGGTAAGCTTAATAGTAACATCCTTCTATTTCAGCGGGTGCAATATCATGCATAATTTCTTTATATAAGTCATAGGGTATTGCACTAGCACTAGCACCCATATCACATAAACCATGATAACAATGATCTCCTATTTTAACAGAAATAACAGGCATGCCTACCACAGGTCTATGTATCGTAGTATCTGGTCTAACAATATTAGCAGTCTCACCACAGAAATAAATAACATGCCCATCTAAATCATCATCCAAGAGATCTTTAACCATAGCAATACTAGGTTCAACTTTGATTTGCTCAAGAGGTGTATAAATCCTAGTATTACTCTTACGGACAACAGTCGAAGTTTTAGCATGATCCTTTATCCTAACAGGAAAAGGAGGTTTCTCAACATAAGTAGTAGGAACAATAGGATCACTATAAGTGACAGTCTTTTCTTCAACTGTAATAGGTGCAACTACTTTTACTTCAATGGGAGGATTATATTTAAACCACTTCTCCCTAGGGAGATCAACGTGAGTAGCAAAAGATTCACAGAAAGAAGCTACTATCTCAGAGTCAAGTCCATATTTAGCGCTAAATCCATGAAAAGCATCGGTATCCATAAAAGATTGAACACAATCAAACTTATTGTGTCATACCTGACTCCTTACCATCGTTGGAACCCCAATCTTCAGAGTTGCATTTAATTCTTTCCAATAAGTCCCATTTGAATTCAATAGTCTTCAGCATATAAGAACCAACACAGGAAGTATCGGGCATGTTGCGATCATTGAGAGAAAGCCGAGCATAAAATTTTTGAATAATCATTTCTCTAGAGAGCTCATGATTGGGGCATGAATATAACATTGACTTAAGCCTCCCCTAAGCTTGAGCGATGCTTTCTCCTTTGCGAGGCCAGAAATTATATATGTAATTACGATCACGATGAACAAGATGCATAGGATAGAACTTCTGGTGGAATTCCAACTTCAATCGCTTATAATTCAAAGATCTCGTATCATCACATAGCCTATACCATGTCAATGCATCTCCCTTAAAAGATAAAGGGAAGACCTTCCTTTTGACAACATCATCGGGAATACCTGCAAGCTTAAATAATCCACAAACTTCATCCACAAAGATAAGGTGTAAATCGGGATGCAATGTTCCATCTCCTGCAAATGGATTAGCTAGCAGTTTCTCTATCATACCTGAAGGAATCTCAAAGTAAATATTTTCAAAAAGTTCAGTAGGTTGAGGAGAAACTCTTTGCTCTTCCGGTCGGGGTGAAGATACCCCGAACAAGCCCCTCAAAGGATTAGTTTCCATAGTGACAAGTAACAGAAAATTTCAGCACACTATAAAAATGTTTCCTTACCAAGTTCCACTCACCAAAAGTGCTACACTCCCCGACAACGGCGCCAGAAAGAGTCTTGATGACCCACAAGTATAGGGGATCTATCGTAGTCCTTTCGATAAGTAAGAGTGTCGAACCAAACGAGGAGCAGAAGGAAATGATAAGCGGTTTTCAGTAAGGTTTTCTCTGCAAGCACTGAAATTGTAGGTAATAGATAGTTTTGTAATAAGATAAATTGTAACGAGTAACAAGTAATGAAAGTAAATAAAGTGCAGCAAGGTGGCCCAATCCTTTTTGTAGAAAAGGATAAGCCTGGACAATTTCTTATAATGATAAAGGAGCTCCCGAGGACACATGGGAATTATCGTCAAGCTAGTTTTCATCACGCTCATATGATTCGCGTACGGTACTTTGATAATTTGATATGTGGGTGGACCGGTGCATGGGTACTTCCCTTACTTGGACAAGCACCCCACTTATGATTAACCCCTATTGCAAGCATCCGCAACTACAAAAGAAGTATTAAGGTAAACCTAACCACATCATTAAACATATGGAGACAAATCAGCCCCTAACGAAGCAACGCATAAACTAGGGTTTAAGCTTCTGTCACTTTAGCAACCCATCATCTACTTATTACTTCCCAATGCCTTCCTCTAGGCCCAAATAATGGTGAAGTGTCATGTAGTCGACGTTCACATAACACCACTAGAGGAAAGACAACATACATCTCATCAATATATCGAACGAATACCAAATTCACATGACTACTAATAGCAAGACTTCACCCATGTCCTCAGGAACAAAGGTAACTACTCACAAAGCATATTCATGTTCATAATTAGAGGAGTAATAATATGCATTAAGGATCTGAACATATGATCTTTCACCAAGTAAACCAATTAGCATCAACTACAAGGAGTAATCAACACTACTAGCAACCCACAGGTACCAATTTGTGGTTTGGATACAAGAGATGAACTAGGGTTTTGAGAAGAGATGGTGCTGGTGAAGATATTGATGGAGATTGACCCCCTCCCGATGAGAGGACCATTGGTGATGACGATGGTGATGATTTCCCCCTCCCGGAGGGAAGTGTCCCCGGCAGAACAGCTCCGCTGGAGCCCTAGATTGGTTCCGCCAAGGTTCCGCTTCGTGGCGGTGGAGTTTCGTCCCGTAAGCTTGCCCACAATTTTTTCTAGTGTAAAAGCCTTCATATAGCAGAAGATGTACACCGGAGGTCCACCAGGGGGCCCAGGAGACAGGGGGCGCGCCCAGTACGGGTGGGCGTGCCCCCCACCCTCCTGGCCAGGGTGTGGGCCCCCTGAGGTGTTTCTTCCGCTCAATAATTCTTACTAATTCCAAAAATAAGTTTCGTGGAGTTTCAGGATTTTTGGAGCAGTGCAGAATAGGTTTCCAATGTTTGCTCCTTTTACAGCCAGAATTCCAGCTGCCGGCATTCCCCCTCTTCATGGTTAACCTTGTAAAATAAGAGAGAATAGACATAAGTATTGAGATATAATGTGTAATAATAGCCCATAATGCAATAAATATTGATATACAAGCATGATGAAATGGACGTATCAGCAACCGCCACAACTAAGTTAGTTGTGTGGTCGTCCCCAAATCAAATCGGCTTTGCAGCCCGGCACCCCAAAGTAGTAGTGGCGAACTCAATCGACTATCCACACGCGCATGCCCCTCCCCTGCCCCACTTTACTCTCTCACTCTTATTCTCCTCCATCTCGTCGCCGTCGGCTCATCCATGCTGCCACCGTCGCCATCCGCTGCCTACGTCACCCTCCATCCGCTGCCTACGCTGCCTCCATCGCGCTTGTCGTCAGCCTCGGCGTTTGCAGCTGCCGTCGCCGCCCGCTGCCATCGTCACCTGCCTCCGTCCCCGTCCATTGCCTCCACCGCCCTCGCCGAAGGTCCGCCCCATTGTCGTCCACTCGGTAATACATCGTCATCCCCGTAGTCCCCGCCTCTCTCTCAGACTTTCCTCCTTGCCACCCGCGGTCGTGGTCGCCACGCACATGGAAAGCCGCGGAAGCAGCCACGCACATGCACACAGACGTTCCACTAGGGTTAGGGTTAGGGAAAGTAGTCATGTTAGAGGTCAATTATATAGTCTCTCATATATATTATATTATTATTTACATTATTTCTATTCATACCGAGTTCAATAATATGTTGTAGTAGACGCCTTCTGTTAATTATAGGTATACATGCTATAAGTGCTAAAGTTTTGGGGGACCCCCCCCCCCCCAAAAGAAGATATTTCCTAGATCCACTAGTAGATGAAATTAAGTATCATTTTGCAGGGTACACCTCCGAGTGGCTTATGTTTTGGTGAAATGTTGATTCATTTCTGACCTGACAAATTTCAGGCGCTTGATATGTCCTCTTTTTAGCCACACAATACTGCAATACAAATTAGCCACACAAAGTATGCATTTTTAAGGAACAACGTGTAAATGTAAGTATGTTAATCAACTAGCTACTTTTGACGTACTTTCAATCATAGCTATGCAACATTGACGTGCCTTCCACAAGAAATGTCTGACGATGATTCGATCCCCGAGTGTGATTACTGCTCCGATGACGGGGTATGTGCGATAGACCTCACCTGGAAAATGGTAGGTGCTTCACCCTCACGTTGAAGGAGTGCTTCGAATACGAAACGATGTAACGACTACAAGTATTTAATTAAGCATATGACTTGTGGTTTTTGTTTTAACGTTTTATTTTTGTTTTTTGCAATTCGACTAGTGCATCCCCAGCTACGCAAGACCTTATGTCTTAGACAAACTCGGTTTCGAAGATAGGGAGTGTACGGAGATGAAGAAAGATTACCTCAAGACAAAACGTGGTTTCACTTTTGAGGTTAAGCTCTACAATGGAGTAAATGAATCCCATTTCGGTCGTTCAAATTGAAGAGCACTATGCAAGGCCTACATATTTGAGGAGGATATGAAGATAACCTTCGATATTGGTGGTGAAGATGATCCTGAAGATAATATCAAAATTTGGGTGGATGTGGACATGATTCCAGTTCTACCTCTATGTGAGTTTATCAAACTAATTTTTTAAGTAATTTATATTGTTTACTTAAAAATATTTGGTATTCATCCGTACTAAAGTTGTTTATTTTTAAATGACAGTTTATTTCTTTGCTTCAAAAATACAAGGAAGAGGCAGTAGACAAGACATACTACACTTATGGATCAGAGCTAACTTGTGAGGAGAAAAAATATCTTGTCTCATTTATTAATGATGTTGAGAATTTTAAGATCAATTATCAAATTGGCAACAATTATACTGGATATGTGCCTCTAGTCCACGTGTTGAACCATTGTAACATCTGTGCGCATATCATGGTATGATTTTGTACTATTGTCTCACTAGTCTATCTTTCGCATACATTCTTCGTAAGCAAAACTACATTGCTAACTATATTACTATTATTTTCTTCAAGAGAAGCTCTCGCGGGATGCTCTGGCTGACCTGATGTTTATGGAAGGTAACATGCCATATTGTTAGCTCCGCCAAGTCCGCCGGTGTCTTTCTCTAGTGCATACTCGATTTCTTCAACAGATGTACGCTTCAGCATCAAAGAATGGACCAAAATAATGAACGCGCGTATACAACCAATTGAAGACAACATAGATGTGTGCAAGCCACATATTGGAGACAGGTGGATCTCTATTCTTCATTGCGAAGATGGAGGGATTTACCTGTTTTATACAATTTTACCGAGAGAGGGGTAGGTCATAGCTAGTACTTGTCATGTGCTAGAATGATGACGAGTTATTTACCTTGGATGATAACAATTATCTACAGTTTTTTAACTTATCATGTGTCATGGTTTTGTTTCTAATTCGATTTTAACATTAATTATCTTTGTGTGCACTCCTCGCCCTAGGCTATCCAAAATTGTAAATCAATCATGATGTATGAACATATTATAATTCTTATATGATGTGTATATATGTATGAACACCTTGTATTACATGATATGTACTATGATGTCACATATTTATATTTTGTGAATCTCTTTCAATTCCTTAAATTATTAGCAATGGCGGGCATCGAGAGGAGCTCGCCACTGAGTGTTCGCCGTAATCGCCATTAGTGGTCATAACTAGTGGCGAGCCCTAGAGAATGCTCGCCACTGCTAGGTATGTATCACTAGCGGGCGGGCGTCTGCTACGTCTTGAGCTTGTGTTGGTTTTCCTCGAAGAGGAGAGGGTGATGCAGCAAAGTATAGCATAAGTATTTCCCTCAGTTTTGAGAACCAAGGTATCAATCCAGTAGGAGGCTTCTCAAAAGTCCCATGCACCTACACAAACAAACTGAGAACTCGCAACCAACGCAATAAAGGGGTTGTCAATCTCTTCACGGCCACTTGCGAAAGTGAGATCTAATAAAGATAGTATGATAAGATAAATATATTTTTGGTATGTTATAATATAGATGCAAAAGGTAAAGATGCAAATAAAAGTAGATTGGAAGTAAATATGATAAGAGATAGACCCGGGGGCCATAGGTTTCACTAGTGGCTTCTCTCAAGATAGCATAAGTATTACGGTGGGTGAACAAATTACTATCGAGCAATTGATAGAAAATCGCATAGTTATGAGATTATCTAGGCATGATCATGTATATAGGCATCACGTCCATAAAAAGTAGACCGACTCCTGCCTGCATCTACTACTATTACTCCACACATCGACCGCTATCCAGCATGCATCTAGAGTATTAAGTTCATAAGAACAGAGTAACGCATTAAGCAAGATGACATGATGTAGAGGGATAAACTCATGCAATATGATATAAACCCCATCTTGTTATCCTCGATGGCAACAATACAATACGTGCCTTGCAACCCTTTACATCCTTCGGGTAAGGATACCGCAAGATTGAACCCAAAGCTAAGCACTGCTCCAATGGCAAGAAAGATCAATCTAGTAGGCCAAACCAAACTGATAATTCGAAGAGACTTGCAAAGATAACTTAATCATACATAAAAGAATTCAGAGAAGATTCAAATATTATTTATAGATAAACTTGATCATAAACCCACAATTCATCGGATCTCGACAAACACACCGCAAACAGAGATTACATCGAATAGATCTCCACAATAGAGGGGGTGAACATTGTATTGAGATCCAAAAAGAGAGAAGAAGCCATCTAGATAATAACTATGGACCCGTAGGTCTGTGGTAAACTACTCACAACTCATCGGAGAGGCAAGGATGTTGATGTAGAGGCCCTCCGTGCTTGATTCCCCCTCCAGTAGAGTGCCGGCGAAGGCTCCAAGATGGGATCTCGCGGATACATAAGGTTACGGTGGTGGAAATTGTGTTTCGTGGTGCCCCTGGATGTTTTCGGGGTGCGTAGGTATATATAGGAAGAAGAAGTACGTCGGTGGCCGCCCGAGGGGCCCACAAACAGGGGGCGCCCTCCTATCTCGTGGAGGCTCCGGTTGCTTCTTGACTTGCACTCCAAGTTCTCTGGATCACGTTCGGTGAGAAAATCACGTTCCCGAAGGTTTCATTCCGTTTGGACGCCGTTTGATATTCCTTTTCTTCGAAATACTGAAATAGGAAACAAAACAGCAATATGGGCTGGGCCTCCAGTTAATAGGTTAGTCCCAAAAATGATATAGAAGTGGAAAATAAAGCCCAATAAAGCCTAAAACAGTAGATAAAGTAGCATGGAGCAATCAAAAATTATAGATACGTTGGAGACGTATCAGGCATCCCCAAGCTTAATTCCTGCTCGTCCTTGAGTAGGTAAATGATAAAAAGAGAATTTTTTATGCGGAGTGATACTTTGGCATAATTTCAATGTAAATCTTCTTAATTGTGGTATGAATATTCAGATCCGAAAGATTCAAGACAAAAGTTCATATTGACATAAAAATAATAATACTTAAAGTATACTAACTAAGCAATTATGTCTTCTCAAAATAACATGGCCAAAGAAAGTTATCCCTACAAAATCAAATAGTCTGGCTATGCTCCATCTTCCCCACACAAAATATTTAAATCATGCACAACCCCGATGGCAGGCCAAGCAATTGTTTCATACTTTAACATTTTCAAAACTTTTTCAATCTTCACGCAATACATGAGCGTGAGCCATGGATATAACACTATATGTGGAATAGAATGGTGGTTGTGGAGAAGACAAAAAGGGAGAAGATAGTCTCACATCAACTAGGCGTATCAACGGGCTATGGAGATGCCCATCAATAGATATCAATGTGAGTGAGTAGGGATTGCCATGCAATGGATGCACTAGAGCTATAAGTATATGAAAGATCAACAAAAGAAACTAAGTGGGTGTGCATCCAACTCACTTGCTCACGAAGACCTAGGGAATTTGAGGAAGCCCATCATTGGAATATACTCCCTCCATCCGGAAATACTTGTCATTCAAATGGACAAAAAAGGATGTATTTAGAACTAAAATACATCTAGATACATCTCCTTTTATTCATTTTGATGACAAGTATTTCCGGACGGAGGGAGTACAAGCCAAGTTCTATAATGAAAAATTCCCGCTAGTATATGAAAGTGACAAAATGAGAGACTCTCTATCATGAAGATCTTGGTACTACTTTGAAGCACAAGTGTGGTAAAAGGATAGTAACATTGCCCCTTCTCTCTTATTCTCTCTTTTTTCCTTTTTTTTCTTTGGGCCTTTTCTCTTTTTTTATGGCCTCTTTTTTTTCTTTTTTTCGTCCGGAGTCTCATCCCGACTTGTGGGGGAATCATAGTCTCCATCATCCTTTCCTCACTGGGACAATGCTCTAATAATGATGATCATCACACTTTTATTTACTTACAACTCAAGAATTACAACTCGATACTTAAAACAAAATATGACTCTATATGAATGCCTCTGGCGGTATACCGGGATATGCAATGAATCAAGAGTGACATGTATGAAAGAATTATGAAAGGTGGCTTTGCCACAAATACAATGTCAACTACATGATCATGCTAGCAATATGAAAACGATGGAGCGTGTCATAATAAACGGAACGGTGGAAAGTTGCATGGCAATATATCTCGGAATGGCTATGCAAATGCCATAATAGGTAGGTATGGTGGCTGGTTTGAGGAAGATATATGGTGGGTGTATGATACCGGCGAAAAGTGCGTGGTATTAGAGAGGCTAGCAATGGTGGAAGGATGGGAAAAAGTGCGTATAATCCATAGACTCAACATTAGTCATAAAGAACTCATATACTTATTGCAAAAATCTAGAAGTTATCAAAGCAAAGTATTACGCGCATGCTCCTAGGGGGATAGATTGGTAGGAAAATACCATCGCTCGTCCCAAACCGCCACTCATAAGGAAGACAATCAATAAATAAATCATGCTCCGAGTTCATCACATAACGGTTCACCATACGTGCATGCTACGGGAATCACAAACTTCAGCACAAGTATTCTTTAAATTCACAACTACTCAACTAGCATGACTCTAATATCACCATCTTCATATCTCAAAACAATTATCAAGCATCAAACTTTTCTTAGTATTCAACGCACTCAAAAGAAAGTTTCACATATCTTGAATACTAAGTATATTAATATTTAAGCAAATTACCATGCTATTAACGACTCTCAAAATAATCTAAGTGAAGCATGAGAGATCAATAGTTTCTTTAAAACAAATATACCACTGTGCTCTAAAAGATCTAAGTGAAGCACTAGAGCAAAAATTATCACGCTCAAAAGATATAAGTGAAGCACTATGAGCAAAACTATCAAGCTCAAAAGATATAAGTGAAGCACATAGAGTATTATATCAAATTCCAATTTATGTATGGCTCTCACAAAAGGGTGTGTACAGCAAGGATGAATGTGGTAAACTAAAAAGCAAAAACTAATAACACACACGACGCTCCAAGCAAAACACTTATCATGTGGTGAATAAAAATATAGCCCCAAGTAAAGTTACCAATGAACGAAGACGAAAGAGGGGATGCCTTCCCGGGACATCCCCAAGCTTAGGATTTTGGCTATTCTTGAATATCTTGGGGTGCCATGGGAATCCCCAAGCTTAGGCTCTTGCCACCCTTTATTCCATAGTCCATAAAAGCTTTACCCAAAACTTGAAAACTTCACAACACAAAACTCAATAGAAATCTCGTGAGTTCCGTTAGAGAAAGAAAACAAAAGACTACTTTAAGGTACTGTAATGAACTCATTCTTTATTTATATTGGTGTTAAACCTACTGTATTCCAACTTCTCTATGGATTATAAACTATTTTACTAGCCATAGATTCATCAAAATAAGCAAACAACACACGGAAAACAGAATCTGTCAAAAACAGAACAGTCTGTAGTAATCTATAACTAAAGCAAACTTCTGGAACTCCAAAACATCTACCAAAATTAGACGACCTAGAAAATTTGTTTATTGATCAGCAGAAATTGGAATCACTATTTTATCACGTTCTGGTGATTTTTAACAATTCGGGCACTGAGCGCAAAGTTTCTGGAAATTACAGCAAGATCAAATAACTATCATCCAAGAAGATCCAATAGGTTTAAGTTGGCACAAACACTAATTAAAAGATAAAACCACATTTAAACAGAAGGTAAATGGATTATTTATTGCTAAACACAAACAAAAACAAAAAACATAAAGAAAATTGGGTTGCCTCCCAACTAGCGCTATCGTTTAACGCCCCTAGCTAGGCATAAAAGTGAGGATAGATCTAACAAGTGCCATCTTTGGCACTAAACTCATAAGCAGCACACATGATAGATTCATAAGGTAATTTAACTTTCTTTCTTGGAAAGTGCTCCATGCCTTTCTTCAAGGGAAATTGGAATCTAATATTCCCTTCCTTCATATCAATAATCGCACCAATCGTTCTAAGGAAAGGTCTACCAAGAATAATAGGACATGAAAGATTGCAATCTATATCAAGAACGATAAAATCTACGGGCACGAAATTTCTATTTGCAACGATAAGAACATCATTGATCCTTCTCATAGGATTTTTAATGGTGGAATCCACAAGGTGCAAATTTAAAGAACAATCATCAAGATCATGGAAACCTAGAATATCACATAAAGTTTTCGGAATCGTGGAAACAGTAGCACCCAAATCACACAAAGCAAAACACTCATAATCTTTAATTCTAATCTTTATAGTAGGTTCCCACTCATCATTAAGTTTTCTAGGTATAGAAACTTCCAAATTAAGTTTTTCATCATAAGATTGCATCAGGCATAAACAATATGCTTGGTAAAAGCTTTATTTTGACTATAAGCATGAGGAGAATTAACAACGGCTTGCAACAAGGAAATACAACATTTTAAAGAGCAATTATCATAATTAAATTCCTTGAAGTCCGAGATAGTGGGTTCAACATTATTAGAAGTTGAGGATTCTCCAATCTCACTTTTACCAAATTTATCATTAAGATCTAAAGATCACGAATTCTTGGGACGCCTTCTAGGCAAAGTTGATTCATCATCAGTCCCATAATCAAAGTTCATATTGCAAAACATAGATCTAATTGGAGATGCATCAATAACTTTAAGATCATCATCATTATTAAGAGGAGCAATTAGAGTACTAAGGAAATCATTATTATTCGTATTCGAGAAGTCACACAATTTGGTATTATCTTGCGCCATGGCAACAAGTAATCCAACACACAAGCAAACAGAAAAATGACGAGCAAAAAAGAGAGGAGGAGATTGGGAAAGAGAGGGCGAATAAAACGGCAAGGGTGAAGTGGGGGAGAGGAAAACGAGAGGCAAATGGCAAATAATCTAAATGCGAGGGAGATAGGTTTGTGATGGGTACTTGGTATGTCTTGACTTCAGCGAAGACCTCCCCGGCAACGGCGCCAGAAATCCTTCTTGCTACGTCTTGAGCTTGCGTTGGTTTTCCTCGAAGAGGAGAGGGTGATGCAGCAAAGTGTAGCTTAAGTATTTCCCTCAGTTTTGAGAACCAAGGTATCAATCCAGTAGGAGGCTCCTCAAAAGTCACACGCACCTACACAAACAAGCGAGAACTCGCAACCAACGCAATAAAGGGTTGTCAATCCCTTCACGGCCACTTCTGAAAGTGAGATCTAATAAAGATAGTATGATAAGATAAATATATTTTTGGTATTTTATAATATAGATGCAAAAAGTAAACATGCAAATAAAATTAGATTGGAAGTAAATATGATAAGAGATAGACCCGGGGGCCATAGGTTTCACTAGTGGCTTCTCTAAAGATAGCATAAGTATTACGGTGGGTGAACAAATTACTGTCGAGCAATTGATAGAAAAGCGCATAGTTAGGAGATTATCTAGGCATGATCATGTATATAGGCATCACGTCCATAACAAGTAGACCGACTCCTGCCTGCATCTACTACTATTACTCCACACATCGACCGCTATCCAGCATGCATATAGAGTATTAAGTTCATAAGAACAGAGTAACGCATTAAGCAAGATGACATGATGTAGAGGGATAAACTCATGCAATATGATATAAACCCCATCTTGTTATCCTCGATGGCAACAATACAATATGTGCCTTGCAACCCTTTCTGTCACTGGGTAAGGATACCGCAAGATTGAACCCAAAGCTAAGCACTTCTCTCATGGCAAGAAAGACTAATCTAGTTGGCCAAACCAAACTTATAATTTGAAGAGGCTTGCAAAGATAACTTAATCATACATAAAAGAATTCAGAGAAGATTCAAATATTATTCATAGATAAACTTGATCATAAACCCACAATTCATCGGATCTCGACAAACAGACTGCAAAAAGAGATTACATCGAATAGATCTCCACAAGAGAGGGGAAGAACATTGTATTGAGATCCAAAAAGAGAGAAGAAGCCATCTAGCTAATAAAAATGGACCCGTAGGTCTGTGGTAAACTACTCACAACTCATCGGAGGGGCAAGGATGTTGATGTAGAGGCCCTCCGTGCTTGATTCCCCCTCCGGCAGAGTGCCGACGAAGGCTCCAAGATGGGATCTCGCGGATCTGAGAAGGTTACGTGGTGGAAATTGCGTTTCGTGGTGCCCTGGATGTTTTCGTGGTGCGAGGTATATATAGGAAGAAGAAGTACGTCGGTGGTCGCCGAGGGCCCACGAGACAGGGGCGACCTATGAGGCGCACCTCCTATCTCATGGAGGCTCCGGTTGCTTCTTGACTTGCACTCCAAGTTCTCTGGATCACGTTCGGTGAGAAGATCACGTTCCGGAAGGTTTCATTCCGTTTGGACTCCGTTTGATATTCCTTTTCTTCGAAATACTGAAATAGGCAAAAAACAGCAATATGGGCTGGGCCTCCGGTTAATAGGTTAGTCCCAAAAATGATATAAAAGTGGAAAATAAAGCCCAATAAAGCCTAAAACAGTAGATAAGGTAGCATGGAGCAATCAAAAATTATAGATACGTTGGAGACGTATCAGCGCCTGCCACTGATGCCGTGTTAGCAATGGTAGGAGGTCAGTGGCGGGCGCACTTGAGAGCCTTGCCCGTCACTACTGGGCTTTTTGCACCCACCACTGCTAGGTATTCCTGAAGTAGTATGCAGGTCGATTTGTTGGAATCATCAGTGCGATTTGCTGCATAGGGCAGAACCACACGGGAGCACCAGCGCTGCAATCTTAGGGTCGGCGAGCGGTGACGGCGAGCCGCGCCCTGAGCTCCAAGCAGTAGGCTAAAGGGGGAACGAGGCACTACCAAAGCTGTCACGCGGACAAACAGAAAGGGACTCATGCAAGGGCCCATCGGCTTAATCGGGTCATCATGGAGGCGTCTATCACGCACATGCGTGGGTGACCGACCAAAATTTGGATCGGTCGTCCGGTGCCTAGTGCTGGCCATTTTAAGGAAGAGATAGATCACCAATACGGATAGGGACATGCGGTACCCCCCCCCCCCTCCCCCGGCCGGCCCAGCATTTGGATTGTGAATATGTACTCCTTATGTATAAAAGTGTTTAGATCACTAATAGTTATATAAACATTTTACGGAGAGAGTACTACGTACGAGTCGTCTAACCCAACATATGAGATTGAATCGTCTAAGGTCAACTCTAATCGATCCCCTATCCGGCATAAGAGAAGTAAAATTTTGGTTTTACTCTTCTAATTGGCACCTAGCCGATCCCCTAAACTGAACAGAGGACAATATATTTTTTTACTCCGCCTCCTATTCGGCGCCTAATATACTCGGAGGAAAAAATCTACCTCTCTTGCAACTCCCACCCCCACTGCCTCTTCGCCGGTGCACCTCCCGGTGACCGTCCCTCTCCCCCAGCTACCTTGTTGTCTCTCTCAGCCCTTGTCACCCTTCTGCCAGACTCGGAGCCCGTTCGCGGCCGTCGACATCGCCATAATCGATTCGTTGGATTGCTCTCGGATCTTCTTCCTCTTTGGTGGCCATTGCATCTAACGCACCGTTGCAGGTCACTCTCATGCATCACCGCCCGCTTGTTTGGCCTAAACGACGCCAGTCGGCTGGTGCACCACCATTGCACCACAAGTGTTCGACGATTTGCCTAGATGATTTTTTTGACTTTTTTCCTCTGTTTCGATTTGTTTTGTACACTCGAATTGAACCAAGTCATTTGAACTGAAGATGAAGAGTTTGAGGGAGATGGTCTTTGAGGATTCGTCTTCATCAAAAATGAAAGAAGACGATGAAGACTTTGAAACTGTTCTTGGCATGATTTTTGATGATGATATTCGGTGGCCGAGGAGAGGATTGCCATTTGGCCGCATACAACTCAACCGTGATACAGTGGAGGGCCATGCCTAGATCATGACAGACTACTTTGATCCAAATCCAAACTATCTGGATATGTACTTTTGTTGCGCTTTTGGATGCACACAAGTATTTTTATCACCATTGTCATTGAGATGTATGAGATTGGTTCAAGCTTAAAAGGAATGCATGCAGAGAAATAAGTGCAAGACCGCTGATGAAGTGTACTTGCAGTTCTTCAAATTTGGGAATATGGATGTCTGACCAATGCAATTGACGACTATGTCCACATTGGTGAAGACACAATCTTGGAGTCCGTTCGAAGGTTCACTAGAGTAGTGATCGATGCTTTTGGACTGGAGTACTTGAGGGCACCCAGCGAGGAACACACCCAGAGGCTAATGACATAGAGTGAAGCAAGAGGATGGCCATGGATACTTGGATCACTTGACTGTATGCACTGGATCTGAAAGAATTGTCATGCAGAGTGGAAGGGTTAATACAAAGGTCACTACAACAATCCAACAGTCATTCTTGAGGCAGTTGCAACAAAGGATCTTTGGATATGGCATTCATTCTTTAGTTTTCCTAACTCTCACAATGACCTAAATGTGTTGTCGAGATCACCACTGTTTGCTAAGCTTATTACAGGAGATGCTCCTGCTTGCAACTATTCAGTCAAATGGCACAACTACTCGATGGGTTACTACCTTGCGGATGGCATCTGTGCCCCATATGGGTCACATTAGTCAAAATAATTCCACGTCCAAAAGATAACAAAAACATTGAATTTGCTCAATGTCAAGAAACGGCTAGGAAAGATGTGAAGAGAGCCTCAGGAGCGCTTTGCAATTGTTCGTGGCCCCGGCGAGCACTGGAGCTCCAAGGTCCTATGGCAGATCATGACTTGTTGCAGTCATGCTGAGGTGCCAGATCTGGAGTTTGATGGCGTGTCCGGGGTGTTGCCCTGGTCTGATTCGTTCAACGGCAATGGCTTCAGTTTTGGTGAGCCACCTTGGAGGTCCGCAAAGCTGCATATCAGCGATCGAGCCGCGTCGAGCTTGGGTGAGGAGGAGATCCATTATTCTTTTCTTCGGTGGTTGGTGTGGTGGTGCCGGACACAGGTGACGAGCGTTGGTGTCAAGCTCGAAGATGTTCTACTATCTTTTTAGTTTTGTCATGTCGGTTCTTACATGACTTGTACTTTGTTCTTTATGATACTAGTAGATTGCCCGTGCGTTGCCATGGGCATTTTAAAAATTAAAAATCTTACTGGCTCATCATGATCATGTTCTATTAAAAAAGTATCTGAGTTTTATGGATATATGATATTCCTCATTGCAATTAATGTCACTAAATTTCTCGATTCGTCAACCATGGGTAAGTGCAAAAGTAAATGAATCTAAGTTGAGTGAAATAAGGGAGGATCAAATGAAGGAACAAATGAATCGTGCACACGCCTTAATCACTTCTTCTCCTATGACGCCCCCGATTCAATTGTACACTAATCATACACGCAAACGTGTACGATCAAGATCAGGGACTCACGGGAAGATACCACAACACAAATCTAAAACATAAATAAGTCATACAAGCATCATAATACAAGCCAGGGGCCTCGAGGGCTTGAATACAAGTGCTCGATCATAGACGAGTCAGCGGAAGCAACAATATCTGAGTACAGACATAAGTTAAACAAGTCTGCCTTAAGAAGGCTAGCACAAACTGGGATACAGATCGAAAGAGGCGCAGGCCTCCTGCCTGGGATCCTCCTAACTACTCCTGGTCATCGTCAGCAGGCAGCACGTAGTAGTAGGCTCCTCCGGTGTAGTAGTCGTCATCGACGGTGGCGTCTGGCTCCTGGGCTCCGTCGTCTGGTCGCAACAACCGGGTAAAGAAAGGGGGAAAGGGGGAACAAGGCAACCGTGAGTACTCATCCAAAGTACTCGCAAGCAAGGAGCTACACTACATATGCATGGATATATGTGTAAAGGGCCATATCAATGGACTGAACTGCAGAATGCCAGAATAAGAGGGGGATAACTAATCCCGTCAAGACTACGCTCGCAGCCTCCGTCTTGCTGACATGTAGAAGAGAGTAGACTGAAGTCCTCCAAGTAGCATCGCATAGCATAATCCTACTTGGCGATCCCCTCCTCGTAACCCTGATAGAGAGCGACCAACGGGTTGTATCTGGCACATGGAAGGATGTGTTTTATTAATTATCCGGTTCTAGTTGTCATAAGGTCAAGGTACAACTCCAAGTCGTCATGTTACCGAAGATCATGGCTATTGAATAGATTAACTTCCTGCAGGGTGCACCACATAACCCAACACGCTTGATCCCATTTGGCGGACACACTTTTACGGGTCATGCCCGCGCGGAAGATCAACACGTCGCAGCCCACCTAGGCATAACAGAGAGGTCAGCACGCCGGTCTAAACCTAAGCACACGAAGTGTCTGGGCCCATCGCCTACGAGCACACCACACACGCTGCGTTAGGGCGGCCGAAAGCAGACCTAGCCTAGTGGCGTTCCAGTCCAATCCGGCGCGCGCCGCTCAGTCGCTGACGTCACGAAATGCTTCGGCTGATACCACGACGCCGAGTGCCCATATCTTTCCCACGTAGTTGGTTAGTGCGTATAGGCCAGTAGCTAGACTCAGATCAAATACCAAGATCTCGTTAAGCGTGTTAAGTATCCGCGAACACCGAACAGGGCCAGGCCCACCTCTCTCCTAGGAGGTCTCAACCTACCCTGTCGCTCCGCCACAAAGATCCACTCGCGGATGCTCCACAAGCCAACCCGACTTTAGTCACCACATGTATCATGTATAAGTATATAGTATATACCCGTGATCACCTCCCGAGTGATCACGGCCCGATAGTATAGCATAGCAGACGGACAAGAATGTAGGGCCACTGATGTAAATACTAGCATCCTATACTAAGCAAGTAGGATTGCAGGTAATGGTATCAACTGTAGTAGCAAAGACAGGCTATGCATCAGGATAGGAATAACGGAAAGCAGTACCATGCTACACTACTCCAATGCAAGCAGTATAGAGGAGAATAGGCGATATCTGTTGATCAAGGGGGGGCTTGCCTGGTTGCTCGGCGGCAAGAGAGGGGTCGTCAACTCCGTAGTCGAACTGGGCAGCAGCAGCGTCGGTCTCGTAGTTTACCAGAGAGAAGAGGGGGAAGAAACAATGAATACCATGCAAACAGATGCATATCGATGCATGACACGACAAGTAACTATGCTAGGGGTGCCCTAACGCGGTATGAGGTGATACCGGTGAAGGGGGGAAGCATGCGGGAAAGTATTCCCGGTGTTTCGCGTTTTCGGGCAGATGAGCCGAAGGGGGAAAGTTGCGAGTTCGATAGGTTAGGGGGGTGTGGCGGACGAACGGGTTGCGTATCCGGAATCGTCTCGTCGTTCTGAGCAACTTTCATGTTGAAAATAATTTGATCCGAGTTACGGATTAAAAGATATGATTTTCTAATGATTTTATTAATTTCTGGAATTTAATTAATTATTTAATTTAATTCGAAAATGGAATTATGACATCAGCATGATGTCATGCTGACGTCAGCAGTCAACAGGGTTGACTGGGTCAATCTGACGTGTGGGTCCCGCATGTCATTGACAATTAACTAACCTAGCAGATTAATTAACTAAACTAGGTGATTAGGTTAATCCAATCAAGATTAGTTAAGTTAATTAATTAACTAATTAATATTTTAATTATTTTAATTATTTATTTTTCTAATTATATATTTTTTAAATTTTATTATTATTATTTTTTAAAACATTCAGAGGTGGGTCCCCACTTGCCATTGGCCCCAGGGCCCTATGCGGGTCGGGCGATGGGGCGCTGGAGGTGCTCGACCCAGCGAGGCCAGTGAGCCTGATGGGGCGCCGGGCTGAGATGGCACCAGCGAGGCCACGTCGGGGCAGCACTGGGCTAGGCGGGGCGAGCAGCCCATGGCTGCAGCAGAACATGTGATGCGGGCGCCATGGTGGACGGCCAAGCGGGCAGAAGCGTCGGGGTGACCACGGGCATGTAACTCAGGCTTGGCTGTGAGTGGGGCCGTGGGAAGGAGAGGGGAGGGAGCGAGGCCCACGGCGGGGTGCAGGGTTCGTGGCAGCGGGGGTCGGGGTGGTGGTCGGAGACGACGGCGTCGATGTAGATGAAGCAGACCGGCGAGGGAGCGCTCCGGGGAGGCCGGCGGCGCCATGGCAGAGCGACGAGGAGGAGGTCGACGCGCTCAAGGCGGTGGCGAGCTGCGGTAGGGCGAGGCGAGGACGATTGGCTCCGGCGGGGAGGAGGACGATGACGAGCGACGAAGGAGAGGCGGGGAAGCGGTGAGCGTCGGCGTCAGGGGCGGCTTTGAGGCGACATGGCAGCGGCGGGGTGGCGCTGGCGACGTGGTGGTTGTGGTCGGCGACGGCGTCAGGGCGTCCGGGGCGAAGCCGGCGGCCGTGCAGGTCTAAGTAGGAGGCGGCGATGTAAGGGGGGTCAGAGGTGAGGAGCTCGCCGCCCGGAGCAGCGGCAGGGCGGCAGAGGTGGTCGGGGCAGGGCAAGGAGGGTGCGTGTGAGCGGGATCGGGGCGGGGGGGGGGCTCTCGCTCCTCTCTGCTCTCTTTTGGCGGCGCGAGGAGGGACAAGGGGATCGATCGGGTCAAGTGGGGGGGCTAGGGTTTCGGTCGGTCGGGGGGGATAAGGTGGGACGGGATGGGCTGGCCGGTTGGCCTTTGCCAGGTTGGGCTGGTCTGGTGGGGTGGCCGACTTGGCCGGGGCCCAGTGGGGGAAGCGGGGGTTCTTTCCTTCTATTTTTATTTTATTTGTCTTTCTCTTAGTTTCCTTTTATTTTAGTTTTAGTAAATTAACAACGTGGCACCTAAATAGATGTTTACTAATTATGCCACTGCCTCATAAATTTGCTAACCCAAAATAAAATAGTTTTGTAATTATTTAATATTTAAAGTATTTAAATAATAGTTTTTTTGCTACTGTTTTATTCATCTCATAGTTTTTAAGCAATTTATAATAGTGCGGTTCCTTCGCCATAATTACCTATGCAATATTTGGCACAACCCGAACATTTTAGCTTTATTGTTTGAAAACTTTTGTTGTTAGTTTTTATTTTAAAATTTGAATTCGAATGGGATTGAGTCATCGGGAGATTAACAACAGTAACTGAGGTGACATGGCATCATTAGGAGTGGGTTACTGTAGCTTAGTTATCCGGGCGTCACAATTCTCCTCCACTACAAGAAATCTCGTCCCGAGATTTAAGAGGGGGACTAAGGGGGAAGGTTCTGGCTACGAAATTCTAGCGAGTGCTCCCAGTCTTAGTTGCTCTTCTTGAAGAGGTCGATCCATTAAGTTGATGTCTTCGTTTCTCTGCTTCAGGTCATGATGATGAAGTCGGCATCCTTTCTTCGGGAACTCCATCGTACTTACGTAAAATGATAAGGGGTAACTCGAAAGAACGGAACTCTGCACGGTTGCTTATCCGGTAGATAACATTAGGGAAGGTGGCGAAAAGTAACTCTCGAATTGAAGCTTAAGAAAGTATCGAGAGCAAAGTAAGGAGGTTCCATAAGACGTTTCAAGCAGCCAGGTAATCGTTCAATGCCTCGTCAGAAGGTGAGAGGGGTTTCAGGGTAACGAGAATAAGTACGGTGTCTGATAACAGAATTGATGATCTCCTGGAAAGTGGCTCGTGAATTATGTACGAGTCCCCGCGGGAGGAATAACTTTGGGAATAGGGGGTGTACAGGAGAGTCAGGTTTCGATCCTGTGGAACTGTGGGTTATGGGCCCACCATGTGGTTGAAAGTAGAAAAGGGGCCGACATCTTACATGGCCATGACAGCAAGGCGTGTCAGAGGGTAGTCTGTCAGTTATGTCGGCAACAACATCGATACCAAGGGCGAGGGACGAAGAGAACCATTTTCCTACTCGTTGAACGAGGCGGACCAATAGGCAAAGTTCTCGTCCATCTGTGGTTGTCGGGATGCTATCGACAAATGCAACAGGGCCTTATTGACACAGTTGTACACCAAGGTGTTTATATAAGCAGAAGAATATTACTGCTTAGATCATATGGATCACAAGGAAGGTTAAACAAATTAATGGAAAGGAAAATGTGATCATCAGATCAACAGAACAGTGGAAAGGAAAATGTGTTTGACACCTATACGAGGGGTATACCCTTCCCAAGGACAAGCAGAGCATGATACCCATGGCAGGATATAAAGTAGAAAACCCTTCAGGAAAGGGGAGAGAAATTTCATGACATTACCCATACAATGGTGTTTGGATAATAGATCAAGAAACATTTAGCATCGTGCTATAAATGTTCTTATTGAAAATTGAATTACCACAGACATGCTTCGAGATAGCATTGACATGGTTTTCAAGCAAAGGTCGACTTTGGATACACGAAGGATTCATCAGGAACAACTTGTAGAATAAGTCTTACAATTTCCTCATGGAAGAATGGCGAACCTTGCTAAAAAGGAAACTATATAGGTCCTCCGGCCAAGGGTGCTATGCAAAGACACCACCTTACCGGGTTATGTAGATACCAATGTTATAACTCTTGGAATATGTCCCAACCATCATATCTGACCGAGATTCAGATCCGATTGGTGTCAGGATATCTCAAACATCAGGATGCCTGAGAAGAGAAGGTGCAACACAATTTGACGAGATGACATTATATGATTCTCGGTAAATGAACTATGGAAGCGAGTTCCAAAACAAGAGTTCATCAGTAAACCAAAGAGAGGATGATGAGGTGGCTGATGGACTCAGCGACAAATCATCGAGATTTCCAAAGGATGGATTTCCACAATTATGTGAACAAGGAGATAACATTTGCCAGATCAAATGGTATAATGATGTATGCTCGAGGAAAACATACACAATTAATCACTGGTTGAATGGTGCACCCTGAAATCCGGACTAGGTAGCACAATCAGTGTTCGAATGATGATTCAATAAGCAATGGACTTAGAATGAAACTATAGACCAATAACTTCAAAGCAATAGGGTTGCTAGAAGTTTAGAATTTACACATCATAGTTCATTTGTCGGTATTCCGGTTAGGAACAACATGAGGACCAAGAAGGAACGGTGATGGTGATAAGTATTACTTGTATCAAGAATTCTCAGGAGGTGGTGAATTCTCACGATATTCTTGACATCAAAGATGGTAATACTCCAAGGTGAAGAAGAATAATTACTGGATAGCAAGGGTCTCCAGGTATAACACAAAACATGAACAAGTTTGTGTTGGAGGGAAAGCAATAATGTTGTCGGTGATAACACAAATCATCGATGGCAGGGATGGTATTTCTCATCATGATTTCAATAGATCTCTTGGAAGAGCTCAGAATGTTGATGATATTCACGACACTTTTGTCGCGAGAGTTTATGAAGATGTAATCGATCGGCGACGACATCAAGTCAAAGTAATGATAAAGTGAAAGGTTATTGGAACCAAGGGTACTACACAAACTCGAAACCAAGCTTGTTGTTCAGGGCGAAATGATATGACGATGATGATCGACATAAGGTTAGTTCATCGTCGAAAATTGTGCTCCGGGAAGAAGGACCGGGTAGCACAGTTAAAATTAGCTCGATAATGATATAGCCGATCAGGCTAGGAATGACTTGAAGGATTAATAAAGTTGTAAGCAGTGAAGGGTTCAAATACTTGTTGATTCGCAATGCGAACTCGATTCAGTTATCGGTGTCTTTGAGTTTTTAATAACTCAGAGCCCGTGAAAAATTTGAATCAGTGAGAAGGTAGTACTTGATGAACTCATAAAAAGTTATGCAGTTCCATGATAATCTCGAGATACTAGGGGGTAATACTCGATGACAGATCAAAGTAGAGGTTGGACTGGGGCATTGCTCTGCAGAAGACAAGTGCTTAAACTTGCACGAGAAATGGTATTTAAAGGAGAACATGGTCGGAACCACGATTGCAAAAAGGCCAGATCCCAGATATAAGATGACCTTATACCAAGGGAATAATTAATTCTTAAAAGAAACTTCGATGAGAAGATGTACATCGTGTCCATGGGCATGCACACCAAGTTCAAGGTCGACTCCCACTTCTCCAATGCACAACCTTTCATTCACTTCTCGCGTTCAATGAAGTTGTAGTGTTGAAATTTTATCTGGCAACATACCAGAAGAGTACGACTCGTGAAAACTTTCGAGTTCACACATATTAAGGAAGGCATAGGTTCAACCCATCGGGGCATCTTAGAATCATATACCAGAATCTTTAGAAGTAATTAACTCAAGCTCGAAGGCAGAGCATGGTTGAGAAAGCAGAGGATACAATTTTCCAAAGGCATTATGTATCAGAGGAAAGGCTCACAAGGTTATTGAATATGAAGGGCGTTGTCAGATAAAATCCAACAAAGGATCTGGTGGTCCACAAGGGATCTGACGTGAGCATCGGTACTCAACTAGAGGAAGAAGAATGCAAGGAGATTAGATTATAGAAACAACAGACTAACTCAATTGTCAAATGCAAAGGAATTATGATTTCCAAATCAAGGGGTCAGAAGCAATGCTCTGATTAGGGATGGATAAGTTCAATAGACTTAGGGGCAAAATCGACGACAATTTAATTGGCGAGAACCAGCTCATGATTAAAACGACGTCTGAGCCGGAAGGATGAATTCTAGGATCTGTTTGAGGATTGCGAGCATTCGCAACAAATCGAATCAACGGACTCAAAATGACAATGGCAATGGATGTCATCAAGATTACTAGACTTATGGAATTAACCATAATGCAAGCAATCAAGAATTTCAAGAGCAATAGGATGCTCAAGATTTTCGGAAGATCGAATGATATTTCGAGGATTGGTGACATACATGAATCAACTGGGGATGAGTGGATACTCGGTAAGTGCGAGAAATTATCCGTAGGGGTATTCATTTAGCAAAGAACTGCAAGGCGGTAGGCACAAAGTATTCTCGGAACATTAGAGAGAATTTCGAGGTATCTTGTAATAACAAGATCGACTGGGTGTAAAGTAAGAACGACGGGTGTAAGTATTTATCAATATGGATATTGCAGTGGTAGGGAATTGCAAAAGCGACAGGCACAAGGTCTCGAGAGAATATCGGAGAGTATCTTCAAATTCTCCTGGTTCACGGAGCAATCACCTGTAGTGAGGGTTTCTCCGGGAGGAAGTAGTAACGAGATCCTAAAGTTAGATTTTAGTAAATTCATTAAACCCGAGTGGAAGAGAGTTCAGAGTCCTAGAGTAAAGGTCGAGGAGTAAAAGATACTACTACCACCCAAATGGCGACGTGGGCCCATGGGTCGCACATCCATGTTAGTAAAACAGAATTCATCGACTAGACTCAACATCGGCCAAGGAGTTGGAAAGGGGGATTCCTACATGCAGTTGGCTCTGATACCAACTTGTGACGCCCCCGATTCAATCGTACACTAATCATACACGCAAACGTGTACGATCAAGATCAGGGACTCATGGGAAGATACCACAACACAACTCTAAAACATAAATAAGTCATACAAGCATCATAATACAAGCCAGGGGCCTCGAGGGCTCGAATACAAGTGCTCGATCATAGACGAGTCAGCGGAAGCAACAATATCTGAATACAGACATAAGTTAAACAAGTCTGCCTTAAGAAGGCTAGCACAAACTGGGAAACAGATCGAAAGACTCGCATGCCTCCTGCCTAGGATCCTCCTAACTACTCCTGGTCGTCGTCAGCAGGCAGCACGTAGTAGTAGGCTCCTCCGGTGTAGTAGTCATCATCGATGGTGGCGTCGGCCACAGGCTCCGTCGTGCCGTCGCAGCAACGGGTAAAGAAAGGGGAAAAGGGAACAAGGCAACCGTGAGTACTCATCCAAAGTACTGCAAGCAAGGAGCTACACTACATATGCATGGATATATGTGTAAAGGGCCATATCAATGGACTGAACTGCAGAATGCCAGAATAAGAGGGGGATAACTAATCCTGTCGAAGACTACGCTTCTGGCAGCCTTCATCTTGCAGCATGTAGAAGAGAGTAGATGAAGTCTTCCAAGTAGCATCGCATAGCATAATCCTACCCGCGATCCCTCCTCGTAACCACGATGAGAGAGCGACCACCGGGTTGTATCCGCACTTGGAAGGGTGTGTTTTATTAAGTATCTGGTTCTAGTTGTCATAAGGTCAAGGTACAACTCCAAGTCGTCCGTTATCAAGATCACGGCTATTCGAATAGATTAACTTCCCTGCAGGGGTGCACCACATAACCCAACACGCTTGATCCCATTTGGCCGGACACACTTTTCTGGGTCATGCCCGGCCGCGGAAGATCAACACGTCGCAGCCCCACCTAGGCATAACAGAGAGGTCAGCACGCCGGTCTAAACCTAAGCGCCACAGTGCAGGCCCATACGAGCACACCGCACGCTATGAGGGCGGTCGAAAGCAGACCTAGCCTAGTGTCGTTCCATCCAATACGGTAGCGCCCGCTCGATCACGACGTCACGAAATGCTTCGGCTGATACAACGACGCCAAGTGCCCATATCTTTCCCACGTAGTTGGTTAGTGCGTATAGCCAGTAGCCAGACTCAGATCAAATACCAAGATCTCATTAAGCGTGTTAAGTATCCGACGAACGCGAGCAGGCCAGGCCCACCTCTCTCCTAGGCGGTCTCAACCTGCCCTGTCGCTCCGCCACAAAGATCCACTCGGGTGCTCCACAAGCCGACCCGACTTTAGTCACCACATGTATCATGTATAAGTATATAGTATATACCCGTGATCACCTCCCGAGTGATCACGGCCCGATAATATAGCACAGTGAGCGGACAAGAATGTAGGGCCACCGATGTAAATACTAGCATCCTATACTAAGCAAGTAGGATTGCACGTAATGGTATCATTGAGAGTAGCAAAGACGGGCTATGCATCGGGATAGGAATAAGCGGAGCGATAACATGCTACACTACTCTAATGCAAGCAGTATAGAGGAGAGTAGGCAATATCCGTGATCAAGGGGGGGCTTGCTGGTTGCTCGGCAAGAGAGAGGGTCGTCAACTCCGTGAGTCGAACCGGCAAGCAGCAGCGTAGGTCTCGTAGTCTACCAGAGAGAAGAGGGGGAAGAAACAATGAATACCATGCAAACAGATGCATATCGATGCATGACACGACAAGTAACTATGCTAGGGGTGCCCTAACGCGGTATGAGGTGATACCGGTGAAGGGGGAAGCATGCGGGAAAGTATTCGGTGTTTCGGCGCGTAAGAGCGGAGGGGGAAAGTTGCGAGTTAGATAGGTTAGGGGGTGTGGCGGACGAGCGGGTTGCGATCCGGAATCGCCTCGCTGCTCGAGCAACTTTCATGTTGGAAATAATTTGATCCGAGTTACGGATTAAAAGATATGAGTTTCTAATGATTTTATTAATTTCTGGAATTTAATTAATTATTTAATTTAATTCGAAAATGGAATTATGACATCAGCATGATGTCATCTTGACGCCGCGAGTCAACAGGGTTAACTGGGTCAATCTGACGTGTGGGTCCCGCATGTCATTGACTGTTAACTAACCTAGCAGATTAATTAACTAAACTAGGTGATTAGGTTAATCTAATCATGATTAATTAAGTTAATTAATTCTTTAATTAATTAACTAATTAATATTTTAATTATTTTAACTATTTATTTTTCTAATCATATTTTTTTATTTTTATTTTTATTATTTTTTAAACATTCAGGGGTGGGTCCCCACTTGTCATTGGCCCGAGGGGCCTATGCGGGTCGGGCGATGGGGCGCTGGAGGTGCTCGACCCGAGCGAGGGCCAGCGGGCACAGAGGGGCGCTGAGCACAGAGATGGCACCGACGAGGCCACGTCGGGGCAGCACCCGGGGCTAGGCGGAGGGCGAGCAGCCCATGGCTGCGGCAGAACACTGTGATTCTGGGCGCCATGATGGGCCAACAAGCGCGCGACGTCGTGGGTGACCACGGCACATAAGCGGACGACTTGATGGCGCTGGCAGCGGTGATGGCGAGGAGAGTCTTGGGGAATGGCCAGTCACGAGGGTCATGGCGACGAGAATGAGCACTCGCAGGCTGTGGCAGTGGGGCCGCGGGAAGGAGAGGGAGGGAGCGAGGCTCACGGCGGGGTGCAGGGTTCGTGGCAGCGGGGGTCGGGGTGGTGGTCGGAGACGACGGCGTCGATGTAGATGAAGCAGACCGGCGAGGGAGCGCTCCGGGGAGGCCGGCGGCGCCATGGCAGAGCGACGAGGAGGAGGTCGACGCACTCAAGGCGGTGGCGAGCTGCGGCAGGGCGAGGCGAGGACGATTGGCTCCGGCGGGGAGGAGGACGATGACGAGCGACGAAGGAAAGGCGGGGAAACGATGAGCGTCGGTGTCGGGGGCGGCTTCGAGGCGACGTGGCAGCGGCGGGGTGGCGCCGGCGACGTGGTGGTTGTGGTCGGCGACGGCGTGAGGGCGTCCGGGGCGAAGCCGGCGGCCGTGCAGGTCTAAGGAGGAGGCGGCGATGTAAGGGGGGTCAGAGGTGAGGAGCTCGCCGCCCGGAGCAGCGGCAGGGCAGCAGAGGTGGTCGGGCAGGCAAGGAGGTGCGTGTGAGCGGGATCGGGGCGGGGGGGCTAGGTTTTGATCGGTCGGGGGATAAGGTGGGGACAGGATGGGCTGGTCGGTTGGCCTTTGCCAGGTTGGGCTGGTCTGGTGGGGTGGCCGACTGGGCCGGGGCCCAGTGGGGGAAGCGGGGGTTCTTTCCCTTCTATTTTTATTTTATTTGTCTTTCTCTTAGTTTCCTTTTATTTTTGTTTTAGTAAATTAACAATGTGGCACCTAAATAGATGTTTACTAATTATGCCACTGCCTCATAAATTTGCTAACCCAAAATAAAATAGTTTTGTAATTATTTAATATTTAAAGTATTTAAATAATAGTTTTTTGCTACTGTTTTATTCATCTCATAGTTTTTAAGCAATTTATAATAGTGTGGTTCCTTCGCCATAATTACCTATGCAATATTTGGCACAACCCGAACATTTTAGCTTTATTGTTTGAAAACTTTTGTTGTTAGTTTTTATTTTAAAATTTGAAATCGAACGGGATTGAGTCATCGGGAGATTAACAACAGTAACTGAGGTGACATGGCATCATTAGGAGTGGGTTACTGTAGCTTAGTTATCCGGGCGTCACATCTCCACCTAAAAATGGAACCTAATAGGCCAATACGTTGTTACTGCAACATTGCATTGCTCCACAGGAACCGATCATCCTGCTCACTCGCACCGAGGAACCCCATTTGGCCATTTGTTCCGCCGCCGGCCTCAACGTCACCCCTGATATCTCTCCGCCAGCTCCGTCACGAAGCATGTCCACCATGTTTTGGTGCATCTTACATTACTCCTCAGGTAACATAAGTACTATTATTCAAGCATGCATGCCAATATTTGATTGAGCACATCCAAACATTTGTGATCCACCAGTTTTACACCCTGACCTCTCTCCACGTGACGTCTCCCGTACCGCGTCAACGACACTCCCCTCATGCACGCGTCCAGCAGGGGTCGCTGCCCCTCATGGGAATCAACTCAATATTATAAGGGAAAAACTAAAAGCCTGGAAACATAAACAAGTGCATCCATCCACAAAATAAGCTCTACTTCACGACAACCAATGATTAAAAAAGAATTACTATGATCACATCGAGTCTCACAAGAGATTATATGGGATGCAAAATCCACACATCATCACACAAGGCATTCTAAATTTTTAAATACCACAATTATCATAACAATGAAAATAAAGCTAGGGATATTGAAAAATGTAAGAGAGTAGAGCCCTATTTCTCCGATATTATTCAATCGATAGGGATGCTCCCAGGCATTTTTGTTATCCTGAAGGAAAATCTGGCTTGAATGACTTCTTTGGTCATAGAAAGCGTTGGAGCTCCTTGAACCAACATATTGCACCCTTTGTGTTAGTCAAGATCGAAAACTAACTAGCCATTGGTAATCAGGAATGTACCTTCTAATCAAGTTATTTGCTCCATTGATGTCTCGGTTGAAGTATTATCCGACACTTCTTAGTCATAAACGTATTAGCATCTGAAATTCAGTGTGAGAAAGCCTTCAAAGAATTAGTAGACAACATAAAACATAATAGCAGGAAGCCAAAGGAAAAATAGTTAAGCTTATACAATCAGAGGCATGTTGCCTCCAGAAATCCCTAGCAAGAGACATTGGTCTTCTACCCCACATTACATATGTCAAAAGATACTACACATAATATTAACTCATTTAGTTGTCCAGCTGGCTAGATCAATTGTAAGCATTACGTGGTTCTTATTTCAGCAAAAAGGAATTTTGTTGAATAATGAAATTAACTGGTATAAAAGAACTATAATATGGGTTGCGCCTAAACTGCAAAAGATTCTTTTAGAAGATCAGAATAAAATACGTGCAATAACTCCATAAAAATGTTCTCTGTTCTTACTGTTTTGGTATACCAACTCTTTGAGTAACAAAGTAATAATACGACATTTCAAAGTTCAATTCTTGTGAGCTAGATTGACACACTTCTGCTGCACCAGGAGGTGATATCCAAAGCAATAGGTGGGATGCAATTCTTGACAACAACCTGCAATCAGGTAATGAAGGACCATTTAATGACTATAAACATGATAGTAAAGACATCTTTCAACCTTTAAAAAATTAGATACGGATCAAAAGAGCCTATCGCCTCATCCCGGCCATTAACATCAAAACCATCATTTTAGTTTTCTTAAGTTTCAACATATTTCCTGGAAGCTGCTATATGAATATAAACCTTACAATCAGATTTTTTTCTCGTATCATATCAATAGGGCATCGTGCAATATAACAGAAGATCGTTCAAGTCTATCATGTGTATTTAGGAAAAAGAGCAGATATTGGATTAAATTTTGTGATGAAATAATATAATAGAGGTTCTGGAACATACTTCTTGGCTTATCCTAAGCCTCGGTAGAAGCATGGTCAAGGGATAAAAAATGGCATTCAGAAAGGGCACCCCACGCGTTAACTGATTGAGAAACTCAGAAGCACCTCGATTAACAACTGAAAAAGGTGTCCTGAAATAGAATCCCACATATAAAGTTATAAACATAAAAGCAAGCAAGGCAAAATCAAAAGAACTGAAAAATCTGTGAAGCACATTATACTTTACATTAAAGCCTATAGATATTGCAAAGACATGAGAAATGGTCAACATGGCAATATTGTTCAGTGGTCAAACAATTCCAAAATGATACATTGAGAAATCAAAATTGGCCTTCCAGTTTATAGAAGAATGTGAAAGAAAACTTAGTTAGACTTTTACACAATGCTGATTTAACTTGTGAAGGACAAAAATATAGCACCATAACACAATGCTAATATATACAACTCCCATGCGGCAGGCGACGTTGCTATGGGCTATAATGTATATAAATTTCCCGTGCGTTGCAACAAGGTCATACCATATTCTAATGGGTCAATACCAATGGTGGCTAACATATACATTTAGGATGGTTGTGCTCACCATGTGGCATTGTTGACTTCTGTATCATTAAACCATTGTCATTCTTCTTCTCCCTGCAGAGCTGGCGGCCGACGGCGACGAGGCCCGCATTCTTATTCTTATTGTCGTGGCCGTCCTTCAACAATCCATTGTTCTTCTCCACGATTTTTAAGCACTCTAGCAGCTGCATGGCGAGCTAGTCGTCGTTATTGATGTCGAAGAAGCCAACCAGGACAAGAGGTTGTTAATGTTGTTGCTCTCCTCCTCATGGTCGTTATCACTGTTGCTTGGAGGGTCATTCAGCACACCCACACTGCCAACTCATTCTTCATGTTAGTGTCCTCCTCCTAAGCATACTATAGTCAAGGACGGCCACGACTATACGAGTGGTAGGGGACATATCGATTTACCTTTGTGTACTTTTCATCTATCCTACTGAAACTTATATTTCATTTAATTCTATTTGGCATCTAAAACAACACATGAACAAGCTACTTGACATCCACGAGTAGCACAGTAAAAATTACTACTTACATCTAAGAGAAAGGCTGCATCAAGTAGTAGAATCTGCATGGCATGTGAGCTATCCTGGTCTGGATGATGTGAATTAACGATATTGAACCCCTCTTATGTGTATGTTGCCCCTATCAAACACCTGCAACCAAAAATAGATGAGACCCATCTACTACAAAAACGAAAGCTGAAACATGTAAGGGCATTTGGGCATCGTACAAAAACACACTGACCACTTGCTTTGTTTCAGGATCAAGAACAAAACATGCGAGCCTCTCCCATCAATTACCTCAAGAGAAATTACCTCGGCAGAAGCTTCGTACATCTCTGATTTTTCGAGCGCCTTCCACATTCATGTGGCTGAAAAACTTCCAGCTCCCTCCCGCTCCGTCTTTGAGTTGATGAAGACCCAGGCTGAGCTTTGATCCGCGATGCACTCACTTCCGGTCAAGTATGCGAACATCGGAAGGGGGAGATGTTGGAGATTATTAAGAGGGGATTGAGGGGAATGGATCCTCACATCAGTGAAGCACGCGGTGTGTATGCATCTGTGCCGAGTTTGATCAAGCTACGAAAAAGGAGCATAAGCATATGTCGAAGTAAAAGTAAAATGAACATGTACCTTATACCTAAATTATATCCTCCACTTCCCTAAGTAAACAAATAAATTTACTCTCCTGCATATCGTCTCACATGTATTAAGAAGCTAGCATTTCTTGCTCATGTATTCGATCTGGAACTTAAATTATGTAAGAAGACCAAAGTAAACAAAAACCAAAAGCTTTTCTAAGTCTTTCTTGACTTCAATATTGTTTCTACTGATGCTTTCAGTTCCACACTTCTTCCTACAATATTGAAGCAGTCGTTAAACCTTGTAATATCATAATCAAAAAATAAATACAGGTTAAATAAAAACGATAAAGTAAATCATTTAAGAAAAATTGTGGTACCAAATTTGAATTTTTTTTCAACACTCGGAGCATGAGTAAACTATTTTTATCACACTTTATAGACTTGCCCAAGAAATGTTGCATCCGAAAAACAATCAAAATACAAAACCATGTCACGCCTGGCACTGTGCCTTAGATGTACGCTGGCGCAACCTCCTCCATATGTCGTGTTCGGTTTCACAGCACTAGTATGTGTCGGTGTTCTGGGAACGGGGGTCCCCAGACTTGCCTACCTGCGGCCTGCGGCGGGGCTCGAGTGGTGGCGCAGTCCGGCCCATCTTCATCAGCGCAAGACTCAAGACCCTCGCGAGGGGCCAAGCCTCACGGGGCGGACGACACAAGGCTTCCTCAGGAGCGGCCTCGCGAGGCAGGCTCGCGAGGAGGTGGAGAGATCAAGGCAGGGGTACCGCGCGAGGTGCTCGTGACGCAAGCCATGACGATTGAGACCAAAGGGCGCCAGTGGCGCCGCCTGTGCAAAGGTCCTTGTTTCCTCTTTGGTGCAAAGGGGCAAGCATGTGTCGGTGTCAAAACCGCGGATCTCGGGTAGGGGGTCCCAATGTGCGCCTAGGCGGATGGTAACAGGAGACAAGGGACACGATGTTTTTACCAGGTTCGCCCTCTCGATGGAGGTAATACCCTACCCCGCTTGATTAATATTGATGATATGGGTAGTACAAGAGTAGATCTACCACGAGATCAAGGAGGCTAAACCCTAGAAGCTAGCCTATGGTATGATTGTTGTTCGCCCCACGGACTAAAAAACACTCCGTTTATATAAACACCGGATAGGTTAGGGTTACACAGAGTCGGTTACAATGGTAGGAGATCTACATATCCATATCGCCAAGCTTGCCTTCCACGCCAAGGAAAGTCCCATCCGGACACGTGACGAAGTCTTCAATCTTGTATCTTCATAGTCCGTGAGTCCGCCAACGGTAAGAGTTCGCTATCCGGACACCCCTAGTCCGGGACTCCTCAAGAGTCCCTTTAACCAGGCTTCAATGACGATGAGTCCAGCGCGTTGATTGTCTTCGCATTGCGAGGCGGGTTCTTCTCCAAATTCCATATACTTGTCGAATAGTGTCCGGCTCGATAAATGCTGCGCCTCGCTTCTGCGCCAATAATGGCCATCTTCCACGTGTTTGAATGAATGCGAAAAGCCAGGGTATTTTTACAATTACCCCCCTAGCCGCGCAAATGAGCCGCTTATAAAAGGGGCAAGGATCTAGATCTGAGTCACACCATCCCCCCTTTGCGAAGCTTTCATCGAGCGCCTCGACCAAAGCCCATTCCATCATGGACAATGACGCTCCTCCTCCTCGCGCCCCAGCCCTCAGCCAGAAATTGGGAGAGATGCTCACCCCGATAGCGAGCTAGTTATACTCCAAGCCAAGGGATTTCTCCCTCCGGCCTTCATGGTTCCAGTTCGAGTCGGACTTGCCACCTACAAGGGCGGAAAGCAAGCGGAGAGCGTCCCCGATCCCTCTAAAGGAGAGCGGGTGTGCCTTATCTCTTATCTAGTTAGAGGACTCGGATTTCCCATCCATCCGTTTCTTCGGGGCCTCTTGGAGTTCTACGGCCTCCAACTGCACCATCTTACTCCTGCCTCCATCTTGCACATCAAGGGCTTCGTGGCCCTTTGCGAACTATTCTTGGGCGTCGAGGCTCATTTCGGGCTGTGGAAGAGAATATTCTACCTAGTACCACGCTCTCATGAGGGGTCAATATATCAAGTGGGCAGAGCCGAGTTATGGCGCATCGCCGGGACCGGATACCTATCCGGAACCCTAAAGAAGGCGTCCGAAGACTGGCCTTCGGAATGGTTTTACATGGAGGACGTCCCGCTGCCGGATCCTGTTCGGATCGGCCTTCCGGAGTTCAGCAATGCTCCACTGAAGAAGCGCCTAAGCTGGCGCCCTCGGAGCCCCCGGAGAGAAGATGACCGGGATGCCCGTTATTTGATGAGCTGAATAAGGTTACTGGCTCATGCCGGACTGACCATGACAGGAGTCATGGCAATCTGCGTTATGAGGGGAGTGCAGCCGCTCCAATATAGGGGCCACCCCATGTGGGACTTCAACAGGGAGGACGATGCCACCCGTCATGGCCGCAAAGGGCCAGGATCGATCACCGAACTGGTGAAGATCTTGTCTGCCATGTACAAAGGAGAGGAGGAGGATTTCCTCCGTGTCAACCCTCTGAAGGAGTTTTCTTCGAGTAATCCTCGAAGCTGGGTAAGCAAACATTCTGTGACCTGTACGATCCATGTTCTCGTAGTTAAATATCTCATTTCACGGTTTTTGCGCAGGAACTGCGCCGGACTGTGGAGAAGATACACAACCCGCCCCCACAACCCGAGGATCCGGAGCGGTCCCTCGATCCGACCTCCGAAGAGGATCCGGATATAACGGTGGAGTTGATCGACGGGGTGTTCTAGCAACTTAGCGTCGACAACGCTTTGGTGGCCATTACGGCCGATTACCCCGGAATACTTACAGCCCCACAGGTAACTGAGACCGAGATCCCAAAAACCCTGATAACGACCCATCCATGCTTATTTTTTATCACCATATACCAATGGTGCTTCGCAGGGGGTACCTTCGAGGCAGGAAGCCGAGCCCGTGGCGACTGGCCAACAAAGGGCAGTGCGGCCCTGCAGGCTAAAAAGAAGTGTGGTCCGGATCGAAACTCCGCCACAACGGTATGGCATGTCACCATACTTCCAGGATTGATTCCTGGAAGGCGTACTAACGCTGATGCTCTTTTCAGGAAAAAGAGCGCTCGCCGGACTAAGCCCGGAGAGGCTGCCGATCGAACCTTCGCCGGACAAGCTTCAAAGCCAGGTCCGGAGGCTGAGGCGAGCACGAGACGTGTGTCGGATGCTCCTCCGACAGAGGATGCCGACAGGTTGTCCGCCACCAACTCCGAGGTGGAGAGCGCCTTGAATCACAAGCGTCGCCGAACAGTTCTTCGTGACGCATGTTTCTCCCCAGAGGCCTTGAATGCCTTTGATTTGGGAGATGCGCATCTCCGTGCCGCTCAAGATGGTCTAGCCAGAGCCACGGAACATTATGTGAAGGACATACGGGTAAGGAAATTTGACAGTTATATATGCCAGTAGCCCCCGGGACTTAAAATAGTTAGAATAACTGATTTAAGGATCATTTGTTATGCATTTATATATGCCAGTAAGACCCGACTGTCCCAGGAGCTGGAAGAGTGCAGGGCCCAACTCGAGGCCGCACAAGCCGCTACGGGGGGAGCCACATAGACCCCTCCGTAATATACGCCTAAGATAAATAATTTATGAAGTGCGGCGGTGTGTAAACCGACAAAAACATTGCAGATGGCGCCAGACCAAATCCGGACAAGCAACAGCTCTTACGCCAGCTAAAGGCCGGCGAGAGCGTGCTTACGAGGGTGCGGCAGGAGAAGAATAACTTCCAAGACGCCAACACCAAGCTGGGCGAGGAACTAAAGGACGTTAGTGCCCAGTTAGCTGACTCCGTAAAGGAGAATCAGCGGCTTCGTCGCGGCATTTTCAGTAAGTGCTTGAGTGAACTTTGAAAGAGTTCGGCGAGGAAGGCGACTGACATAAACATGTATGCAGGTTTGCTCACAGGTCGTCCTGAGGAGGAGATGCCCATTCTTCGGGTGATCTTCTTCCCGAATCGTGTCACCTGCACGAACGAGTCCGCAGGTGATGAAAGGCATCGCCAAGCCTTGTGGCTATCTATCTCCCTGCCCGAAGGCATTGGGGAGCTGGTGGAGCGGCTTCAAGGAGCACGGCGGCGCTTCCGGCTATGGAAGATATCGGCCTGCTGTCAAGGCGCCAGGGAGGCCTGGGCCATGGTGAAGACGCGGTACACGAAGGCTGACCCAAACCACATGGCCAAGGTCGGACCTGTGGGGCCGGATGGGATGGCGATCCCTGTAAGCTTAGTGTACGGCCAAGTAGAATTGGCCGCCAAGTATTCCCAGCAAGATTGTAAATTAGATAGCCTATTAGATGGCATTGAGGAGGAATACAATGAGTCGAGCTGACTATGTAAAAATATGAGATGAAAGAATGTCTTCTAGCCGGATTGTAGATCGTTTGTCATAGCGGACCTTTTCGCTTCGACCTCCGGACCCAATAGTCCGGAGTGTGTCCGAATACCTTCGTGGTTATATAAGAACCGTGGTATGCATGGAGACCAGGCGTAGGGGTCATTGTTGCTGTATCAGACAAGTGCCCAACTAGTTATGTTATATTACATGGGTAGTAAGAAACATCTTCCAGGGAGAATAGTTCCGTTAAGGGTTCCTTTCGCTGGGATGCATGCCCTAAAGTGCATGTCAAAGCTGCTATAAAAGCAGAAAATCATCTGGGGGCAGATGTGTAAATAGTTAAAAATCATCTTTCAGTTCACCGATCGAATATTCCCTTAAGAACGCTAGCTTTCGCTTCACCCAGTCCGAGGTACACATCCGCTGACCCGTAGTAATAATCGCAGAGGTGCTCCTTTACCTCCTAGCCAAACAATCGGGAACGTAGGAGTAAGCACAGGAGCCAGGCAACCCAGCTTGGCCAAAACTTAAGTCATATCGATGCATATAATGGTGAATAAAAGGTACATGCGGAAGTTTAACGCATGTGTTGGGCATGAAAGCCCGTATAAATAAGCTTCTGTTAAAGAAGCCCCCACGTATAATGAGCGCGGACAGCGCGTCAAGTGTGTGCGGAAAAAGCACAAACGAGCCTCTAGAGGCTACAAGAAGAAGAAGGGGGAAGGAGAGAAATAAAAGACAACAAAAAGCAAAAATAAAGAATGCGGACGGAGGAAGGAGACGAACTTGGAGTCCGGCACTTAGGCGTAGAATCTTCGTAGACGGGCTGCGTTCCATGGGTTCGGCTCGAGTCGGTTGTCCGATGCGTTTCGCAGACGGTATGCTCCGCCGGTCAGGACCTGGTCGATGATGAAGGGACCTTCCCATTTGGGCTTGAGTTTGTCCTTTTCTTGTCCGCAGCGAGAACTAGTTCGCCAACGTTATAAGCTTTGGCCCGCATTTCCCGCTTTGATATCTTCGAGCCTGCTGTTGATAGAATGCGGAACGAGCCTTTGCCACGCCGTGCTCCTCCTCCAATACGCCCAAACTGTCCTGCCGATCGAGCTCGGCTTTCTTTCTTCATACATGTGTACGCGAGGTGAGTCATGTATTATGTCGCAGGGCAAGACTGCCTCTGCGCCGTACACCATGAAGAATGGTGTGAATCCGGTAGTACGATTCGGCGTGGTCCGCAGCCCCCAGAGTACGGAGTCGAGCTCCTCGACCCAAAGGCGTGTTAGATTCCTTGAGGGACCGCACTAGTCCGGGTTTAATGCCGCCATGATTAGACCGCTTTTCCGCTCGACTTGGCCGCTGGTTTGAGGGTGATAGATCGAGGCGTAATCGAGCTTGATGCCCATGTTTTTGCACCATGATTTGACCTCATCGGCCGTGAAGTTGGTGCCATTGTCAGTAATGATACTGTGGGGGACACCGTAACGGTGCACTATCCCTGATATGAAGTCTGTCACTGGCCCGGATTTGGCCGTTTTAACTGGTTTGGCCTCTATCCATTTGGTGAATTTGTCCACCATGACCAATAGGTATTTTTGCTTGTGGGTTCCTCCCTTGAGGGGTCCAACCATGTCAAGCCCCCAGACCGCGAACGGCCAGGTGATGGGTATAGTTTTAAGGGCGGTGGGTGGCATGTGGCTTTGGTTAGAAAAAAGCTGGCAACCGACGCATCGTTGGACTAAGTCCTGCGCATCTGCCCGGGCCGTCGGCCAATAAAATCCTGTACGGAAGGCCTTGCCTACAAGGGCCCGGGCTGCAGCGTGGTGCCCACCCAGTCCGACATGTATTTCAGCTAGGAGGTTTCACCCTTCCTCTTCGGAGATACACCTTTGAAGGACTCCTGTTGTGCTTTTCTTATAGAGCTCTCCCTCATGGACTTTATAGGCTTTGGATCGCTGTACTATGCAGCGAGCCTCATTTTGGTCTTCGGGGAGTTCCTGCCTAGTTAGGTAGGCTAGGAATGGTTCCGTCCACAGGGCGATAACCGCCATTATTTCGTGAGCAGAGGGTGTTATCTCGGGGGCGGAGCCTCCGGTTGTGTCAGAGTGTTCGGCGTCAGGCGGTGCGGTTGGGTCCGGAATGTTATTGCCGGACTCCCCTTCCCATAGTACGGATGGCTTGAACAGCCGTTCCAAAAAGATATTGGGTGGGATGGCGTCGCGTTTTGCACCGATGCGTGCCAATATATCCGCCGCCTGGTTGTTATCCCGGGCTATATGATGAAATTCGAGCCCTTCAACTGCGCCGACATTTTAGGACCGCATTGCGGTATGCTGCCATTTTCGGATCTTTGGCGCCAAAGCCTCCGCTTATTTGAGATATTGCGAGGTTTGAATCTCGCACCTCTAGGCGCTGAATGCCCATGGAGATCGCCATCCGGAGGCGCGTGTAAGGGCCTCGATTCGGCTGCATTGTTGGAGTCCGTATACATTATCTCAAGGACGATGGACTGTGTCCCGGTTGGGGACGCCGTGACGACGCCAGCCCCTGTGCCAGCCAACATTTTGGAGCCGTCAAGTGCATGATCCAATTGAGTATGCGCCGTACTCTTTAGGGAGTTCGCTTCAGTCCATTCGCCACGGTCGGCCAAAACCTGCGACTTAATAGCTCGTCGTGGCTTATAAGTTATGTCGAATGGGAGGAGCTCTATGGCCCATTTAGCAATCCGTCCCGTCGCGTCGCGCTTGTTTATAATGTCATTAAGAGGTACTTTGAGGCTACCGTTATCGAACACTCTTGAAAGTAGTGTCGCAGCTTCCGGATGCCATGAACACCGCGTATGCTATCTTTTGATAGTGTGGGTACCGGACTTGCATGGAGTTAGGACGGTGGACACATAATAAACTGGTTTTGAATAGGGAACCGTGTCCGTCCGCTTTCGCTCGACAACGAGCACCCCACCGACAATTTGATGTGTTGCGGCGATGTATAATAGCATTGGTTCGCCCACGTTGGCGCTGCCAGGACCGGATTTGTTGCCAAATGGCCTTTATTTCTTCGAAGTCCGGCGGTATGCATCCGCCCACTTGAAGTGTTCGTGGCGGAGGAGGCGGTAGAGAGGTAATGCCTTTTCTCTTAAACGGGAGATAAAGCGGCTTAGAGCCGCTACGCATCCCGTCAATTTTTGTATTTGTTTGAGGTCTTTTGGAATATCCAATTGTGACAGAGCTCGAATCTTAGCTGGGTTTGCTTCAACTCTTCTACCGGACACGATGAAGCCCAGGAGCTTTCCGGCTGGAACACCGAAGACGCATTTTTCCGGATTGAGCTTGATGTCATATTTTCGAAGATTGTCGAATGTGAGCCTCAAGTCGTCTACTAGAGTTTCGACGTGCTTGGTTTTGACGACCACGTCATCTACATATGCTTCCACCGTTTTGCCGATCTAGTTTACCAGACATGTCTGAATCATGCGCTGGTATGTTGCGCCGGCGTTTTTGAGCCCAAAGGGCATTGTGTTGAAGCAGAACGGGCCGTATGGAGTGATGAATGCTGTTGCAGCTTGGTCTGGCTCCGCCATCTTGATTTGGTGGTAGCCGGAGTATGCGTCGAGGATGCACAATGAGTCGTGTCCTGCTGTAGCGTCAATGATTTGATCAATTCGAGGGAGGGTGAAGGGATCCTTTGGGCAAGCCTTATTAAGGTCTTTGAAATCAACACATAGGCGCCAGGATTTATCCTTCTTTGGTACCATCACCAGGTTCGCTAGCCAGTCCGGATGTTTTATATCTCTGATGAATCCGCCTCAAAAGTTTGGCTAGCTCCTCTCCCATGGCCTGTCTCTTGGGTTCGAAAAGGCCAAGAGCCTGTTTGATCGGCTTGAATCCTTTTAGGATATTTAGGCTGTGCTCGCCACCGACGGGATTCTGGCATGTCCAAGGGTGCCTGCAAAGATGTCCCGCTTTTCTTGTAGAAATTTCGTGAGCGCGCCTACATCAGGGTTTAATTGTGCCCCGATGGAGGCCGTCTTTGTGGTCCGCTGGTGGACTTGGAATTTGACTATTTCATCCGCTGGTTTAAAAGAGGTGGACTTGGATCTTTTATCAAGTATCACATCGCCCTGTTCACCGTGGAGCACATCGCGGTGAGTTCCTCGCCGCTAGGGCTTTGGATAGTGCCTCGAGGGCTAGTGCGGCTGTCTTATTTTCGCGCAGAGTGCTATGTTCGGATCATCAAGCGGGAGTGATGATTCCGCTGGGACCGGGCATTTTAAGCTTCATGTACCCATAATGGGGTATAGCTTGAAAAATTGTGAATGCCTCTCGGCCCTAATAAAGCATGATATCCGCTGTTGAACGGGCCTTGAATGTGACCTCCTCGACCTGTAATTGTCCGCGAGAAATAACACTACGCCCAGCGTGATTTTTCCCTGGCAGCATGCTTCCCGACCGGGATTATTCCTCTAAAGGTTGTGCTGCTTCGCCAATGCAGTTCCAGTCTATTTCCATTTTTCGGAGGGTTTCCTCATCGATGAGGTTTAGTTCGCTGCCGCCATCCATGAGTACCTTAGTAAGGCGTAAAGCCGCTCTACTATCGGGCTGAGGACCAATGCGGCTGGTGCCCGGCAGTTCGAATTTAGGTTCGCCACGGCATTGAAGGTAATAGCCGTGTTACCCATGGATTTATTGTTGCTACTTGGTAGACTTCGCAAGGTTATGGAGTTGTCATTTTGCATGTTGTTTGATGCGAAAGTCTTGAAGACTGTTAACACTGCATTAGTGTTGCTGGGCTGGGATTTCGAGGCTAGAAGTTTTCGCCACTTTTGGCCACCGCCGTAGTATCCAACATGCTCAAGGCTATGAGTTGGAGTGGTGCCCTCGTGCTATGAATTTTGCAGGTCCGCTTAGCCAACCCTCCAAGACGGTTCCGCACCCTTTAGGGGTTTTGGTTTTTGGTATTCAACCCGGTGCTTGATAATGATGCACCCTTTTGTTCCGGACTAGGGATGTATTCGGGGCGGATTATCCCAAAATTTACTTTCGGTTTTTCAGCGCCTCCATCGTGACAAGACTTTTGTACGATGGTCACCAAGTCAGCAAAGCGTGTAATTTTGCGATGACTTATGGCGTATAGGATTCCCTTGTCCGTGCAATTTTTTTATAAGATTGGTATTGCGTCCTCCTCTCGGCAGTCCTTTATCCTGTTCATAACCAGGAGGAATTTGGCCCAGTAATGATGTACTGTTTCGGCGGGCTCTTGCCGAATTCGAGAGAGATCGCCAATGTTTGGGTGGGCGGGTGGCACTAAATCCGGAACCCCATCCAATTTAGGACTCAAGGGTCGGGAAGTTTCCGAACCCGGAAGTTTGGATTTTTTAGTGCTATCCAATGAGTCCGACCCGCCGCCTGACTTTAAGTTCAGGGCTTGATCGACATCCGTCCCTCCGTAGGAATTCGGCATGGAGGGATCGGGAATTCGGACGTAGCTAGTCCTTAAGATAGGAGAAGAGCCGCCGCATTGCTCCTCTATCACGGCAACATGATGGGTAGCCTGGGGAGAGTTGACCTCTCTCAGATCGGTTTTAGGCCCGATCCGGTCGTAATATGTGGCGACTCCCAGGGCGGCGATGCAATCCAGGAGCTCGTTTACGGAGGAGAGCTCGACCGGATCTAACTGTATGGCAAGTTCCGAACTAACATGGAGATTGGTTTCGATGACTCGAGAGGTCATCGTCGGCGCGACGGCCGAACTAGCGGTCATGAGAAAACCGCCTAGCCGAAGAGTCTGACCGGTGGCCAAGGCTTCTTTTGCGATGGTATCGTCTTTCAAGACGAGATGAGGCATCCTACCTGATGGTGACGGCATAGAGGAACTCTCAATGAAAGCACCAATGTCGGTGTCAAAACCGGCGTATCTCGGGTAGGGGGTCCCGAACTGTGCGTCTAGGCGGATGGTAACAGGAGACAAGGGACACGATGTTTTTACCCAGGTTTGGGCCCTCTCGATGGAGGTAATACCCTACTCCTGCTTGATTAATATTGGTGATATGGGTAGTACAAGAGTAGATCTACCACGAGATCAAGGAGGCTAAACCCTAGAAGCTAGCCTATGGTATGATTGTTGTTCGTCCTACGGACTAAAAACCCTCCGGTTTATATAGACATCGGATAGGTTAGGGTTACACAGAGTCGGTTACAATGGTAGGAGATCTACATATCCGTATCGCCAAGCTTGCCTTCCACGCCAAGGAAAGTCCCATCCGGACACGGGACGAAGTCTTCAATCTTGTATCTTCATAGTCCAGGAGTCCAGCCAACGGTAAGAGTTCGGCTATCCGGACACCCCCTAGTCCGGGACTCCCTCAACAGGCGTGGAGTACCGAGGCATCACCAAAGGTTGCCATTTCAGTGCAACGAGACCAAGACCAGTAGAGCGGTAGGACGGAGGTCACCGTGGAGCCCAAGACGGCGTCATCACCAGTGCCTTTGGCAGCCGAAGACCAACTTTAGTCAGGATAACTTGTACTAGATGTTCCCCTTCAAAATGGCTGTTGTTGGTGCCCTTCCTGCTCAATATTTGGGGAGAGGACCAGGGCCTCTATAAATAGGGCTAGCCACCACAGTTGAGAGGGGTTCATATTAGATCGAGAGGCAACCGAACTCACCCAAGCAGTTGATCGCACCAGCTCAAGAACGCCTCTCGCGAGGCAGTTCTTCCATGTACTGTTCATCATCAGCCCCTGAGGCAAACCACCACACCACGCACTGGAGTAGGGTATTACACCACAATGGTGGCCCGAACCAGTATAAATCTTGTGCCCCTCGTGCTGTTCATCGTTTAGCTTAGATTCACGCGAGGCGATCGGACGTGGAGTGGTAGGGGGAAGATCTTCACGCGCACCCCAGAGTTTGAACCTTAAGGGTCTGCCGGAACTCCACATCTGATATTTGGCGCGCCAGGTAGGGGTGCGCCGGAATCTTTCTTCCGCTGTCCCACGTTGGATCTCCCGTCGTGGCCATGGCTGACGCTCGTCAGGCTCGTGGCGAGCGTCGGGCTGCTCTCGCCGTCCGCGTCGCCCAGACGGCTCCCGTCGGCGGGTGTCCCCGTCGTTCCTCGTCGCCTGCCACCAACGCCGCCACCGGCCCGGCGGGGAATGAGCAGTAGGCCTCGTTGCTGCATCCTTCGGTGCGGCGGGAAGGCCGCACCGCCACCCCGTCGCTGACTCCAGCTGGTTCGTCGTCCCACGCCCGTCGTGCCCCCACGGACGCGTACGCCGCGTTGCTCCTGGCGCGTGAGCTCCTGCACTACCGTCCCGTGGACGACCTCTATGAGGAGTGGCTCGCTCGCATCATCGAGCTCGTCAGCGCCGCAGGGGGCTCCCCTACGCCGTCCCTCTCACTACCTTGCCCTCCGTTAGGAGGCGCCTCCGCCACCTCCTCCCCAAGAAGGCGCGCTGGCTCCAAGGCGCGCGGCCCCAGGACGAGATCCACCGCGTCCAGCACCCGCGCGACAAGAAAGGAGCTGCCAAGAAATCCCTCGTTCCCAAGAAGGCGCACGCATGCTCCCGGCACCGGTGCGCCATGACCGCATCCCTGTGCCAGCACGTCAAGACCCCGCGCTGCTCCAGACAGCAGCGCGTGGGAACCTCCAGGAGCAAGCACCACTTCAGCAGAGAGCTCCGGTGGCCACCGCAGGCTGCTGCACCTTCACCGCCGAGCTACGCAGTGTCGCCTGGCCAGGCAAGTTCAAACCTGACCTGCCTCCTCGCTACGACGGCACTGCCGACCCCGCGGAATTCCTACAGCTCTACGAGTTGGGCATCGAAGCCGCCAATGGGGACGAAAAGGTCATGGCAAATTGGTTTCCCATGGCGCTCAAGGACGGTGCCCGCACTTGGCTCCTGAACCTGCCCCCAGGCACGATCTCCTCCTGGGACGAGATGTGCACTCGCTTCATCGCCAACTTTCAGGGCACTCGCGACCGTCCGCCGGCCGTGGGTGACCTGCGCCGCATCAAGCAGCAATCCGGAGAGACCTTGCAGAAGTACATCCAGCGCTTCAACATCGCTCGCCTCAAGATTTCCAGGGTGACCGAGGAGGCCATCATCTCGGCGTTCTATGATGGCGTCCGCGACGTCAAGATGAAGGAGGAGCTGGCAATCCACGAAGACCTGTGTACGTCTCTGGAGTTGTTCAACCTGGCGACCAAGTGCGCAAGGGCTGAAGAGGGACGCCTTTCCCTTCTTGAGCTCCCGGCTGCAGATCCAGAAGAGAAGAAAGCCAAGGCCAAGGATGTGAAGCGCAAGGGAGCAGCTGTGCTCGCAGCAGAGCCGGACATGAAGCGCGGCAGGGATCAGCCAGAGTCATCCAAGGGCAGCCGGTACTGTGTGTACCACGACCTCCATACCCACAGCACCAACGAATGCCAAGAGCTCAGGGCCGTGTGAGAAGGCCGTGTCGGTCGACGCCCCGAGCACAACGATCGGGGCTACGATCGAGGTGGAGGAAGAGGTGGTGGACGATGGGACGAATGAGGCCCTCGCCAAGGGTGGCGTGACCGGCCTCGCGAGGACCGCTGGCAGGACCAGCCTCGCGAAGGGGCTTGGAGAGATCACCTCGTGAGGATCGCCCGCAAGGCAACGCAGGGCTTCCTCCTCTGCCACCACCACCAAGAAGGAATGACGACCATCATCAGGACGAGGGGGCTGGGGGCTTCCAGGAGCCGCGTGCAATCGCTTGCATCTTGGGCGGCGCTCAGGCCCCAACCTCTCAGCGCATCTTCAAGAAGTTTGCTCGCGAGGTGAATGCAGTCCTCCCCAAGCTTGAGGCCACGCGCCCTCTCAAGTGGTCTGCGTGCGCCATCACGTTCAGCTCAGCGGATCAGCTCAAGTGCGCCGCAACAACCGGTGTCCTCCCGATGCTCTGTTCCCCAGTCATCAGCAATGTGCAAGTTACCAGGACCCTCATTGATGGCGGAGCAGGGCTCAACATCCTGTCCGTCGAGACATTCAACAATCTTCAAGTGCCATACGATCAGCTTCAACCAACCAAGCCTTTCTCAGGAATCACTGATGGTTCCACTGTCCCAATAGGGCAGGTCCGCCTCCCTGTCACCTTTGGACAACGCAAGAACTACCGTACCGAGGTCATTGACTTCGACGTCGGCCACATTCGCCTGTCGTACAATGCCATCCTCGGGTATCCCGCTCTGGCCAAGTTTATGGCAGTGACTCACCATGGCTACAACGTCCTCAGGATGACAAGAAGTGGCGGAGTCATCACGGTCCCCTATGAAGAGAAGTATGCGGTGTGCTCTCTCGAGCGCGCCTTCCAAGACGCGTCAATCAAGGACCCAGACAGCAAGAGTGGAAACCTTCCTGAAGCAACCCCCAAGAAGAAGAAGACGTCACCTGGCTCAAGGCCTCAGAAGGCAGGCACCTCCGGAGGCACCGCATCCGGACTTGCGCCCATCCAAGGGGCGCTACCCTCCGTCGCATAGGGAGGCGCGCCCGGCGCCCTCTTCGGGCAAGGCTCGGGGGCTCTCCCCTGGGGAGCCACTGACTTTGCCAAGATCACGAGGGAGGCGCTCGGGCACCACTTGGAGGCGTGCTTCGCGACACGTTTCCCTCAGGAAGGCGTAAGGCAAGGAGGGCCCAACCCTCAGGAGTTCATCACCAAGGTCGCTCAGGAGTTGCAGGGATCGAGAGTCATGCGCGGTAACTGCCGCCTACCCAGCGTAGCTCCCCATCCAGGCGTGGAGTACCGAGGCATTAGGCAAAGGTTGCCATTTCAGTGCAACGAGACCAAGACCAGCAGAGCGGCAGGACGGAGGTCACCATGGAGCCCAAGACGGCGTCATCGCCAGTGCCTTTGGCAGCCGAAGACCAACTTTAGTCAGGATAACTTGTACTAGATGTTCCCCTTCAAAATGGCCGTTGTTGGTGCCCTTCCCGCTCAATATTTGGAGAGAGGACCAGGGCCTCTATAAATAAGGCTAGCCACCACAGTAGAGAGGGGCTCATATTAGATCGAGAGGCGACCGAACTCACCCAAGCAACTCATCGCACCAGCTCAAGAACACCTCTCGCGAGGCAGTTCTTCCCTGTACTGTTCATCATCAGCCCCTGAGGCAAACCACCACACCACACACTGGAGTAGGGTATTACACCACAACGGTGGGCCGAACCAGTATAAATCTTGTGTCCCTCGTATTGTTCATCGTTTAGCTTAGATTCTCGCGAGGCAATCGGACATGGAGTGGTAGGGGGAAGATCTTCGCGCGCACCCCAGAGTTTGAACCTTAAGGGTCTGCCGGAACCCCACATCCGACAGTGTGTGTGTGACTTAATTATGTGAGAGAGTTAGGCATGTGTGCCGGCTGGGTGAGGTACTTGGTATGAACCCTAGATTAGTTGATCGGATGATGGCGACATTCATGTGTCGTTACCCCCTTGGGGGCGGCATTCTTCGAGATGCACTCGGGCTCGAGGGACCAACGGATGGCATCTGCGGTGGAACGGTATTTCTTTCTACATATTCATGGCGGCGGTTCTCGACGGCATGGAACAGAGGCTTGGCGTTAGATGTGCGGCGAGGGACACGCGCAAGAGGTCGATCTTGTCTGGAGACGTGGTGGCGTCGATGGCAAAGAGGCCGGACAAGGTCGATGCATCGGTACATGCTTTGAGGATGGATAGAGGGAAGACGGAGGTGACGACCCTTTGCAGCGTGTGCGTGTGGTACTCACTGAGAGTGCGTCGGACCGGAGTGTTACCCAGTCCCGCCTATGTGGCTTGGATGGGGCATCCGGCGTTAGATGTTAGGCTTTCGTGCAATGTTTGTTTGGTATTTGGCCCGGACATTCGGCACCCCTTCATCAAGAGGATAGGAAAAGCGACAGGTGTCATCTAGATGGTGGCCTCGGGCTTACTGTTGTATTACTTTATAAGATCTTTGTGAATAATAAATAATATGGCCGCATGCATCACCCAGATACAGAGGCCGGGGGTGATTCCTCGTTTTCTAAAAACAAAGATAACCTATACGTGACCAAGGCAAGCACATGCACAAGTTGTTCATCTACGACCGGATGAAGCCTGTTGACCACCACCGTCCAAAAGCACCAAGGGTTGGCATCAACGAACCGATGGCGACACGGCACTACTAGAAAAACCCCTACTAATGGTGCACCTAGTATGGCTATTAATGGCGCATCTATGGTGCGCCATTAATAGCACGCCATTAGTAATTTTTACTAATGGCGCACCACCTGGTGCGCCATTAGTATCTGGTATACTAATGGCGCACCGCGGGTGCGCCATTAGTATAGGCCAGGGTGCGCCATTAGTATGCCTCCCGGGGCCATGTATACCAGTGCTTTGGCATACTAATGGCGCACTACCTCTGATCGCCATTAGTAACATGGCATACTAATGGCGCACTACCCATGATGCGCCATTAGTATGCATCGTCAAACTAATGGCGCACTGTCATGTAATGCGCCATTAGTATGAATATTAGGGTTTTTTTATTTTTTATTTTCTGTTTTTGCACAGGTTACAAAATGTATAATTTGACAAAATATAGACAGCACACATCAACAACAGATTCATCAAATACAATAGAAGATTAGTCTTTGAATACAATTCATCATATTAGTCTCCGAATACAATTCATCATATTAGTCTCCGAAATTAAAAGACCGAACAAATATAGAACATTATATTACAAGTCTCGAGACCGCGAGTAGCGAGTTTGTCTTCACATTACAAGTCGATATCGATCATCTAAACTACCATCACATAGAAGAGAGCTGCGGTCATCACGATGAGCATCATCACGATGAAACTCGTCTTCATCCGGTTCCTCCAACACTCCCTCCCCTCTCCCGCTAGATAGAGGGCGTATCTAGATTCGGCCTCGGCCCTAGTGGTGTACCCTTTGTAACTGTTACCGCTGAATCGGTGAACCTATCTCCGACACTCCTCCCAGTCATCGAGACTCCGGAACCTTACCCTTGTACACGACATACGTCGGCATCGCTATGCACTAGCCAAACGAAACGTTAGTACCAATTCACAGACAATACATAAGCAATATATAAGTATGCAATAGAACGATCGGAAGAGAAAAGCAAGACATTAATAGCATCGATTACATCTAAGTTGAACGACTCTCGAAACCAAAGAGACATACTACAAGTTCATTAAAGTTTAATTACAACATGAGCCAATCGATGTTTCAGAACTAGACAACTCGACTCAAGGGACGGAGCGTGGATGAAGCCGCCGTCTATCGTGGGAGTCATGAAAGAACGGCGTTGTCATCCTGCATTTGTAGCATTGTGTCGATGTCACTGTTGGACGGTTGATTTCTGAGGTAGAACTGCCCCGAGGTACGAAGGACATCTTGATGGATGATTTCCGCAAACTCCGACTGGATGCGAAAGAATTCTTGTCGAAGGTCCGCGTCCTGGATTGCCGACACGCTCGCGGCCCAATCTTTGAGTTTACTCGGTAGCATAAGTTGATGATGGTCCCGTACGATCGCCCGCATGTGATGGATGGCGTAGTAGGCACCCTTCTGACCGCCAGGCGGCTACTTGACGCAGCAGAACGTCGTATTGTGGGAGAACACGTGCTTGCCGTACTTACGAATAGGCCTAGTGAAGGTGCCTCCAGATTTGGCGTAGCCGGGGAGAACATCATCAAGAACCTTCTTGACATTTGTGTAGTCTACGTTCGATCGACGGTCCGGGTCGAAATCGTGGCCATGGAATATTTGGGGCTTAGGAGGATGAGCGTGCAACGTGTGTCACCGCAGAAAACACGGAATGTTAAAAGAAAACGATCGAAATGTAAGAATTCATATGTTACGGGCGGTTGAGGGAGGACTTACTCGGGAAAGTAAGGCACGAGGAAGTTATCCTTATCTTGGTTTGCCGAATGACGCCTTGAGGTAAGAACTCGCGACTTGCGGTCCCCGCGCTGCCCAAGATCTTGGCACGCATGTAGAAGGGGTCGACTATCACGATGTCCGGGTCTTGTCGCGAATGATCCGCATCTCCATACTCAGCGAAAATAGCCGAACGAAGGTGTAGTGCAGCGGATGAAGGTTCAACATAGCGTGGATGTCATCAAAACGCAGGACGATCGTACGCCCGATGGAGTTATCCACAAAGCCCTTGCCCTCTGGCACCTTGGCCGCGAAAACCGGGTATGCCACATCCTTCTCCCTGAGACGCCGCTTCTCCAAAGAAAGAACACAGTCATGCAGACTCCGCATAGCACCGGTTGCAGCATTGAGCATATTTGTCGGTAGCATCGCCCTACCCGCCACATGCACCCTCCTCGAGATATCCTGCGGTGAAGGTGGCCCGTCCTGAGCACGGATCGTACTCGGTGCCGGCTGGCTTGCACCCTTCTTAGTCTTTCTTTTGCGTGCCTTCTTCTTCTCCTGTAATGGGACCGAGTTCTGCTCACAGACCGCCTTCTTGAGTGTGTTGGGGCTGATAATATTTCGCACCTCGCCTATCTGAGGCTCGGTGAAGTCGGCAGCTGGAGGCGTCTCCTGAGAGCTGAACGCCAGACGGCGCCTGTTGCAACTTGGCTTCTCCGCGGTACCAGCTAGATCGCACACGTCTTTTGTTGGGTTTGGTTCTTGAGAAGGAGGCCCCATGAAGTCGCCATCGTACCCATGCTCGGCAAAGTACTGATCGACGTTGCCAAATGTATCATCGTCGTCGTCGTCGTCGTTCTGATCCTGTGCCATATGCATGTTTGGATCCAGTGGCATAGGGATGTCCGGCACCGTTACGGCGGTCTTGCCATGGGGCCAACTTGGCGCCGCACGATCTGGCGGTGTTGTCTTTGGGTGGTGTCCCCGCCTCAAACGAATCTGGCTCTTCGGCCAAAGCAGGGGCCAGCTCAGGCAGGCGCTGAGGGTCATCACGTCTTCATCGTCGGCCCCGACGGGTCGAATCGGAGGTAACAAGTCATCGCAGCCTGGCAGCACCCGAACCAGTTGAACCCTAAACAAGTTGGGTGGCATCTGGGTACCGTGGAACAAGGGGTTGCCCGGTTGAACGATTTTTCCCTTGGCGACATCGACCAACTCGTTGTTCATGAAGTGGAGGAGAGTGCATGGAACGTCGGCGGCGCCCTGCGAAAACATGTAGGGCGTCAGGGATGCCCAGTCAAAGGCAAGGAGATGAAGTCCTCGGCCGAGAGAGGCTTAATTAGTTACCGTGATGATGGCGTCGAGCTCGGCTAATGTCGACGCACCGCCAACGGCGGCGCGGCGATTGACGGAGGGGCCGCTTGTTGAAGAGGTGCCGGCGGCGACACCCGGTGCATTAAGCTCCGTGCGGCGTCGGAGACACCAATGCCGCCCGCCGAGGCACCAATGGCCCCGCCATCGCATTATGCGAGTTGCTGGCCGTGAAGCTAGGAATCGGGCGGCCCTGTTGGCCGCCCGCAATCCACGACTCAACCCGAGATCAAGGTAGGCACAAGGGCGGTGATCGTCGCTCCGAGTCGTTGTTCCACTTGCTCTTGGACAATCTCCGAATCCGCGCCACCTGTGCCTTGAGTTCTTGAACCTCTCGCGCTGGCTTTCCGAGCTGGTCTTTTCTCCTTCCGCACACCAGCGGTATAGTATGACCCCATTTTGTCGACAAGCCTTTGCCGCCACACGACCAGCCGACGCCGGACATCGAGCTTATCCTTGTTCTTCATTACATTCAACCCCTATTTAGAGTGGTGTCCCAAGGGTTGCTCTTAGTCGACCCAGCGCCATCGCTTTCGGATCACTGCGAAAGGAATGTGAACCATTTAGAAATTCGCTTCATTAATTAGAATGCAACCATATGGAGCTAATTACGCTGGGTGTATTCCTTACGTAACAAGCTCAAGCTGCCTGGTCTTGGATCCGTGGTAAGCTCCTTTGTTTCGGGTCCTTCTTGTACCGAGCCCTGACAAAGTTCCTGGTCTGCTTGTCACCGTATGTATCGAAGAGGGGCTGTAGGCCTTGCACGGCACGGTCCGCCTCCTCCTTGTCCCATATAGGCTCCGCCACTCTGTAACCACGGGACCGAGTGTGTGTTCCCCTATGTTCAGCTCCGCATTTGTTTCCCCACTCACTTGATTGGGAGCTTGCGGTGCTCGAGCAATTGATCTTGAAGTCGTTGTAGTCATCTTCGGTGATCGAAGGATTTTTCTCCTTGATCTTCTGATAACTCTCACCTTTCTCGATCATTCTCTTCACATTGCTTTTCCAAGTAGACAGGGCCTTGCTCATCTTCGTGAGGGCAGCATTGTTCACTTTATTCCCTTTGAGGCTTGTGTTTTCAAATTCAGCGGGAACTTGTATCGCTCGTGCAGCTTCGTGAAGAGGAGGTTGCGCAAATTCTCTCGGTCAGGATGCCTCAGGTTCTCGGTGTTGATCGAGACGGTGCTCGGACAATGCACCCGAGCTGAAGCGAGTACCCTTGACTATTCGTTCGGGCGCCGTTGGATTCCGTTGGAGTCCACTTGAGAACTTCCTCCTTGAGGGTGCGGAGCACGATCGGCGCCGTCCTTCCGTTGCCTCTTCGGTTGGCTGCCATCGTAAATGCGCCGCCATAATCAGTGGTGGCATCATCGGCGGCACCATCAGTGGTGGCATCAGTGTGGTCATCCTCGGCGGCACCATCCGTGGTCTCAGGATCGATGGGGAAGGCGGCGGCCTCATACAAGTGAGGTTGTTCCTCCATCTCCTGGGACAGCTCCCAGAATGCCTTGCCGCCCGAACACCCGACCTCATCGTTGTGGGCCATGTTTCTCTCTAAATAGGAACAAAGTTTGGTCAAAAAGTTGGTTATTGTCAAGGAACAAGATCATGGTCTCATCATTTAGGGTTTGTCGACACCGAGGCATCCTAAAATCTAAGCTTTTATCATTGAGGGTTTTTCGACGCCAAGGCACCCTAAAAGCCTAACCTTTCATCATTTCGGTTTTATCGACACCGAGGCACCCTAAAAGCCATGCATTAGTCACAAGTACGCCGGGCACTTGATCCTACTTAATTAACTACTAAGATACCCCGCCCATGCATTAGTCACAAGTACCCCATATGTCCTATTTTTAGCAAAGTCATGCTAAAATTCACGGAAAATTTCAGCATGACCTTTACTGAAAATAGGACATATGGAGTACCCGAATTTGCTGGAACGGAAGTTAATCGACATTCCGGCAAACTCAAGGGCCTCTCGGGTACCTGCAAAATCATTATCCCAGGTGGACATGGATGCAATGTCACATGTCACATGGATCCCACACCCACAGGAGCTGGTGAAGCTTCATGTGTATTTCACTTAAAACCAGCCTGACTAAAGAGCTTTATGTAGAAAACAAATCACTCCACCAGCTCACACAAGATCATCCCTCTAAGCAATTACTCAAAATGGGCACTAGCAGCAAAATGAACATTTTACAATCTGAACTTTTTTTTGTCATCTATGTGCTCATTTAACTTTGATCCAAATAGTATCAAAGTTCTTAGAAACAAGCAGCTCTGCTAACAAAGAACAGTAAAAATGGGGCTTGCCTTAAGATGGGAAGTAAAGTTGCAAAACTATCACAAAGAACAGTAAAAATGGAACATAGCTCAGCATTTTATTGATAGGAACAAACATAAAATCAAACCATGGGCATCTACTAGGTAGACCAACATAAAATTTTGACTGGAGTTACATAAGGGAAATTGATGTGATGAATGGCGTTAGGGAGCTGAGCTGATCATGTCCATGTATTCTAATTCTACAAGAAGATGGCATTGCTGTTGGTACCAATTTATTTGTTCACAAAGATACATTTTTGGTAATGCATAGACAACATCACCTTTTATTTATCATGGTTGGTTCTGTTCCATAATTATATCAGCCCAGAGTGTCTTATTAGATATCAAACTGAATTGTAATGCACCCATTCTAAAACTTTAAGTGAAAATAACCCTTGGTGTTTGATATGCATAACAATGAAAGATGCTGGTTCACATCTTTGACTGGAGTAACAGAGGCATAAAAGTAGAAATTACAGGTCAGAGGATCATGTTGATTAAGGTTCTGTTTTTATACTGCAAGTTCCAGGTAATTAGAGTATGTGGCACTGTCTTGTGTTGACTAACTCATAAATGATATTATCATCTTTACTCACCGTTATGTGTATCATGGCTGAAATTCCACCCTATAATACATGCCCTTGGCTAATTAGCAAGTAAGTAACTCTTACATTATCAAAGCTTGCCGTTTTCAAATCAATTCTTGACGAGGAATAGCACAGGCACAAGCAAACCTATAACTTAATGATGGTTATTAGGGAAGACAGGAAATGAGGATGGACAGAACCATATGTTTGGGAAATGCAAATAGAAGTAGTGCTATGAGAGTAATTTTTTTCAATTTTCATTGTTGTTTCAAATTAGATCGGCGCACATGTGGCTGCAATTTCTATTGGTCATCCAAGATGGGTGTTCATAGTAAAGTACTATATAGTGGCACTAACATAACCAAGGATTGCTTTAAAAAAAACATAACCAAGAATCACCTTCCACGTGGCTTCTTCTCTTTAGCCTGGCTTCCTTCTGCAAAGTGGGCAAATACTTACATCTGCTGCGGTAGGTACTTCATCGCCCTTTCCTTCTTGTTCGTGATCAAAACCACGATGAGAATGCAATACACACCAAAGAATATCATATACAAGAATTGCAGAAATTAAACAAGGTCAGACCCACACTATCTATTCTTTCTTCATGGCAGAATATCATATACAAGCACGAATTTTGTTCACATTTATATAGCAACAAATATTTATACACTCATATAGCAGCACTAAGTATATTTCACTTAGAAGAAGATTTGCTTTTACATCCCACCCAACTTAACAATCTAGTAGAGTTGTGATTTATTAATATTGTCTTTCCTTTGCAGGTTCATGTCAAGTCGATCGAGGATTTCGCGCAGCTGGGTTGTTTCGATGAGAACCAAGACAAGCAGCAGCCCACCAAAGCTTCTTCTACCCAGCAGCAACCCACTAAACCCTTTTCTACCCAGCCGCAACCCGCTAAAGCTTCTTCCACCCAGCTACCGCCGAGGGCACCAAGGCCTCATCATTCACATATCTACCTCGACCAGGACGGCAAACAGCGTCTGTGGCCAAGATCAACTTCCTCAACCTCTCGGGTTTGTGTTGCGATCCTCTCCTGCGTGCACCTTGTCGAGCACAAAGACTGCTCTCGTGACCCTTTTCTACCTCCGCCGAGGGAGTATGGAGGAGTATTTATATATTGCATCAGAACTTGCAGTTTTGTTGATTCCTCAAAAACCAACCTCTTATCTATACTTACTAGTACTTTATACTGCCAAGCAAAAGGAGCGTTAGCATCCCTCTCCCTGTTTAATCTCATAGCACAATGATAAAGTTATCTTGTCCTGGCCATGGGGAAGCACCAAAACCCAATGGAGCCATTTTTTTTAGGCATCCAAGGTTCATGCAAATTATCATGCAAATTATCTGAAATTTTTAGGCATCCAAGGTTATCCAAATTATCCAAGGTTCAGATTACCCATGGTTCAGATTAAGAGCTCATGTTAAAAAAACTATCTGAAATTTTTAGGCATCCAAGGTTCATGCAAATTATCATGCTCATATGGAGATGGGATGGGAGGAGGGAAGGGATAGGGGTCGGGGCGGTAGCTTACCTTGGAGGAGCGGGCCGGGGTGGAGGAGGCGGTCGGAGAGGATAAGGATGCCGGGAGTGGGGCGCTGGGAGGATGTCGGGACGAGGTCCGGTGGTGGTGGTGCTCGGCGACGGTGGTGTGGACGGAGCGGGCGTCGGGCGGCGGGTCGCGTCGAGGCGGCGGGCAGCGCCGAGGTGGCGGGCAGCGGCGCTGGGCGGGTCGAGGCGGGCTGGGCAAGGCTGGGCGGCGGGCGGCGCCGAGGTGGCGCTGGGCGGCGGGCAGCGCTGGGCGGCGGGCAGCAGCGTCGGGAGAGGAGAGGGAAGGGATCTAGGGCGAGGGAGAGGCGAGGAGAGGGAAGGCGAGGAGAGGGCGAGGGAGGGAGAGGGCGAGGGCGAGGCGAGCAGTGGGTCAGAGTGGGGCGGGGGGCGGTGGATCGAGAGGAGAGGAACTGGCGAGGGGAGAGGAAGGGGGATCGGGCGAAGGGGGAGAGGGAAGTGGGGATCGGGCACAATACTAATGGCGCACCTCACCGTGGTGCGCCATTAGCATGTCCATACTAATGGCGCACCTCACCGTGGTGCGCCATTAGTATTTTTTTTATTTCAACTCGAGCCAACAGGTTATGTACAACTGTAACTGATCCACACCAAGTCCCCTCTACTAGCTCGACTGGTCAGCAGCCAGTTCTCACACCAGGAGGTCCTGGGTTCGACTCCTAGGCTCCACAAATTTTTTAGCATTTAAAAAGTTGTTTGATACTTATTTGTGTTTAAATATGTTCAAACTTGTTTAAATAATAACAGTAATATTTTTTATAAGACAGTAGCATTTAAAAAGTTGTTTGATACTTATTTTTTTTATAAGACGGGTGCTGGGTGCGGGGGTCGGCAAGGCGGCGGTTGAGTAGGGAATCGAGGTGCGGGGGGTCGTGGCGGCGGCCGGTGGACTGGGGTGCTCAAGGCGAGGGGGACCGAATCTGGCGAGGTGGGATAGCGATCGAGATGGAGGGGATCGAGGTGGGCTCCACAAAAAAAATTAGCATTTAAAAGCTGTTTGATACTTATTTGTGTTTAAATATGTTCAAACTTGTTTAAATAATAACAGTAATATTTTTTATAAGACAGAGCATTTAAAAGCTGTTTGATACTTATTTTTTATAAGACGGTGCGCGGGGTGCGGGGGTCGGCGGCGGTTGAGTAGGGGAATCGAGGGTGCGGGGGGTCGGCGGCGCGGCCGGTGGACTGGGGGTGCTCGGCAGCGAGGGGGACCGGATCTGGCGAGGTGGGATAGCGATCGAGATGGAGGGGGATCGAGATCGAGTGTCCATGAAATTTAAAAATATTCATGATAGTTCAAAAAGTACCCATGAAATACAATCGAGAAATGAAGGCTACGATTTAAATACAATCGATCTTAGCTAGCTATCTGTTCACAATCTTCTTGCCCTTCTTTTTCGCAAATGGAGTTCTTCTGTGGAACGGACATCCTTTAGGTAGGGTGGTCCTGCTTCTTCTTGTGGTGTATGCTGCTACTTCATCATCGTCGTCATGTTCGATCCTCGGTCGCCGATTTGTCAAGTCTTGCTCATTGGCTACTCCATCCATTCCGATGATCTTCCTTTTGCCTCTCCTCACGACAACACGACCGGGCTTTGGCGGGTGGGTAATGAAGAAGCATTGGTCCACATGGGAAGCCAGTACCATGGCTCATTTTTCGCGGTGACGCTTATGCGCATGGTCTTGGATTTGGCTTCGGGTATAACCATGGTGGTGAAATACCGGTCTTCTTTTATGACGTTCTTGGCCCATCGACACGGAACATCGGACCTTCTCTCCAGTAGCTCAGCTCCCAGATCTCCTCGATCCTTCCGTAGTATCTGTCCTTGTCGTTACGGTGTAGGATTCCATCGTTACCCGGAGTTCGATAACCATCGCTCTTCATGTCCTTAGCCTCGTGTAGAATGTGTAGTCGTTGATATCGTGACGCCTCATAGGTCATCAGGTTGTGCTCGGCGCCTGTGACAAGGCGAATATGAGTTGTTCTTCCGGAAGAATCCTCATGTAAAGGGTGCGACGAAGCTTCGCTTGAACCAACGCGTGAAACATGAGTTGTGCTCTTTGAGTATATCTCCGTCTGTCCTCTGTTGGCCTCGGTCATTGTACGTCTTCTTAATAAAGGTTTTGTGCTCTACCACCCAAGGATCGACCACGTCCATGTGTTGTAGTGCGACTAGGTTTGCTCTTTCAAAGTCGGCGAGTCGACCCTCGAAGTCGACATGCATTTCGCGGCGACCCTCACGGTGACCCCATCCAGCGAGCCTGCCGAGGTGCCTGTTGACGGGCAGACCAACGGGGTTCTCGATGCCTAGATAATTCGTGCAGTAGGAGATGCACTCTTCGGTCAGAAAGCCCCTGGCTATGCTTCCTTCTGGACGTGACATGTTGCGAACGTATCCTTTGATGACACCATTCATCCTTTCGAACGGCATCATGCTGTGCAGGAACGTTGGCCCGAGTTGGATGATATCCTCCACTATATGGACCAGCAGATGCACCATAACGTCGAAGAATGCGGGCGGGAAGTACATCTCAAGCTCGCATAGTATCACCACGATCTCTTCCTCGTAGCCTTCGAGTTGCCTCACGCCAATCGACTTCCGAGAGATGACGTCAAGAAGTTGCATAGGCCAAATAGCGTTTCACGGACGTGCGCGCCCATGATCCCACGGATTGCAACCGGAAGTATCTGCGTCATCAAGACGTGATACCGTGAGACTTCATCCCCTGAACTTCGCTTCACTGGGTCTAGGTATCTGCTTATCTTCCCCGTAACCGTAAGGAAGTTTTACTCCTAGGAGGCAGGTGAAAACTGCTCGATCTCCTCCCGACTTAGAGTGAAGCACGGGAGGGTAGTCATTTCCGGTCTTCTTGGCCTTTTGCCTTTGCGACGACTTTCGTGTCCTGCTTCGCCTCATCATCATCATCATCATCATCATCATCATCATCATCATCATATATAGCGTGAAGCTCCTGCCGATGCCCATTGATTTCAAGTCTGCCTTGCTTTCGCCCATCTTTGGTCCTCTCGCATGTTGAGCAGGGTACCAAGCAGACTCGCACACGCTCTTCGTGATATGCATGACATCAAGGCTGTGAGGCACACGGTGGATCTTCCAAGACGGCAAGTCCCGTAAAACAGACCTCGTTTTCCATACCTTCAGCAGCGGCTCTGGCGCTTTCGCTTCTTTCCGGCTCTGTAGCCTTTTTCTTCTTTCCCGCGTGGGCGGTCTTTCCAATTTTCAACAGCTTGTCTATTTCTCGCCGCTCCTCGTACACGGGCGTTTTGGGTTCGGTTTCACCATCGAACAGATCCTTGCGTTTCCTCCACGGGTCATCGTCGCGAAGCCACCTTCGATGTCCCATGAACACGGTTTTCAAGACCCGGATCTCTATCTAGCTGGCGATACGTTGTGTCATCCATGCACCTTACGCGATCCGAAAATCCGTGGACTATCTGCCCGCAAGATATCCGTAATCGAGATAGTCGTGCACCGCCGTGAGCAAAGGCGGCTCTCATAGGGAAATATTTTTTCTGCGGCGCCCCACGATTGGCTGGCGTTTTCCACAGCGTGTCAAGCTCCTCTTCAGCAGCCCCGATACATGATTGATGTCGTTCCTGGTTGTTTCGCCCTTCAATTAGCATACTCATGTGAATGTACTTCCTCTTCATGCACAACCAGGGGAAGGTTGTACATCCACACAAACACAGGCCAGGTGCTATGTGTGCTTCTCGGCTGCCAAACGGATTGACTCCATCGGTGCTCGCGCCAAAGACGATGTTCCTTGGATCGTTCCCAAATTCTGGGTATTCAAGTTCAACGCTTGCCACCGCTCGCATCCTTAGGGTGACTCAGCATCTTGTCTTTTTTATCTATCTCCGGATCATTTGCGTCATCTTCTCGCTTCTTCTCCTCCCTATCCGCGTGCCAACGCAGGAGCTTTGCTACCTTAGGATCCGCGAAATACCGCTGCAGACGAGGAGTGATCGGAAAGTACCACACCACTTTTCGAGGAGCTTTCTTCCTCTTCTTGTATCGAGTGACAACGCACACCGGACATATGGTAGACTCGCGTGCTCGCCCCGATAAATGATGCAATTGTTCATGCACACATGGTATTTCACGGCGGTAAATCCAGAGGACACACGATTTTCTTCGCCTCCTCCAAACTGGTCGGGCACTTGTTCCCTTGGGAAGACGTTCGTGCTGAATGACATGTTCTCGTCGAAGCACGCGCCGGTCATTTTGTGTTTTACCTTCATCTCCGAGCCATGAGCGTTACTTTCAGCGGGTATCCTCGGCCTGCATCCTTCATACAATGGAGTAACCGCGTCTAACTCAAGTTGATCCATCTTGGCTTTCTCTCGGCGGCAGCTCTTGTGTTATCCGTCTCGCTTGAGAAGCAGCTCTTGAATATGAGGGTCCTGCACCCAGCCCATCGATGGTCCAGCGTCGTGCGCTCCGCCGCATCATCATCATGTCCTGCATCTTCTACATGATGACTGTGTACAGCATCACCGTCGTGATCATCTCCGGGATTCTTCGTCTTCTCGCCCCGAGCCGCGGTGGTTGTCTTGCTGCCCTTCCTCATTTCTTGCCCGGCCCCATGGACGACTTCGTAGTCATCTTCATCACCTTGCCACCGATAGCCATCCATGAAACCACGCAAGAGCAGGTGGTCCCGCACCTGCCCGAATCCGGTCCGCAATAAGGCTATTCAGCTTGCATCTTCGACACGGACATCTTATCTCCGCCTCGTTCTTTTGAAGCATCTCGCCTTCGCGGACCTCAAAACCTATTCACGATGCCTTCGGTCATCGTGCGGACCATGGTCGCCATGGGTAGAGCAAAACGATATTTTAGAACCAAGAAAAATTTGGCATGACTTTCCTAAAATAGGACCAAAAGAATGCTTAATGCCAAAATTCTCGCTTAAACGGAAATGAATCAACATTCCGCAAAATATTGGCAACTATCGCATTTCAAATACCGTACACCTCCAAACACAAACACATATGCAACACCACAAACATATGCAACACCACGAACATACATAGATCTAGCTAGGCCATAAAAAGTGCATGTGCACATTGTTGTAGGAGAACAACATAAATATAGCTTCCCTTTACTTACCTAGCAAAACAAGGTAACTTAACCACTTAATTTGAATGAATCTATGGTGGAAATGAGGTGAAAAGAGGAGGCACCGAGACAAGGAGGAGGCGGTGGAGAGAATGAAGTGGGGAGAAAGTGAGTGTGGGAGGAAAGGCTGTCCAAAATATCTTGTTGTTGCCCACTTACTAATGGCGCACCAGCAACAAATGCGCCATTAGTAATCCAGGTTACTAATGGCGCACTTCTGGTGGTGCGTCATTAGTACTTTTGCAAAAAAGGAAGAAAACAATAATAAAAAAATAACATTAGTGGCGATTTTTTGGCTGGTGCGCCATTACTAGTTACAACTAGTAATGGCGCACCACCAGCGGATGCGCCATTAGTATGTTTGGACAGGCGCACTAATTCAAAAAAAAAAATTGGTACTAATGGCGCACCGTGGGCAGGGTGCGCCATTAGTAGTTTCAACACTAATGGCGCATCAGATGGTGGTGCGCCATTAGTATATACTAATGGCGCACCACATGTCTGGTGCGCCATTAATGTCAATTCCATCTATAGCCCTTTTCCTAGTAGTGCGGCGGGCACGCTTTCTAGGTCGGCTACAATGCTGATGGGATAAAGAAGATATCAAGGTGTAGGAGAGCAAGGAGTTTAAACAGAAGTAAACATCTAACTTCATGATGTTATATATATTTGGAATTTGGATTAACTGTGAGATCTCTAGTCTGTCTTCCATATATTGTCTACCTGAACTGTCGCATGAAAACTGTATTAATATTATACAAAGTTGCATGTATTGCATATGGGTAAACTAAAGTGGACTTGATCCGATTCAGACTTGCAATTAATCTTCCAAGGAACTTGTGACTCTCTTTCAGCATAGATATGGTTTGCCATCAAACTGCTGCCGTCGAGCCTGTGGTGACAGCTGCCGCCATGCAAGGGGAGGCAAAAATTAACATCAACAGAAAAGATGGTGACGACTCAAAATACATGAAGATAATATTTACTTGGGATAAGGCCTAGTAGCGCAGTTCTGCGACGAACAGTCATCAATCTAACAAAGGACTCCGTGAGTTTCATTGCTTCAGTCACCGTATTCATCACAATCTGCACGGCGACCATGCAAAAATGTCAGTACGACAGCAAAGAAAGTAGAGGAATTCGGCCAAACGAATGGAAGTTCACCCTACTCCGTCCGGGTCTTGTGGCGGAGCCGTCTTGAATTCACGTCTCAGATTGTCTGTTTTCCTCATGTACTCCAACCAAGGTCTATTGAAAACAGAATCTGGACCGCAGTCCAGTGAACTAGCTTCATCATCACCAATATTTGCAAGGGTGTCTTGAGCCATGAAGTAGCTCATTGCGGCCACACTTTGAAGAGCACCAAGAAAGGTAACAATAGTTTCCTCAGTGACCTTATCATTGTACGCATCCTCGGCTGTACTGACAAAGTTGCGCACGTACACCCCAAGAGCCTATATGGTATGTTTTAGTACCGAGCGAGTTCAATCAACTAGTTAGTGCTCCATAGTGTATATACCCGCTAGTGCAGAACCGGGCTATAGTACCGGTTAGTAAGGGCTTTTAGTGTCGGTTGTGTAACGGTATTAAAGGATGGGGACTAAAGGTCCTCCCTTTAGTACCGGTTCGTCACGAACCGCCACTAAAGTGTCACCACGTGGCACGAGTCAGGGCCGGGTGCAGGGAGACCTATAGTACCGGTTGGTAACACTAACCAGTATTAAATGTTCGGTTTTTTTAATTATTTTTCCTTTAGTTTTGTGTTTTTAATTTAATTTAGAGATTGTTTTTATATTATAATGAGTTGTTAAATCATTAGGTGAAAGTACCCGCAGATTAGTTTCAACTGGATGCATGCATGGATCCTAGCTAAGTGATCAAAGTATATATGCCATATCCATATATATTACTTGATCACTTATATTAGGTGAGCAAGTAATTAATATGGATATGGCTTATACTTGATCACTTAGCTAGCTAGGATCCATCCAGTTGAAAGTAATATGTGGTTTCTTTCATAAATGATATAATAACTCATCATCATCATATTAATATAAAAACTATTGCATCATATATATCATCACCAACAAGTTAACGGTATACTAGCTAGCTAAAAATCATTATAGTCGTCATTACCACTATTTAATCATCATAGTAATTACCGCTATTTAATCACCACCAATACCAGCTTAAAGAAGAAACATTCACTTTGTACCAGAATTAAAGATATCATCGAGTTCAACATGATCACTTTTTGAGATTAAGTTCAGGACGAAAGAACACGGACATGAGAGGACAAGTACTAAGAGCATGCTAATCACTCCTGCTGCTCTCTCTCTCGGGTAAAATGGCATAGAACAAGTGTAGCTCTCCTAATTCATCATATTGGAGCATGCAGATGAACCTGTCTCCTAATCGTGGGTTGCACTTCTGCTTGTTGACTCCTAGTACTTCTCTGCAATCATTCACAATTTTGCTCCAGTCTTTCACTATTAAGCATTCCTCGGTTCTAGAAATCCTGAATGCACTCGTGCGCAATGCAGGATGTCTTGGCCGTAAGCTAACAATTGACATGCGACCGTTAGTCGAGATCCACTGAGGCACAACTATCATCGGGAGTCCCTGTTGAAGAGAACATCGTATAGTATCATACTTAGCAACATGAAGTTTAGCTTAAAAAATAATGTATGCAAAAGATGCACTGAGGATAAATAGTAAAAATCTTATCATCTTTCCTAAATACATGTGACCGTAGTTTAGTACAAACACTATTGGTCGCACGTTATGAGTACTAAGATTTGCAAGTCTAGGAAAATAATTTCTCTTGACAGCATCAAGATCCTCAAGCCATGAAACATATTGACTTATCTCCTCGCAGTTTAGTTCAGCCCTCGGACAGTGGACGGTCCTGTCTACCAAGCGCTGGACATGTTTGCTTGAATGGAAATAAGCTGTCAATGGAAATTAGTTGTCAACTATTTTTGAAAAAACAATATGAACATAAATATGGCATGAGAAACTCACATAATGGTAGAACTGGAGGCGTATGCAAATCAACCCAAATGTCTCTATTACCTTCAATATCATCTTCGGGACGAATATCAAAGGTGATAAAACATATCAGGCTCAAATGCATAAGCCTTGCATAGTGCATTGCCAAGTTTTGCATTCAAAATGGGTGTAGGTTTCTTGATTGTATAATTTGACGTTGAAGGTATAACCATGCTCGGTCTTCAAGTAAACTCTCTTTACCTCCATAGTTTTGTCTCGACTGAAACCTATCTTATCCAAGACAAAAATTCTTGCATGGCAGGGGATACGCTAGTAGAATAATGAAAATTTAAAATAATAAGTTGAAGCAAATGAAGCATATATAAGTCATGCTTAATTTCGAAAAAATACTTGTCGTTGTGACTTACTGTATCCACTTCGAAGGTCTCATCCAGCTTGATGTTGAAGCGCCTATCATCAACTAGGAAATTTCTGTCGCACAGGCGGCGTTGGTCTTCGCAGTCTTCGCACATAATGAAATCGTTTTCGTCGTCAGACGACATTTCCTATGTTCATAGGTGAAACATTAAACACTTATTAGTTATATATTAATTCAACTTATTAAACTAGTTCTATTAATTCAACTAGCTAGTTCAACTAATTAATTCAACTAAGCACTTACTAAAAATATACCTAAATAAATTTAGCTCCTAATTCAACTAATTAACTAGTTCAACTAATTCAACTAAACTAGTTCTATTAATTTTCTTACTAAAAATAAAGTAGCTAGTTCTATATACTAAAATTTTAATTAGATGATCAAATCTCATATACCTATATTTAGTATATATTAATTCATCTAGCATTAATATAAATTCATCTATAACTAAAAGTATAAAAAACTAACTCATCTAACATTATCTAATTCTTATATGATCTAACATTTATATAATCTAACATTTTGACATTAAACATTTGTGTGTGTGTGTGTGTGTGTGTGTGTGTGTGTGTGTGTGTGTGTGTGTGTGTGTGTGTGTGTGTGTGTGTGTGTGTGTGTGTGTGCGAGGAGGTCGCCGCAAGCGGCAATCGATCTTACACCGGGGAGGCAATGACGGCGATGGTGGCAGCGACGATGGCGACGGGACAACGACGGGAGGGGCGGAGCGGCGGGCGGGGACGGCGCGACGACGGGGGCGGCGACAACGTACGACGGCGATGGGGGCGCGCGGCGACGGGGGCGGCGACGACGGCGACGCACGCGGGGACAGGGCGCGACGAAGATGGATGATAACTGAAAATTTTCGTAAGTGCTGGTTATATAGGGGAAGCCTTTAGTACCGGTTGGAGACAGGAACCGGTACTAAAGGTTAAATTTGGTCACGCGAAGCGGCGGGAAGCGACCCCCTTTAGTACCGGTTCGTGACTCCACCCAGTACTAAAGACACACCCTTTAGTACCGGTTTGAGCCACGAACCGGTACTCAAGGGGGTGCGCTCATGTTCCGCGTTGCTCATTGTTTAGACCCACCTCGCCGAGCGAAGGGCAGCCGCAGTGGTTTATAAACCCAGCCGCAGCTGCTCCTTCGAGCTCCTATATAATGCAGGCCTCTGGGCCTAACTTTGATGCGCTGCCCTGTGAGCCTGCTGGGCCTTATGGGCCTGCATATGCACGCCCAAGGCCGAGCAGGCCCACTGAGCAGCGTGGAAATAATTTTCATAAAGTTTTTTTGTGGTTTATATATTTTATTCTATTTATTTGTGAGTAGTTTTTTACTGTATTTAGAGTTTCTTATATTTAATATTAGGGTGTTTTATCATTATATTCATATTTATAGTGATTTTTCAGTTCATTTTGTAGTGCTTTTCACTTTCACGGTGATTTAGCTCTGAAAACAAATCAGTAAATGCATCGAAAATAGCAAATTATGTCAAAAAGGGTTGAAAGTTGATGACGTGGATTTGAATTGTGCATCTGAACACAAAATAAGTCCGGAGTTGTACTAAGTTATTAAAATAATGAATAGCCGGTGTAACAGATGAGTTTTCGTCCAAAACCTTGATACTTCCTCAGAGATTGTCCAGTTTGTACACGAAGTGCATCCAGTTTTTGCCGTAACCCTCTCTACTTTTTTGCACATGCTATGCGGGTGAAATGATGATACCTTGCCAAGTTTCAACCTTTTCAGAGTTCATTTTGTACTGCTTTTCACTTTCACGATGATTTAGCTCTTAAAAACAAATCAGTAAATGCATCAAAAATAGCAAATTATGTCAGAAAGGGTTGAAAGTTGATGACGTGGATTTGAATTGTGCATCTGAACGCAAAAAAAGTCTGGAGTTGTACTAAGTTATTAAAATATTAAATAGCCGGTGTATCAGATGAGTTTTCGTCCGGAACCTTGATACTTCCTAAGAGATTATCCAGTTTGTACACGAAGTGCATCCAGTTTTTTTCGTAACCCTCTCTACTTTTTTGCACATGCTATGCGGGTGAAATGATGATACCTTGCCAAGTTTCAACCTTTTCAGAGTTCATTTTGTACTGTTTTTCACTTTCACGGTGATTTAGCTCTAAAAATAAATTAGTAAATTTATCGAAAATAGCAAATTATGTCAGAAAGGGTTGAAATTTGATGACGTGGATTTGAATTGTGCATCTGAACGCAAAAAAGTCCGGAGTTGTACTAAGTTATTAAAATATTGAATAGCAGGTGTAACAGATGAGTTTTCATCCAAACCCCTGATACTTCATAAGAGATTGTCCAGTTTGTACACGAAGTGCATCCAGTTTTTGCCGTAACCCTCTCTACTTTTTTGCACATGCTATGCGGGTGAAATGATGATACCTTGCCAAGTTTCAACCTTTTGAGAGTTCATTTTGTAGTTTTTTTCACTTTCATGATGATTAGCTCCGAAAACAAATCAGTAAATGCATCGAAAATAGCAAATTATGTCAGAAAGGGTTGAAATTTGATGACGTGGATTTGAATTGTGCATCTGAACGCAAAAAAGTCCGGAGTTGTACTAAGTTATTAAAGTATTAAATAGCCGGTGTAACAGATGATTTTTCGTCCGAAACCCTGATACTTCCTAAGAGATTGTCCAGTTTGTACACGAAGTGCATCCAATTTTTGCCGTAACCCTCTCTACTATTTTGCACATGCTATGCGGGTGAAATGATGATACGTTGCCATGTTTCAACCTTTTCAGAGTTCATTTTGTACTGCTTTTCACTTTCACGGTGATTTAGCTCTGAAAACAAATCAGTAAATGAATCGAAAATAGCAAATTATGTCAGAAATGGTTGAAAGTTGATGACGTGGATTTGAATTGTGCATCTCAACGCAAAAAAAGTCCGGAATTGTACTAAGTTATTAAAATATTGAATAGCCGGTGTAACTGATGAGTTTTCGTCCGAAACCCTGATACTTCCTAAGAGATTGTACACGAAGTGCATCCAGTTTTTGCTGTAACCCTCTCTACTTTTTTGCACATGCTACGCGGGTGAAATGATGATACCTTGCCAAGTTTCAACCTTTTCAGAGTTCATTTTGTACTGCTTTTCACTTTCATGGTGATTTAGCTCTGAAAACAAATTAGTAAATGCATCGAAAATAGCAAATTATGTCAGTAAGGGTTGAAAATGGATGACGTGGATTTGAATTGTGCATCTGAGCGCAAAAAAAGTCCGGAGTTGTACTAAGTTATTAAAATATTGAATACCGGTGTAATAGATGAGTTTTTCTCCGAAACCCTGATACTTCCTAAGAGATTATCCAGTTCGAACCGGCTCTTGTGTAAACATGTAAAAATATACATAAAATACATTGATCAGTATCGCATTTCAGCCAAAACGCGCTACTGCTACAGAGAAATATATGAAAAATACATTAATCATCGATGATCTTTTTGTGTAATTTGAATTGTCAATATGAGTCCTCTCCGGTAGGAACCGGAGAAGACTCATATTGCGGCCACAAATTCTACACATAAAGTTCAATAAAGACCAAGTGGTTGTGATAGTGTAGCATATTTAAGGTGGTAAAAACTCTGTTAGGGGAGCGAGGTGGGACTAAAAAACTGTTTTCAACTAGGAACCTCTAGTACCAGTTTATGGCATGAACCGGTACTAAAGGTGCCGGTGGGCCCCCTGCCTGACCACAGCCTGCAACAACCGCTTTAGTATCGGTTCGTGGCTCGAACCGGTATTAAAGGATCGCCACGAACCGGTACTAATGATCTCCGTCCCCCTAGCCGTTTGGACCGGCACTAATGATCACATTAATGATCACATTAGTGCGGTTTTGTTATAAACCGAGACTAATGTGCTTCACATTAGGCTCTTTTTCTACTAGTGACCACAACAATATATGCTTTCATGGAATACAAAAACAGTACTACTGTGTTACCATCTTTTCTCCCTTTCTTGAAGTCATCAGTGTGGTAAGGATGGCAATGGGTAGGGTATGGGGCGGGTAGAGCATTACCATACCCATACCCGTGTAGTCAATGGGTACAAAATTATACCCATACCCGTACCCACGGGTATGAAACTTTACCCATACCCATACCCGATGGGTTTCCATACCCATTGGGTAGATCAAGCAGTACACAAGTTATTCACAATTTTACATTAATCTATAACACATTTCACAAAAAACATTGATATCAACTCAATAACAGACAGACGAGTACCTGCTCAACTAAAATTGACAATTGATGACAACTTTAACATAGGTTCACAAGCTCACAAACCAAATTTAACACAGGTACTCTTGTGAATTATGGGTAAGTTTCACATGCCAATATAAACGGGTAGGGTATGGGTATATCCATGGGTAAAAGGCTATACCCGTGCCCTACCCATGACTTAATGGGTAGGGTATGGGTACTACCCATGGGTATAAAAATTGTGGCCAAATCCTGCCCATGCGGGTACGGTATCCGCGGGTACCCATACCCATGGGTAAAATTGCCATCCTTAGGTGAGACGTGCATCTTCAGAAATTATGCCTGGCTTACCCTGTAATCATATCAGAGAGAAAAGTAGAAGATATTGTCATCATGTTTAGCAGAGAATTTGTGTTCGAAATCAATGCGAGTACGCAGCTGTTGTTGATACCAGAAACAATTAGTTTACCATGACAATAGAAGCCAGCCTCACAGAATTTAGCGATCATGCAAATATAACCTCGAAATATTGTTGCTAACCCCATGTGCTGCTCACCGCAAAAAAGGAAAGAAAGGTCAGGCCATTTCGACACTAGGTGAAGAGTGTGTATTATCAGGCTGCCTAGGTACTATGTATACTACGTTTTGTTGCTAGTATGTACAATTTAAAAAAAAAAATCCTATCTACAATTATGAAGGTGTTTCAAAATATTCCTCAAACTATGGGCTCACAATTTTTTTTCATGTAGTTTGCTTCAAAGTTACATAAAAAATGGTCCTGAAAATACTTTAAATAATAAAATACTATATATATACTACCTGACATGGGTGTAGAGACATGCGGTAGTAGGATTATTTTTCCTATATACACATATATGGACTCGAACAATTTTTGTACAGAGCTCACTTTGCGACATCTGGTCGTTTCTAACAAAGTGTATTAGAAATTGCTAATAAGGTACACTAGCTAGCAAGTAGACATGCACACAGCTAAATGGATTTCAATCGGGCTGGTTAGCTTGCGATCGGGCTGGAGGGTTAGTGGCACTTACGAGCGAAGGATGCAGCAGCAGTGCGGGAGGTATAGTAGCGGCGGCGATTGTTAGCGGCGGCGATTGTGTCAGGTGGATGGCACGGCCGCGGCAAGGACCTGCGGCGGCGGCGCACAGAGGATAAGACGCGGCGGCGGCGGCTAGTGCAGCAGAAAGCGGCGGCAACCGGCGGCGGCGGCGGACGAAGAGAACCTACGGTGGTGGCGGGTGGAGGGAGCGGCGGTAGTGGCGGCGACTAGGTTAGGGTTAGAATCAACTTACGATAGATACAATGTAGAGAGATGGTTTGGCAATACAATATTTATTGTATTGATTGGGTGCTGGTGCACGAATATATAAGTACATGTAGGCCTCGATCTTAACTATACATAATTAGGAGGTGGGCCACAATATACGTAATACGTACAACACATATATACTTAACATTTATTAATAAAATCTCACCAAAGCACCACTACTGACTATTTCACCGCTGGAGCCATGAACCCGCGTGCTTCCGTGCATGAGATGGAGGTCACGCGAGCCAGCCAGCCAGCCAGCGGACCGGCTGCTGCTGCAGCAGGCGCAGACTGAGAGGTGTTTCTACCAAGCTTTGCTTTTGCTTTCTGATGAAACGGATTGCTTCTTTCTTTCTTTCTTTCTTTCTTTATGGCAGACCCCCTTCCCATCTTTTGCCGCAACAGTGCCCTGATTGAATTTTACTTCGTGTGAATCCTCCCCCAGCAAGTACGGCCGCATATGCCACCAGGCAACAAGGAGATCTTTCGTGGTGAAAAACAGTACTAAAAGGAATGTGATGACATGGGTGTGCATTTTGAGGGTGGATTTCAGTCGACTGTATCAGTTCCATGTGACTAATAGTATCATGCTAAAAACAGTGCAATTTTTTTAAAAACAATAGTAATATATATTGACTGCACATTCTGGATTATAATCTGATGGGGTAACATGAATAGGAGTACTACTTGATCATAACAAAGCATTCTTCTGTTTCCAAACTCAAAGTGAATGGCATGTACTGTTCATCATAGTACAAGGCCCCAACTGACAAGCTCAGAGGCAGTAAAAGAGGCATCTGCATGGCATTGTACTGCCAATGCAAAAAAGAAACTCGAAGAAGACAAGAAACCTTTTCCTCTTGCACTCTGGAAAAGAAAACAACCACCTTCCTTTTGCTCATTGGCAGTAGCACAGTTGCCCCCCTCTCTCTCTCTCTCGTGTGATTCCTTCCTGGGCAACCCTGTCCGGATGGAAGTGATCTTAACTTAACCTCAATCCCCAACAGCTACAAATAATATCTTTTCTTTTATGGTGAAAGAACAGTAAGAGCAACTCCAACGGGCCAACCCAAACGGAGAGCGATTTTGTCCGCTTTTTGTCCATTGAATCGGCCAGGAGAACACGGACGTCCGCTTCCACGTTTTGGGTCAGCGCATGCGCCCAACGCTGGCTCGACTCATCTTGACGGCTTGAGAAAAAAAAAGAGTGCATGCATATTTAAAATAAAAACAACATTAATTAAACATTAAAGCCGGCCAGGAAGGCTGGCAAGAGTCCACGTGTTGACATTAGCATTAAAGAAAAATAAAAACAAACTAAACTACGAGGAGGTGCGCTGCCCTAGGCGTCGCCGTCGTCGTCCTCGGGGTCGGTGAGGTCGATGAGCATCGGCGCAGGGGAACGCCGTGTGCCAGGCGGCGGCGATGTCGGCCGCGGGCAGCTGTGCCGGCGCAGGGGCTGTGCGGCGCGCTGCCGCCGCCGCCGCGGCTGGCGCGCCTCCTCCTCGGCCTCGCGCTACTCGTCCTCGAGATCGCGCTCGAGCATCTCCAGGTACTCGCCGTCGCGGCGCTCTTTGGCCACCCGTCGCTGGCGCCACATCTCGAGGTACGCCGCCACCTGCGCCGGCGTCGCCTCCATCGAGACCGATGGCGGGCAGACCAACTCGCGCACTACTCCCGTCCAGGAGTAGCGCTCGATGGGGGACGGCTCCGGCTCCTGCTGTGGCTCCGGTTCGGCTTTGACGACGCGGCGAGGAGGGGACGGCGGGGCCACCGGCGGCAGGACGCAGTCGCCCGCCGCAGAGAGGGCAATGGCCTGCACCATGGCCGCCTCGTACGCCGCCTCCTCTTCCTTGACCGCCTCCGCGTGCGCCCTAGCCGACCGCGGCGCCGCCGGCACTGGGATCCTCTCCGGGTCCAGGTGTCAGTCGTGCGGCAGGGTGGCGTCGGGGTACGGGAGAGGCACGTGGTGCTACCAGTGCCACTCTGCCTGGTGCACTGGCACGTTGACGCGCTGCCTCTGCCGGCGAGCCGGCGCCGGCGGAGGCGGGAGGAACTCCGGGGGGAAAGAGATGGCGGGGGCCTTGCCCTTGGCCTTGCTGCTGCCGGCGCCGGAGAAGAGCCCAATCTGGCTTCGCTGGGGTGGCTAGCGTTTGCCGGCGACGGGGAGCAGAGAGTGCTAGATGTGGACGGGGAAGCGGATAAGGACAGCTCCGCCGCATGGTCGGCTTAAAAAAGGACGACCGCCGTCGCTGACGCGTGGGTTTGAGGTCATAAATTAAGCTGACCAGGTTGACTGCGGGCAGTTGGACGACCGCCAGGTCGGGGCGCCGCGGACACCGAGAAGGCGCGCGTGGCGTCCGTTCCGTGTCCGCGCCGACGCATTTGGGGCGCAAATGCGTCGGCGCGGATGCGGAGCGAACGGTCAGCGTGTTGGGCCTTCTTTTTTGTCCGCGCCGATCCAAATGGACAGCGGCGGACGAAATGGGGCGCCCCATTGGAGATGCTCTAAGAATGTAATGCCATTGGAGTGTTTTTCTTCCTTTCTTGGTGGATTGACTCCACTGGTATCGATTTCATGTGATGGCCGAATTTCGTGTTTTGACCCTTTTTGCAAACAAAATCAAGATCTGTCCTCGTTCAAAAAAAATCGTCATTTGACCCTTTTGCTACCGCCAGCGCCCCTGGCGGTAGGGTTAGACAGGCTACCGCCAGATTCCCTGGCGGTACGGTGTGACGGAGGGAGACGGGGGCCGTCACCGCGCGCTGACGTGGATAAGTACCTTACCGCCAGACAACCTGGCGGTAAGCTGTCTAACCCTACCGCCAACGGCTCTGGCGGTAAGGTGTGGCAGGGTTTTGTCGTGCATGCCTTCTATAACGAGATATGCAAGCGCCCTGGCGGTAGGTTCACCCTACCGCCAGGGCTCATGGCGGTAGGCTGTCTGACCCTACCGCCAGGAAGCCTGGCGGTAGGGTTTTTCGTGTAATGTTTTATAGACATAAGAAGTTTGATCACATCCAAATAGTGTGATCACAATTTCATAGACATCCAAATAGTTTGATCACAATTTCATAGAAATATGCAAGGGCCCTGAACATAAGAACCAATAAGCACAATTTCATAGACATAAGCATAATTAGTTTTGCCATTACGGATTAAGAAACAAGTACCAAATAACATAGTTTGATCACAATTTCATAGACATAAACATAACATAATTTGATCACAATTTCATAGACATAAACATAACATAGTTTGATCACATCCAAATAGTTTCACGAAGCCATCATAGGTAGCAATCAAACATGACGATCATCAGCAGCCACACGCATATATAGTTTAGATGATATCGATGACGATCATCATCTTCAAGCCTTGACGGTTGGTCTTCCTGATAGTAATAAGGATGGCCTGTCCAACATGAAGATTCTTGTCAACGAGGAAGCTCTTCCACCCATCTGTGCTTAAATTTGTGCGACCGTCCGTGTCCACGCCGTACGCACAAGTAGTGACGGGGCCCCTTGCGGTAAGGCGTATTCCAGCATATCCTTCTTCATCAGCCTCGATGCAACAACTCTCAGATAGGCTCTTTGGCAATTTCTGAATAAAAAAACATATCAATTAATAAGTATGGATTATCTAAACTATTAACAATTCCTTGGATTCTACATTAATAACATACCATGTCATGTCGATCGATCATAGTAGTTGTCAGACAGGTCACGAATGGCGCCCCGATCGACTCAGCACGTGGCAGAAAGTTGTCCCATAGGTTGCACACCTCCTGTTCGCTCAGCCTCACTCTTTGAGCACAAATGGTTTTCTCAAGTGGGTCTTCATAGTCATCATCCTCATCAAGTGGTGGTGGTGGCGCCATGTTCCTTATATAAGCATTGATTGGATAAAGTTAATTAAGCAAATATCACATATGGAGATATATAGCAAAACAAATATCTACAATATTCACACAAGAAATCATCACATATGCCTTTATCCTCACAATCTTGCATTCAACATACAGAAATATTTCTTATAAAATTCATATATACATAACAAAACAAAATGGACCAACATATATGCATTCACCAACATAATCTCACAACTCTTGCAATTGTTTCACCCACGCATCCTCACATAGGCCTACTACTAAATCATATACTCCTAGTTTCACATAGTTTCACAAATAGCAAATTTTGAACCCACATATTAATAAAGGTTCCACATAGCAAATATTAAAGAGTTTACACATAGATTCATAAGTACGAAATAGCAAATGGCAAACTTGCCCCATAGTTTGACAACCCGTACTAAAACATAGATACATATCCAACAGACATGTTTATAGTTTGGATATACCTCCCCCCCCCCTCGTATGTTAGGCCTGGACGTGGAGACAGATACAACAATGGATCCACCGATTCAGGCGGAGGCGGAACGCTGGTCGGCATTCGACCGTTCAAGCACTCCAGCTTGCCTTGCCCGCTGGAGTTTTCGCCTCCGCCCTTCCCCAGCTGATGATATCGAATGCCGATGCACTTGGGGCGGCATCCTGGCTCTCTCCTCCGCAGTGCTCTCGAAGTAGATCCTTCAGCCTAAATTGCGCAGCTCCCAGTTGGAGTGCTGCTTGGCAACTTCAATGGTCCCTTCTCGGCGTTCAATGGCAGATAGTTGGATCTCCCTCCATCTCTGCCTTCACTCTCTTCCACTCCTTCACACTCTACGACCAACACTTCACATCGTCGGTGATCCGTTCTGCCCTCTCGTGCCACCGCACTGCCCTCGTCTCCTGTAGGAACTCGTCTGAAAAATCGGTCACCGGCACCAGAAGCTCGGGGAAGGACTCGTACATGTACGGAAGTGGCAAGCCGGACGGGTCGTGTTGGAGATGAATGGGCGATGGTTGTGCCATTGTTCCAGACCTAAACATATGGATCAAATAAATACCACTACTTATATTTACTCCAACCAAATCCACTACTTGCATCATATATATTTTGTTTACTCCAATATGCATCATATCAACATGCATCATATCATGATAAAAATCCTCCAACATCTTCATATCATCATATCAACATGCATCATAAAACTACTATCAAGTCCTCCCACATGCATTACATCATAAAAAAAAATTAACAATTTTTTTTTATGAACTAGGGTTCATCTTCACACTAACATATGAACTATTGATTAGAGTTCATATTCAATACCACTACTTACTAAAGAACTAAGAACTACAACTACAATCAAGCTAAAACAATCTTAGGTACAAAAAAAATTCAATCTAAGTTCAAAAATATGAGGGATTTGATGCAAAAAATGCGTTGAATTGGAAGCAAGTTTGCAAAAACTAATTGGAGGGATTGGAGGAGCTTACGTTTCTCTCTTCGGGGACATCTCGATCCGCAAAAACGGTGAAAAAACGATGAAGATCCGAGGGGGGAGTAGAGGAGATGAGAGAGGGAGAGAGGGGCGACTTGGGGGACAAAATGAGGAACTGCCGACGGGGAGGGAGGGGGAGGGGTGGGGAGATGGGCAGGGGCGCGGGGGTTTCGGGCAAAATAACTGCCCGGACCCTACCACCCGTGGCGCTGGCGGTAGGATTAGACAGACTATCGCCAGGTGCTCTGGCGGTAGGGTGCGACGGAGGGGGACGGCGCCCGTTTCCGCGTGCTGACGTGGATAAGTACCCTACCGCTAGGGGACCTGGCGGTAGGCTGCATAACCCAACCGCCAGAGGCCCTGGCGGTAGCAAAAAGGGTCAAATCTCGAAAAAATTTTGAACCGGGGTCAGATCCTGAAATAGTATGCAAAAAGGGTCAAAACACGAAATTCGGCCTCATGTGACCCATATCATGCTAAAAAAGTACTACTAAATTCAGGAAAAGTTGACTGCACATTCTGGATTGAGAGGGACATAGAAAAGCTCTCCTTTGGAGTAGCATGGGTTTGAGAGAGCAACAGCAGTTGCACGGCCACGGATGGCTACAGCCGCAAGTAATGCCAGGTGGGCAAAAGTCAGGTAACAACAGGCCACACACACACAGTGAACTTAACTGAACCAAAGTTACATTGGTTTTGTGATGAAGAAGATCGCAATTCTTTTGAAGTGTTTGCTTGAAAGAGCCAAGATCTTTCCAGTGTTGGAAAAAACGTTTGAAATCTCACCAAAGCACCACCAGTATTTCAGAGCTGGAGCCATGAACCCACCTGGTGCTTGAGACGGAGTTCACACGAGCCAGCCAGCCAGCGGACCGGCTGCTGCGGCAGCAGGTGTAGACAGGAGGTGATGAGAGGTGTGTCAGTTTCTACCAAGCTTGCTTTTGCTTTCTGATGAAACGGATTGCTTCTTTCTTTCTTTCTTTGTGGCAGACCCCCTTCCCATCTTTTGCTGATGGCAGAAAGAAGCCCAGTTGCCTCTGCTGTGCTCTGATCCGCAACAGTGCCCTCATGGAATTTTACTTCATGTCAATCCCCAGCAAGCACGGCTGCATGCCTGCATACCACGAGGCAACAACGATATCTTTCATGGTGAAAAAAACACACTAGGAATGTAATTACAACGATATCTTCCTCTTCTTTTGTGCTTCCGTTCTTTGGGTGAGCTCGTCGATGAACAATGGCTCGCCACTAATATCAACGTCATTGCCTTCTTCTTCATCACCATCACCTTCGACATAGATGTCATCGTCTTCATGCCACGAGTCACCATGGTCGTACTCAGCACGGTTGTCGGCCTCTTCATCGGGGACGTACTGGGCGCGGCCATCCTGACCTTGGGTCTCGTCGGGGTCGTAGGCACGGCCCTGCCCACCCTCGAAGATCACGTCCTTCATGTACTGGTTGTAGAAGGGGTCATCGTCCGGTGGCGTTGGTGTTGGCATTCCGTCAAACAAGACGCGGAGGACCGGCATGGTGCCCGTGAACGGTGCCCGTGCTTGCTTTCTTTGCATCTCGACGGTCGGCCGGCCGCCGCCGCTGGACCCAGGCGTGACGTTGAGGTCGATGACGGCCGCGGGGAGCGGTGTGGACGTCGCAAACAAGCCAACGTCCGGCGACCCCGAGAAACGGGTCTGGCCGTCGTGCCTTGGCGGAGGAAAGCCGGGCGACATGGGCGTGGTCCGCGACGTCGGCGACTGGCAGTGCGGAGGCCGGGCGACCGACGAGCCTGTGCTCGCCAGACCGACGGCCGCTGCAGGGAAACCGGCCGGACAGCCCATTCCAAGCACGAGGAGGGCATGCGCTTTGTTGACGATGTCCTCCTTCTCGTCGACCGCGGCCTTGCGCCACGCGGCCTCCATCGCATCGCGCTCGGCGGCGAACTTGGCCGTGGTGACATTGACCTTGACGACCGCTCTCCGCTCCCTCCTCTTCGCCGATTCCGCGTCCAATTTGGCGATCTCCTCCGGCGTGCACTCCGACCGCGGCTTCCTTGGCCGCCTTCTTCTTCACCTTTC